>JAKSZT010054030.1:66649746-66806891 GCA_026826555.1 Tolypeutes matacus
TTCTTCTCCTAGCTCATGGGCATCCATCTTCTTCTCCTAGCTCATTGGCATCCATCTTCTACTCCTAGCTCATTGGCATCCTTCTTCTTCTCCTAGCTCATTGGCATCCTTCTTCTTCTCCTAGCTCATTGGCATACCGTAATTCTGCTGGCTGAGTTTTTTTTTCTTCTTTCACGGTTTTTGAGTAACTGTCTCCTCAGCTGGCTCCACATCTATACCATTTTCATTTCCTAAGAAAGGTGGACTAGATACCTTCTTTTGGGTGAAGGAAGTCTCCAGTTCAAGAGGTAGTCTTGTCTTCTTTTGTCTCCTTTGGACTGGAGCTTCTGGATGTTCTAGAGGTTCTTTAGTTGGGGGCTCACTGTCCTCAGATGGTCTGTGGACAATGGCCTGAACAAGGCCTTCCAAAGAGGCAGTAGCTAGAGTGCTTCAGGTTCTGGGCTTCGTTTTCTTAGGGCGATTAAGTGGCATATCAGCGTGAACTTCACTTGGCACAGGTGGAAGGGCTCATGGAGGACCCACCTGCTTCTTTCCTAATCTGTCCGCCCGCCCGCCCCAGCAGCTCCCTGCCTGTGGCCTCCTCCAGGGCGGGTGGGGGCAAGTCCTGGATCCATTTCACATGCCTCCATCATAATGTTTTGCCCATTTGTGAGTGGAGTTCTTTGTCTTCTTATTAATGAGTTCTAGGAGTCCTTAATTTATTCTGGTTATAAGTCTTCTGTCAGATATATGTTTTGCAAATATTTTCTCCCAGACTCTGGCTTCTCTTCATTTTACTTTTCTATAGATTTATTGAGATATAATTCACTTACCATGCCACTCACTCATTTAAATTGTACAATTCAGTGGTGTTTAGTCATTCACAGAGTTGTGCAACCTGCACCACATCAGTTTCAGAACATTTTCACCACCCCCAAAAGAAATCCTATATCCTTTATTTCTTCATTTCTAAAAGTGCCTTTTGAAGAGGAAAAGTTAATTTAACAAAGTCCAATTTATTACTTTTCTTTTGTAATTTGTGTTTCTTGTGTCATAGTTAAGAAATATTTGCCCAACTCAAGGTCATTAAGATTTTCTCCTATGTTCTTTTCTAGAATTTTTGTATTTCAACTCTTACATTTAAGTCTGTGAGCCATTTTGAGATAATTTTTGTTTGTGGTGTGAGGTTCATCTATGGATGATGGATACTCAATTGTTCTAGTACTGTTTATTGAAAAGATTCTTATTTTCTCACTGAATTACTTTTTGACAAATGACCTTCATCAAAAATTAATTGAGGGGAGCGGGTGTAGCTCAGTGGTTGAGACCTGCTTCCCACGTACGAGGTCATGGGTTCAGTCCCCAGAACCTCCTAAAAATAATTTAATTGACCATATGTTTGCAGGTCTTTTTCTTAATCTCCACTTCAGCTTTTTTTGCAATATTATCAAATGCCTTTTATATTTCCAAGTCTGAGCTCTAAACCATAGTTTCTTTATTAAATGGACTTCCTGGTGAGAGGAGAAGGTAGGTACCGAACTCTAGCAACAGACAACTGTACTTGGCTTGTTAACCATTTGCAAAAACAAAATAGTGCTCTAGGCCACCAAATTGCCAAGTGTTTTGTATGACGAAGCAAAAGGAGAAAGAGTAAGTTGTGCACTGTAATTAATGTTTATGTGTTTGTGTGGGTTTGTTTATATGGATTTTTCAGTAATAAATTTGATTGTAACTCCAAAACTGCTTATCACGCCAAATTGTTTCACCCAAGTTTTGTCCTCATCTTTGTTGTTATTTATTCTTCTTCTTCTGTTTGGCTATGTGGAATTTAAGGGCTTGCAAAATACAGTCAAGATTGCTAATTAATCAGGTAGTGACATCAACAGTCAGTAGCAATAGACAGGTGCATATGAAATAAAAGTTTGGGGCAAGTGCTTTATATGCCCAAAGAACTTCTCTGCTGACACTAATGCCCACGTTTCTTCATCAGCAACTCCATTGCTGGCTAATTTGTAGACACAGCCAAAGAGCAATGGAGATGTGCAGATTTGGGGGAAGTCTGTTCCTTCTACAGTTTTCACATTTGATGTGGTTACGTTTATAGTTTCATTTCTATCTCCACGTTTAGAGAATGTAAGTGTTCAGCAGATGTTCCTACTGCTTGACTTCCTTTAGGTTCATCTTAAACAATTCATCAAGTTTGTTAAAAATTATGCTCTCTTATTTTGAAGTCTTCTTATTGTCCTGATTTAGAAAACCAACTTTACCATTTAAAATGTGTGCACCAAACCCTGGCCATTTGAGGTATTTTTACATGTGAACTAATATTGCTAACCAGTAGGCATGTATTGTATTCCCACTGTATCCACAAGATAGTATATGAAGCTCCTAAGTTGAATGAAACTCATTTTTAATTCATTTTGAAACCCCAACACTTTCCAGTATAATGTATCGTTATCTGGGCCTGTGTCAATTTTGTGATTTGTTAGTTTAACCAAACATTGGAATTATGAGCTGAGTTGTAAATTATAGTACAACCTCTGGGCTTCAGATTGCTTTTCCATTTCACAAGTTGAACTATTTATCACAAACCCTCTACCTAATTCCCTGGGCACCTGGCTCTGCAGTGCTGGTCAGTCACTGTGTTAAATGCAGTTGACCTGTCCTTGGAAGATGTCCTCTAAGAGAAGCTCTGCTTCTGTAACTGAGTTAACTAGCTTCTCTGGTGGTGGGTGTTTTCCGTTGTGCTGTGGGGACAATCACGTGTTGATTGCAATGTAATGATGGCCTTTAAGATGCCATTTTAAAAGTTAGGCTCAAATTTGAGATGACTGTCTTATCGGAGGGGACAGAGTGAGTTTCTCTGGTCATAACCCTCTTTAACGCCATTCTGTAAAATCTCATTAATGCACTCCCTTTCCTCCGTCTGCCCCTGGTTTTCCCAGCTCTGTAGCTCTCATTCTGTCTTGTTTCTGGAGAGTTTCCCTGCAGGCCGCTACTACAGCTCTTTGGCGTTTAAGCCCCTTCTCCAAGATGCTCTTCTCGAAGAGACGAGGGAGCTGGTTCGACTCTCAAACACCTATTGCTCATTTCCTAACCTTGGAAATGCTTCCGAGCCCTGCCGTCTTCCACGTAATAATAGTTAGAACACGGGCTTGCTCCTGCATGGTTGGGTTTGGACGATGGCCCTGTCACATGCCAGCGGTAGTTCCTTACCTACAACAGTGGATAATAACAGCATCTACCTTATAAAACGGTGAGAACTCAATGATATGATGAACAGAAAACATTTAGCACAGTGCCTGGAAATTATCATTCTCAATGAAATTAGCTGTTATTGCTGAGACTCTGAGATCAGTGTGGATAAATCAGCAAACCTAACACAAGATGTGTTCTACAAGTTATAACTGGTCGCCTACACATAACTTTTTTTGGAGCATTTCACTCTTAATCTTCCTCACTGCATTACCAGAAAGGGTTAAGCAAATATTATGATACTAGGCATAATTCAAGAAGCTGTAGCCACCAAGAAGTTCAACGGAATAAAGAAAAAGCCACTCGAATGAGAAAAGAAAACATGTTTCAGAAACCATTGGGTTGAAGTAGAAAACGCAAGCAGGGCAATTTTTTCTTTTTAACCTGCTGTAGGTCCATATGGTTGCTGAATGTGTTGATGCTGGTTTTAAGATTCTTGAGCATTTTAAACTTGACATGTTATTTTTTTAATGATTTCAAACATCATTTCTTTCAGAGACTTTTCCCAATGTTGCCGTAATATCGAACAGATGGTTCAGCAGCACTTACATTTACATTTTGCAATAGTGCCATGTTATTTGCAAAAATTTCTTTCTGAAAAACCTGTGATTCTTTCTCTACCTTTTCACAATGGCCGCTGCGAGGCTGCGGGTCAGCTCCCTCCAGGGCCTTGGGTACGTGGTGGAAATTGGGATTGCATATTGCTACTGCTTTTCATTTTCATGTGGTTATATTTTGGGGTTTTATACCTCCTGTTATTAGAATATTCTCCCATCTTAAACAGCCTCTTTTATCCAAAGGACTAATGTCGCCACTATATTTTTGTGATATTGGGAAAATACTATAATTTTGCTGCTGAAAGGAATCTTCTTGACAATACCAGTTCTCTCGCATCACCCTTTACCTTTCTTGTAAGCACTTGTAAGCACCTGTCCGGCTCGGAAATTTTGTGTTTGCCTGTTCATTGTGCGGCTCCCCCGTAGAAAGTAAGCTAGAGTCCTGTCTCTTGCGCTAATCACCTTATCCCTGTGACTGGCGCAGCGTTGGTGCTCGGTAAAAATCTGCTGAATGAATGAAGGAGTGAACAAATGAATTCATTAGTGAAACAAGTTCTACAAGCAAAATATGAGTTTCCTGAACACAACTGCTTTCTCTCATCTTTTGACTTTTATTTGACTTAAGTATGTTTGCAACAGTTTTTCTGATAGTTATCACTTATTTCCCTAAAAACTGTGAATATTAGATAGTCCCCCGGGGGGCTTCTTTTTTCCTTTGGGGCATGATGGGAGGAGTGCCAACCTAAAGGCCTTTTCTCGCTTACCAGGTTGAAAAGGCCCAGGAAGCAGGAGAGGCTGCCTCCAGGTAGCGAGCCATACCATGCCTGCCCCTGGCTTCCGCCGCATAGCGATCAGGCTTGCTCTCCATCCCCGCTGCTCCCAGCCTGGCACGTGCTTCATGTGTCTCTGTGACTTTTTTTTTTTTTTTTAAGATTTATTTTATTTATTTATTTCTCTGCCGCCCCACCCCCCACCCCGTTCTTTTTGCGCTCGCTGTCTGCTCTCTGTGTGTTCTTCTGTGTCTGCTTGTGTTCTCCTTAGGCGGTACCGGGAACCAATCCTGGGACCTTCCGGAGTGGAGAGAGGCGCTCAATCTCTTGCACCACCTCAGCTCCCTGGTCTGCTTATCGTCTCTCCTCTGAGTCTCTTTTTGTTGCATCATCCTTCTGCGCCAGCTCTCTGCTTGGGCCAGCTCTCTGCTTGGGCCAGCACTCCTACACAGGCCAGCTGGACTCCTATATGGTAGACGGGAGCCCAATCACTTGAGCCACATCCGCTTCCCTCTCGTGACTTTAGGCGAGGGCCTAGACCAAGCTTTGTTTAGTCCTGGGCTTGTATAGAGAACAAACGGGTGAAAAACTCAATACTGAATTCTGTCCTCTGCCGTATCTGGAAAAGGGCCATTTGCTCAAATTATTGTAGCGTGTCGGTTGGGGATTTGTCAGTAGAATAACTTAAATCATATCTATCAGCTCAGCAGTACAGTGGGAGGTGAAGACATACTTTTATTGCTTCTACCATGTGTCTTGAAAGCATTTTGGCCTCCACTGAGTAGGTCTTTATAGATATTAGGGATTTGGTGGAAAGGGGCGGGTGCTTCATCTCTGCTGAATAAAAACTTTGATTTTCTAAAGCCAGAATTACGAAAGGATCTAAAAAATGAACGTCTTTACAATGTAGGTTTATATTTCCCACTTCTGAGCCTAGATTTTGCCACTGGCAAGCCCGTGGGAAGCCTCACATAGTGCTCAGAGTAGGAAATAAAGTGCTATATAGAAGGCAAGCTCCAGCCCAAAGACAGGAATAATATATATATATATATATATACATATTCTGGACTTCACAGTACACAAAATATTTTTAATAAAATATTTATGCCAGGAAGATTTTAGAAACCAGGAAGAGAACATGAGTCTGCAGCTAGAGGTTAGTTATTACCTGTATTAGAACATTGGTCAAATCCAGCATATTTATGGAACGTCATGGACTCCCTGTACTTGCTACTTTACTTTGGAAAACGGTGCTTGTTTTAGTATGAAGTATTATTTATGATGTATTTTCTAAGGCAAGACTTTGCGTTACAGGGTTAAGTATAAGAAATACTGCCTCTGTGTAGTATTTCCCTCCCTCATGACTTTAACCCTTTGTTTCCTGCAGCTGCAGCCATGTTAACCTTGTGCTCATTCTCTTCCTCTAGATGACATCTTTTATAGCTTGCTAATTATAAGCACACAGATCTGAAATGCTTGAAGAATGTGAACAGAGTTGTAATAGATTTTCATGTTGAAAGCTGTGGTGGCTTTGAGTTATGGACCCTGGAAAAATATGTTCTTAATCTTAATCCATTCCTGTGGGTGTGAACCCATTGTAAACAAGACTTTTTGGTGAGGTTACTTCGGTGAAGGAGTGACCCAATTGAAAACTGCTAAGTACCAGAAAGGTATTGGCTTTTGTAAAGGAGATTTATTTGGCATAAAAGCTTAGAGTTTCAAGGCCATGAAAAGCCCAAACCGAGGCACCATCAGAGATGCTTTCTCACCAAAGTCAGCTACTGTCGATCCCGGCGTGTTGCCATGTGTTGAAGCAAGATGGCAGCTGATCTCTTCCGAGGTTTCAGCCTTCCCCTCCAGGCTCACCCTTTCCTCTTAAGCTGCCCCATGGGCCCAGCCTCTAGGGATTTTGTGCTTAAGTGATCCTCTCTCTTACATGGCCGGATCAAACATGGCAACTTCCTTTTCCTGTGTCTAAGAGAGTCTCTCTCTGCGTCTCCATTTATATCAGACCCAGCAAGGGGGTGGAGACTCAACCTGAGTCATGCCTCACAAAGGTAGTCTAATCTAAAGCCCTGAATGGATCTTATCAAGTAATCTAATCAAATGTCCTGGAACTGAATTGAATGCAATCCAAGGGTTTCACACCCAGAGGCATAGATTAGTTTAAAAACATAATGGTCCTCTTTTTTGGATTCATAAAATAATTTCAAACTGCCACACCCTGGGAGTAAGCAAGCCCTTTAGCCAATTAATTCCTGTTATTAAGCCAACCCCTTGTATGGCATCTGTTTTAGCAACTAGAAAACTAAAACAGATTTTACATTGAAAACTGTTATTGATTTATTGTTAATTAAAGCCTCTACCCAATTAATACATTTAATTTATTGGGTCCTATAATAATTCTAGTTTTCATACTCTAAGATTGGTGCTTTCAGAATCTTCTTTTTATTCTTTTTAGGGATTTTCTTCAAAAACTAAATCATATAGACTTACAGTACTACACTAAACCAAAAAATGTGGAAATTTACCAGTCAACATTTTATTAATCAAAAATTGGTTGGAAATGACCAGAAACATCGTCTTAAAGTTAGAAGGAATCTCGTATCTTAGAGATGAATTAATAATGGACTTCTACTCAGAGAGTCATTTAACTTCTGACCGAACACATAATCATATCCATTTGGATGGTTCCAATGGTGAAAAAGAACTTATAAGAAGGTGAAATGATCCCTGTACTTTCCCCCATTGGTCCAAGCTTCCAAGCCTGGAATGACCCAGAATAAGTTTAAACCTCCTATAACCATGCCTTTGGAACATTCCAGACCTCCAGCATGGCCCATTTACTTCTCCTTTCCCTGACAAATATCTACACTTTCTTCAGTCATTCCTCAGATGCTCACACCCTTCACCAGCCTTGCCGTCTTTTCCTGGACTCATGGAGCTTATAGTCCAGCAAAAATATAGACATTAAACACACAGCTATTGCTAAGAGCAATGAGGTCCCCACGGGGAAGGATTCTGGGTTTATAAGTAAGGGAGGGTGGTGAAACTAGTGCAGGTCTTTAACTTACACTCTCCCTCGGTCGATAGAGCTAGCATGTTCATCAGATGAATAAATTACCAACTCTGTCCCCAGCCCTCACTCCCAATCCCCATAACATTTCAGCTTCTAGTGTACTATATAGTTTTTATTTATTCTTTTACTGCCTCCCCTCGTTAGAGTGTAAACTCCACGAGGGCAGGAATTTTTGTCTGTTTTATTCAGTTCTGGATCCCTACCATCTAGGTCATGTTGGAACACATAATAAATACTCGATAAATATTTGTTGACTCAACTCTTGAGGTATAGTTATTCAAGTAGCTGCCACTCTATCTAACTATATTAATAACAACCAATTCAGACATTTCCATCTCACCCACAAAGAGATCTTAGAAGAGTGTGAAGAAATCCAGATTCTGTAAGGCCAGAGGGAGCTAGTAGAGATGATGTTATGTAATGTTGGCTTCTAGTAATTTCGTTTCATTTTAAAGTACCCAAACACTCTCCATGTAGTTCTAAAATAAAATAATTGCTGGTACCTACTCATCAGCTGCCGCGTGGTGGACTCCTGCTAAATGTGTCATATGCATGGCCTCATTTAGTGCTTACATTCAGCATGTACTACTATTTTCCCTCTTTCACAGATGAGAGAGGTGAGGTTAATGATGTCCCTGGGGGACACAGGTAACAAATGGCCCACCTGGTTTTCAAGAGCCCATGCTCTCAGCTCCCACACCTGCAGCCTCTCGTGCCATTGCTAGGACCTGGCAACAGACCCATGTCTATAGTTTGGGGATTCTGCCTTAGAGAGAGCTAGAGCATTTGCCTTTTCCTGATATCGCTATGGTTTATTTAAGATGGTAGTTCTTGAGTGCAGTCTTTCTGGGACATTCTGTTAGTACTGCCTCCTAATTGAGTTTTGAATTCCCTCTTATCTACCCCTTAAAGTTTGAAGATAGTTCTTGGTGTGATGATGGCAGAAGCAAGATAGAAGTTGAACTTTTTTTTTTTTTTTAATGTCATCTGTTGATTTTGTACCATTTCGCATTATGCCAGTTACCTAAGCTGTGGCCTTGCCTTTTCTTATTCTTAAAAACCTTGCAGATTTTTCAAGTGCCCCCTTTGGTTGCATGCTGCATTAAATAGTCTGTATAATTTGATCCTTTAATACTACTGAGTTTCTGGGTATCCTTTTTCTTTAGGCTAAAGGAAGTAGTTTCTAAAAGTCATCTGCTTTCCCAGTGCTAGAAATCAAATCCAAAATCAAACATTGCACATTATTCTTCAGTATCATGTTGCAAAAGATGGTTGATAGATAAGTGAGTGATACAATTTTATTTTTTTGCCTTTTCTTTAGGCCTTTAAACTATGGTGCTAGATAGAAAATAGCCTTGACTAGTTTTCATTCACACTTTTGACTTGGTTTGACTGTTCTTGTTGATATTTATCATGAAATGATCATTTTTCATTAAATTGTTCCAACGTTATCATTGGTGTGTTTTAATTAGATTTCAAGCATTTTTATTTTTCTCAAGAAAGACATTCACGGTTTGCTCCATTAGAATAGGGAGATCTTGACAGAGAAATTTGCTTTATGCTCAATTCCGTAACATAATCGTTTGAGAGAAGCCAAAGAAGCCGAAGGTTATGGAAACAAGAAGTGGCCTGTGTAAATGGTATTCTTTCTACCCTTGCCTGTATCTGGCATATCTTACAGGTGGGGTTTAACAACCTTCTAGATGGAATGTATGCATTCTGTCCAATAGAAGCTTCCCTAATAATCTCAGCATATTTAAAAGGTGACATTTATTTACCAACTCTTTTGTTTTGTAAAAATTTTCCACCTTTGTTTACAATCCCTTGTTTGTTTATTTTTGTTTTGATACAAGTGAGGGTATAAAGATACAAAGAGATTCTCTTCTCACTGGGCCCTGCCCAGAAGTTTTGGGGCTGCACCATTCTACCTGGAGGACTAGTGAGAGAAAACAGCTCTGCCCTCTTTATGGAAGGGACAGAGGGAGTTACAGTGTCTCTTTTCCTCCTGAGTTGCCAGGCAAAGCTCACCAGCCAGTTGCTTTATCTGGTGATGTTTTACCTGGAAATTCAGTGATCTGAGGACACTGCCAGGGGCCCTCAGGCCTGCCTCCACTGGGGAGAGGGCAAGTGTTTGGCCCCAGATACCCCGAGTTCCACAGGCGAAACACTGTCCCTGCCTTACACTGGACACACGTGTTATTTTTGAAGGTACTGAGCATTTTATGGGGATGGAAGGTAAAAGAGAAAATCCATTACCACTATGACAGCTCTCTTCCCAATATCCTTTCCAAGACTAATAATAAAGCTACGCTGGCAGAATGAAGAATGACAATCCTGTAAAGGTTCACAAATTTTAAAAGAAATATACCCTTGTAGATAAAATTATTTAAAGATACAATACTTTGAGACTTAAAGAATCCTCACCAATCAACAAAAATATGTGCCAGTTCCTCACCCATGTTTTCCAATCCTACCTGTGCCCACCTTCCATGCAGACCCTCTCCCCCAGCTGATTTCAGCTGGATTTTTTTATTTAGCACACATTTGTACCATATCTCCTCAGAGAGCAGAAAGAGCTGACGTTGGGTACAGAACAAGCTCTGGTCTGGAGGTCATCCAGCCCTGAGTTCCTGTTGGGAGGGTGAGATGATAACGGAGATGAGGGATCCATGGAGAACCTGATATGCATAGGGTTATTTGTGAATCTGCCTTTTATTTCCTTTAGCAAGATGCTTAAGTAAAATTAACAAAATGTACCAAATAGAATATTGTCAAATACATAGCAGCACTTTGGCCATCTACAGCAGCCATCTCCGCTCACGGCTAAAAGAGAACCATTTATCTACCCTATAATGGGACATCAATTAGAGGAGCCCTAAGCATCTTTAACTGGTTAATTTCTTCAACCATACTGGATTATTCTCCCCATCTTGGAAGCTTTGTGTCCTGAATTTCATGAACTAGAAAAGAGCAAAGAAAACCATGTTCCTGACTATAAATGACAAAGAAATGTCAGTTTTTCCTGTACATTCCCTTCCATTGTTTAGGGACAGAAAGGAGCTGTTAGATAAATGACGTCCAATCAGCAAGCCTTCCCCTACCTACAAGTGACATAGCAGAAATAGGCAGGAGGGGAGTGAGGCTCAGGAAAATGTCAGAAAGGAAATGCTCCATTGGAGAAGTGTCAGTGAAGTCCGCCTATCAGGTGGGAGTTAAAGAATTTCAGCATTGGTGCTTCCACCTGAGCCCATGGCCACGACTGGACAGTTCAGATGCAAGAACGTGGAGGGCTGGGAGCCTTCTGGTCACTGCCAGGTAAGCGGGCAGCACATGTTCCTCCCTGCTGGCCTGTGGATTCTTTATCCCGCGCTGACAGGACAACGTGGAAGGTGACCCCAGCGAGCAGTGTGTGGGCACTCTGTGACCCCTGACCCGGTGAGAAAGCACTCCGTTTCAATTAGTGATGAGAATGTAAAATCACCGTCTCGGTTCTCACCTCTCTGTGCCACCGAGAGGTTTTTGACAAGGCCAGTGCACTGACAGACTCCCTAGCTTTCTGAAAACAAATGCACTTAGAACTACAAACTCTAATTAAGATCACTGATTTTCCTTACATAAATCAACATTATAATTAATCATCATAAGTAATCACCTTCTCCTATGTCGAAGGATCTGGTATGAAATTGATTATGAGCTCTTTAACAATATTGCCTGTTGATAGAAGGCTTAATACTTGTTCTCTAATTTACCGTTTACTGGTACCAGTGTGGGAACGAGGGCGGCACAGGATTTGCATATGGTTTCTGCACTAACGGGTAGAATCTTAATTTTAATGAAGTAAATAAATATTGATGTTCTAAGAATTTGTCTTTAAAGGAACCCTGATGATAATTGTTTGTATAAAGCAAAGACGTTTCTTTATTAATGTAGATGACCAACCTTACTAATTATATAGTTTAAGATTTTAATTTTTAAAATAGTCTTTGTGGGTTTTTTTTTTTTTAATTTTTTTTATGTTGCCCACTTATTCATTCAACAGACATCGAGTGCAAACTATATTATACTATCAAGTATTCTACTGGGATTAGGTCATAAAACACAAAAAGGAGGGATACAGCATCCACTGTAATGGCAGATTTTCTCGATTTGTGCATTTCAGTTCTGCATAGTATTTATTAATACAGTGAAAATCATATTAAAAAGTTAATTTTGTCAGTGGATTGTTCCTCTCCATGTATTTATTTGACTTTATATTATACGATATTAGAGTTGGAAGGTATTTTAGAAGGCTAGCCCAGTCCTTCTCCGGTATTTTTTGTATCTTTCAGCAAAATCCTTAGTTTCCTTCATAAAGGTCTTAAACATTTCTTGTTAAGGTTCTTCCTCGTTTATTTTTCTTGAGTTCGTGGATGGGATTTTTTTTTTTTTTCATATTTTTTAATTGTTTGATGCAGAACAGCAATTGAGATTTGACTGTTCCACTTATATTCAACCACTTTGTTAACTTCTCAGTTTTTCTGTAGATCACTGTCAGTAAGATTTAATTTTAAATACTTCTGTAGAAGTATTCAGGAGTGTCCATGTGAAAAACAACTTCTCAATGCTTGTGGGCCCTTTGAGTGTTTGCAAACAAAGACATCGTGACTTCAAAGTGGTAGTGTTTTAGAATCAAAGTTCCACCTTAAATGTGTTGGATGAAGAGTTAAATTGTCTTTGAAAAATGAAATGTGTGTGACTTTGTCTCCTGTGCAGTGAGATCCACTTTCCATTGATTTGCTCGAGCTTTTTCCCTCAGCCTCTCTTCTTGGAGGGCTCTGTGCTCGGCATGGTAATTAGGGACTTCTGCTCTCCTGGCTATTTCTTGAGCTGCCCTTATCCACAGCTTAGTCCTTTTCACTAGCCTGGAGTATGTGGTGTGTGTATTTAAGTGGTAGCATTTGAGAAAAACAGTGATGCAAGAAAAGGAGGTGATAGGCAAGGAGGGAGAGGAGTAGAATTAGCTGGGGTTGCTAGCTTTTAATTGAAGTTTAGCTGGAGATTCAATGAGGTGAGACTGTTATGACAGATTTCAAAATGTAATGATAGGAAAATGAGGTGGGTTCATCAAAGCTGGAGTAAATATGGAGCAGCAGCTCTGCAGCTCAGCATGAAACCACAGCTCCCAACCCTCAAAAAATACTGAGTAATTAAAATTTACATTGTGCAGCCCTCCTTCTCAGTGGGTACCTTGCTCAGGAAAGCAATAACTTTATTGTGAAAAATATGAACACAAATTTGGTCATGTAAATTACCTGCTTGTTTTAATGTTGTTCATAAACATTGAAAGTGGAAAAGAATGTAAATATAATCAAAGCAGACAACTGTGGCTGAAGGCAGATGTGAGAGAGACCCCAAGAAGGGAAAAGACCCTCCAACACCCCACCTCCACCACCAACACCCTACCTACTCCCACCTCCCCTACTATACTCTCTCAGGACATTTGGAAAAGATGAGGTAGAATTCCAACCTCCAGTATCTGAGGACGTGAATCCTTATCTCTGCCTTGTTAGGTGTTCCAGAAGTGATGATAGTTTCCGCCTGTTCTACACATGTGGTGTTAGAGTGACAGTGACTGTGTGTAGGATAATTTGCAGCATGGGAAGGAAGAAGGAAATGTACCTAAATCCCATCTGAATTCTTTTATTTCCCTACCTTAGGCATTAGGGTCACCGAATCTGAGCCGTTCTAAGAGTTGGATTTAGGAGAAGAGCCTTAAGCATAGAGAAACAACAGGAGGCAGTAGAAAATGCACTGAACTGGTGAAGAACAGTGTGTGGGTTCTGATCTGACTGCGTCTTCCTGCAAGGAGGACTTTGAGCCATGGTTTTGCCATCTGTTAAAGTCTTTGAGTTGCCCTAAATGACTTCCAAGGTTCCTTCCAGCTCATACCTTCTACAGTACTGTGCCCCATGGATCCACTCCAATCCAAACGGAGTTCTGGAGATTCAATATGGTACCCACCTTGAGTCTCCAGGAGTCAGAAATGTTCCAGAGCAGACCCAAGTTTCTCCTTGCCCAAAGCGATCCCTGCTGAACTGGAGGCCAGGACCTCCTGGACTGGCTGTTAGAAGCCCCTGATCCTGGGCTCGCCTCTGGCCCATTCTCGGCTCCACCATGGGTCTTCCCGGTAGCGAAAAACCTGGAATCTGTCTAGACCACCAGGGTTCGTGATTGGAGCTGCCACCAAGATGACCCGATGTCATAATCCTACACACGCCATCTCCAATGACAAGGGAAGTTTTTAACAGGGCGGTGATCCTACATTTCTCCCTCAGTGCATCCCCTTACCAGAGTAGGATAGTGGAAATTTATAGGCTTATAGGGGGAGATAGTCATAAAGGAAACCTGTTATTATATAAATCGCTTTAAATGAAATTAAAGTGTGACATCCAGGAGAACTTAGCTTTATGATGTCAAACCCCAAGCAGAGCGGTTGTAGCTCGGTGATTGAGAGCCTGCTTGGCATGTATGAGGCCCCAGGTTCAGTACCTGGTACCTCCTAAAGAAAAAAAAAGGAAAAGGAAGTCAAACCCCAAAGTTTAATTTGAAGAGTCTTTTTAGCAGGTTGTTGTACCTGGGTAATTCCACCATGACACCATGAGGTTAAGTTCTCTTTGACTCATTTTCTTAAGGTGGAAAATAGAAAGTACATTCAGAATTTAGCATTTGCTCTGCTTGGGATTTGGAAGTAGGGTAAGATAATGGTTCTGGGCGTGAAGATGGGTTAATCCAGTTGAGACTGCTCATTCCCACCACCGAGTACTGAAGCAGGGTCATTCCAAGGGCCCATCAAACCCTGGCCTCACAGGGGCTCCATTAAATAGCCTTTGTGACAGCTGCTTCAGACGATTTGACCCAATTTCATTGGCGTTTCAGAATGGTGAAGACGCCAAAGCAGTCCTGGAGTAAGGCACTGGGGACGGAGCGGGGGCTTGTAAACTGTGTCGCCGAAGTGGGGACACTTTTGGGTAAACAGAAGCGGCTCTGAGTCTAGAAAGGTAATGAACTCTTCCTGAAAGCATCTGGGTCTCCTGCTCCTGTCATGAAATTTAGCACTCTCTTTCCTGCGTGATGAGGCTAGATGTGACTAGTTTGCTCAGGCACTGTTAGTAACAATGACTGTACCTTACATATTTTGTTATCAATCTTTTAATGATGAGACCAGAATGGAGTGATTTATGCAAAGATAACGTTCCTATTTCAAGTGTAACTTTCTAAATAATCTGTCAGGACATAAACCTCACTTAAATGCTTCCAAACTATATAAAACTTACAGAAGCCTTGGTAATAAAACAAATATGCTCAGGTGCACTAGTGGAACGGCTGTATTTCCAGCACAGCCTTTGGGATTGAGGGAAGCTTCTGGAATGGAAAGTGTGCAGGACTGAGAATCGAAGCCCCGTGTTCTGGTCCGGGCCCTGCTGTCACGTGGCCTTGGGCGAGTCACGTCACCTTCCTGGGCCTGTCGGGAGGCCTGGGTGCATCTCCTCAGTCACGAAGAAGGGCCCAGTCGTGTGGGGGACTTTTTCATGGCTCATGGATCTCCCTTCGCCTGAACGCTTGCCAAGGGTGAAGGGTAGACTCTCTCAAACAGAACGCTCTTCCACCAGGAAATGGAGTGAGGTGGCATAAACTGGGGGGACAGGAGAGGCTGGGAAGGTACGGTCTTCAGTACGGTCTTGGGAATGTTTTTAAGTCCGGGAGCGGATTCTGGTAGGCCTCGCATTCCCGAGAACTGCAGGATTCAGGCGTTTCTTCGTACACGGTCCACTCACAAGTATTTATTGCAGCCTCTCACTTCTGTGTGAAGCACAGAGCCCCTCAGTCCATGAAGTGTGTGTAGCAGAGGGAGGAGAACTTACTGACGAGGGGGTTGTTGAATTGCAGTTGTGGTGCGTGTGAGGGAGAAGAAGGGAAGGTGCTGAGGGAGAGGAGGAGGGTCAGGGGAGGCTACTCTGAGGAAGTAACGGCCACGCTGCCGTCTGAAGGCTGACTGGGGATGAACGGGGAAGACTGCGAAAGGTGCAGGCAGCATTCCTGGTGGAGGGAGAACTGCACTGAGGAGAGGCGGCGTGTGGGCTTGGGGAGGAGATGGCGAGGAGAGCCTCGTGCCAGGATGTCACGCTGAGTGAATGATAGGGCCCAGTCACCTTCCTGACCACACAGCTCGGCCCTTGCACCTGCAGACGCGGCTTTTGTGTCCCCTCAGAACCACCTCCTGTGCTCTGGGCCGTGTAACTGGCCGTGACTGGACAGCATCTTGGGGCCGTGCGGTGCTGCCCTGCGCGGCTGGGCCCTGCAGCCGCACCGCCGGGGCCTGCTAACCTGTCCCCAGCTCTGGACGGTGCGCCCAGCATACGGCCTGGAGCCGCAGGGGCGCCTTCTCCTTTGGGGCTGTGCACCCTGTCTCCATCACGCGGGGAGTCTGGGCCTGGAGCTCTGCGCAGCCACAGGCTTTTACTTACCCGGGAGCAGCTCTTGTACTCTTGAGGCCGACTGTACACATTTTGTGGGTAAACTGGAACGCGAAGCTGGATCCACGTGTGCGGCAGAGGCCACAGCTTCCACGCCTCCGTGGAGCCCAGGGTGGCCGGAGCTCGCACCTGTGGCCTGTGGGCTGGACTCCCAGGACCTGGCTCGGCTTAGAGAGGCGGCATTCGGAGGACCCAGAGCTGAGCCGCTGGGCCGTGTGGGGGCTCACAGTGCCGCAGTGCTGGGGAGCTGGGGAACAGTAGCCAAGGAGGGGGCCACCACGGGACCCTGAAAGCCGCCCCCTCCCCCCAGCAGCACCCCACAGTCTGTTATGAAAAGGAGCTTGTCCGTGAGGCCCATTGTAGGCTTTCTCTCGGTCCCAAATGCCATGTCTCCCTCCTCTCTTTGTGACCATAAATCTATCCTATCAGTCTTATTTTTTTTTTTTTCCTTTGCTTTCAGGAGAATAGATCTGGAGAAAGCAACAGCTGTGTTGAAGAAATAATTCGGGTAAGGATATTCTTTTTAACTTATCCTGTTGGGCATATATTCCAAATACAAAAGAAGCACATGGCTGCGTTGTGAAAGTGGACCCATTGTTTGTTGTCTTGCGTTTACCTTTTCTGAGGCTGCCTAAATGGCCCATTACAAAGCGACGCTTCTTTTAGAAATCTAGGAGACAGCCAGTTGGTCGACAGTCGATCCCGGTGGCTTTGCATAGGCTGGGGACGACGCGTATGAAAGTCATCAGGTGGAAGACAGGAGAACAGAACGGAGGTGAAAAGCCCGGTGCACTTCGCCTGCAGACGCGCCATTTATCATCCTACTATTCGAAAGCATCCTTTGATGGCCTGTTCTCTGAGTCAGGCAGAGGTTGCCTTGTTATTTTCCTCCTAAACTTAATTGGAATCAGAAGTACTCTGGCACGGGGGTAGTGCTCAGTGTCTGAAAATGTATTTGTATATTGTTTTACATATTATTACCTTCCCCATTCCACTCTGTTCGCCTGTCCTTTTCATCACCATCATCTCTAGTCTAAATTCTGTCTGTGAAGCTCTTCTGTGGGATCAGTATTTTCTTGGGTATGCAGACTTAGAATCAGGATGTCGTCGTCAGCTCATATTTCCTCTTCGCTCATATTTTTTCAGGGGAGTAACCACATAATTTACAGTTCTCAGAAAGCTGATATTACACTGGGCAAAACACCAAGACAAATTAGACCAGATGGTATGGCAATTCCCTGTATAGAAAAAAACACGTGAATGTAATATGTTCCTAAATTTTGGACATCCTACACAATTTTCTGGAACTGCTATTGAATTAAAGTAATATAATTATTTGGTTTATACATTAATAGCCAAACTGTTTTCAAAGGCAGGATTTTTTTTTTTCTGGAAAGCACTAGTTCATTAAATGAATCTTTTAACTCTCAAATTAACCAGATTAATTCATTGAAGTTTGATTTGTTAAATTGATAATGATTTATTTCCTGGAAGAGATTTACATAGAAAACAGTTGTCAAGACAGGTTGCTTCATTTCTGGCATGTGTGTGTTAAATAAAGTACATATTGTATTTTATATCCATATCATCTCTAATCTGGGGTTTTGCTTCAGATGAAACAACAGATATGTCAGATATGCTATATAACCCTTTTTACTTTTATCTTTCAACATGCTTTCATGTCTTGGGCCCAAATGTTCCATTTTTAAGCCATCTTCCTTTGATTGCTAATGGTGTTTATATCTGCGAAGTGATAACATGAGAGCATACCAAAGCCCATTTTGGTTTTGATATTTAGAAAAATTCTGCCTTTTCATATTCTTCCTTGGCCCTTCTGAGGATATATGGAAGAAATCTGTCATTTGACTTTTCTTTTCAAAGAACGGCTTGGAGTTTAAATAAGGACTCGAGTAATCCACAGGCCAAAAAGGTCTAGTTTAGGTAAAGTTTAATTCAGTGAAAATAAAACTGACTGCGCCAGTCAAGAGTTTGATGCTTTATTTACTTATTTTTTTTCCAAAAGAGAGCTGGCGAGAGTCTCAGACCCCCTTGGGCCACTCCCCCTCCCCACTGTACCGACTCTCCATGACCTGTGTCACTGCCACGTCCCACCTTGAATCAGAGCCAGCAGAACAGAAGGGAAGACGTGGACCATATTCAAAGTTAGTTTCTATAGACATGCCAGATGGTCATGAAGATGGTGACTGCATTATGAAACGGAGCCTTTGTATTCTACTCTTCTTACAGCCACGAGGAGTTGGTTTGGGATGGGCAGTGGCAGCTAGACATGGAGGGAGCCGTGGTCGTGCCGGTGCTGATAGCATCAGGTTGATCCTTCTCCTCGCCCACCCGACGCTTCTTAGCCAAAGGCACTATGAGTAGTTGTTGGAAATCGGGGAGCTCCGGGGCTGGATCCTATCTGAGCCTGGAAGGTTTTCTGGCTATTCCCTGCCTGACTCATCCAGAGTCACCTTCCCCTCCTATCCTAAGCGTGACCCCTCCTGCAGACACCAGCCCGAGGCTCCTTTGCAGCAACAGCCTGCTGTATTTGTTGTGTCGATGTCACATTTCAGTATTCCTGCCGGACTGTGGCCCCAGTGTCTGGACTTTAGAAATTTGCAATTTTGTTGAATGAACAAGTGAAGGAATGAATGAAAAAAATAATAACCCTCTAAATGAGAATGATGAATATCATGGTGAGAGCCCACAAACACACTCCGTTTGCTACAGATCATGGACAAAATGGATTAGCCTTTTTCATGCCAGTTTTCCTTGTCAGTCTCACCCCACTTGTCACTACCCCAGTGTCACCAGGGGTCCTTGTCCCTCGCAGCCGTATCATGTAGGTTATGGCACTTTCTTGTTGTGGAGGACATGGAGGGTCAGGGAAAATGCCTTGAGATGATTAAAATTGGGGTGTGTGTTTAATAAGTGTTAGCACAGCCTTGCCCATGTGGGAGGTACTGGTTCCTTGTCCTGTTATACCTGACAGTCTTCCAGAAGAGCTCTGAGTTTTGTTTATTTAATCAAGTAGATGTGTAATATTGTAGCAGTGTGAGATTGTTTTATGAATCCCAAAAAGAGATATGTGTTTGTAAACTAATCTCTTCCTCTGGGTGTGATACCCTTTGAGTGCATTAAATTCCACTGAAGTGTCTTGATTAGATTAACCTGTTAAGATTAGGGCTTTTGATTGGACTAAGTCAGTGAGTATGACTCAGGTTGAGTCTCCGCCCCCTTGCTGGGTCTGATCTAAATGGACACTCACACAGACAGACACACAGGAAGAGAGAGCTCTGTCGTTTTTTATCCTGCCATGTGACAGAAAGGAGAAGGTTCTGGCAGCTGGGACTCCAGGGAGAGAGGATAGTTTGCAGCTGACCTTGGGAAGAGACCATAACAGTTGAGACTGCTATAGAAGATCCGGAAAGAAACGAGCCCTGTGCCAGGAGAGAGAGGACTGCAAGATCGCTTGAGCATGAAGCCTCAAGAGGGGGTCTGTGAGCTTGAATTAAAAACTGAAATAAACATTATTCTTGTGGGGATGTGTTGGTATGGGTGTGATGTATTTATTAAATAATACACAGTATAGTGTGGACTTAGTAAGGGGCCCGTGGTTTTCACCTGACTGGCAAAGGGTCCATGGAACAAGAAGACTTTTGAGCAGGGAGTGATATGATCAGATTGGCAATTTAAATGAACCACTCACGCTACTGTGGAGGATGACGGGGAGGCAAGAGGGGAGGAAGCAAGAGTGGATGGGAGGCATTGCATGAGGCCAGTTGAGAGGTGGGTGGGTGGTGGGACATTGGAGAGAGGCTGGTTTTGGGAGGTGGGAGTGGGAGGAAATCTTAAATTCATTTGTAGACCTGTTGAATTTGAAGTATCTTTGAGAATATATTTAAACATGTGGTTTTGTATCTCAGAGCAGAGGTCCAAACTGCAGTTCAACATTTTGGATTAATCAGCATGTAATTGATAATAAAACCATGGAAATGAGTAAATTTACCCAGGGAGAGACTAGAGAGACCAAGAAACGAGAACCTAAATTCCAACCTTTCAAGGTCAGAGGGAGGATGATCCACTGGCAAATGCAAGTGAGAGGATGATGACCAGAGGAGCTGAGGGGAAATTATGAAAATGAAAAGTCATAGAAAGCAAGGAAAGCGTTTCGAGGTCAACAAAAGCGTTCTGGGTTTCTGAGCCCTCCACCCCCACAATGGCTCTGGCAACAGAAAGGCCACCGGAGACATTGCCGAGCTCTCTTTCCATGGAGTGGAGGGGGCAGAACCCAGATTAGAGGAAACTGAGGAACTGGAGTCAGGGAGTTGAGAGACCTCTTGTGAGGAAAGGCAAGTGTTTCCATTCAGTTCCCTTGACATTTGCAGTAAGTGCCGCGTACTATAGCAAGTACAAGTAAAGAAATCTAACGTTTATTGTACACTTGTGCGTGAGGGACCACTCCAAGTGCCTTGGCGCATTTCCTCGTGTAGCCTTCACAGCTGCCCCATGAGACAGCCACTCTTAACACCCCCATGTTACACCTGAAGAAACTGAGGCACGGAGAACTTAGACACACCCTGTCCAAAGGTGCCCAGCTAGTAGCTGCGATTTTAGCAATGGCAGACTGGCCCCAGAGCCTTCTCCCTTAGCTGCTGTGCAGTCTTAAATGGAGATGTCTCCCTAGTTCATTGATGGAACCACACGGGCATGTTGCCATGAAAGGGAGGCTTCCCGTTTTGTGTTTATGATTTGGAAGTGCCTGATCATGCGTTTGTGCACTTGAACTTACAGAGATTTTATGACCAGTTAAATCAACCTCATCCTTAACTTTATCTTCCTCCCCCCTCTTTTAGTTTTTGCTGAGGCAACTGCTTTCAAGTCATTTGAATATTGCATGATCTTCTAAAGTGTAATTATTTTTTTATTCTTCCTCAGAGAATTTTAATCTTGGGGCCTAATAAATCTGTGTGTTATTGCAAAATTCACTTAGCCAAGGGAGAAATTATAACCGAGTTCCATGAAGATGGGCGAAAAGAGCTAGAAGCCCTCATGGCTGACATATGTTTGTAAGTTTTCTAAGCTGTAGTATATTTCACCCCTAAAGGTTCCAGTGCCGTAATACTTAGGTGCTTTTCATAGCGTGACCCATTAACGTAGAATGGATTTAACATTTGTTCAGCAAATAAAATCTGTCTACAACTTAATGGGGTTGTGCACAAGTTTTATGCAAGATGGCTTTAGATGGTATTTGTTGAGGGACACTGCCCGTAAAAAGTGAGCCTTGGTAATAAGAGACCAATGTCTGAACTTACGGGATGAATTTAGAAACAATTTCTGTGCAACATCTGAGCAGAATACCTTCTTGACTTTCATCTTAAGTCACTAATTGAATTCCAGGTTTCTGTGAAATAGTCACAGTGAGTATTTAAGTAGAGTTTATTTCTGTTTATATGAAGGGGGTAAGTGGTATTTGTGCAAATTCTAGAGACACTAACCAGTTTCCTGGCATTATAATTGAATACACTTCCAGCAAATAAAGGGAACTCCTTTTTTTCTTGGTTTTCCAGAAACGAAGGAGCCTCTTGGACAGGATTTCCCCACGTGGCCTGGGAGGTCTGTGACTCAGGAGAGTTGCAAGCCCTGCCACGTGCAATGTAGCTAGCTCATCGTGGCCACTCACGGGTGCCGGCCCCGGGTGGTGGGACAAGAGAAGCCTTGTGCTTAAATGTCTACCTGATCCTTAGCCCCAGCGAGAATGCAGTAAGCACGCCACATCCCTGGAGAACAGAGAACAGAGGGATGGCTTCTTTTCCATGACCTGGAGGTGTCATTTGGAGAGCTGGACCCAGGTCACATCTACTCTGCTTCAGAACAGACAGGCTTTTCTAGCTCCTACTCTCTCCTCTATAAATTATTTCGTTTGTTTTAAGCAGTAAAGATTTTATTAGCGGCAAAATTAAGCCCACAAATGGCAAAATCAATCCAGATATAAATATAGATGAGCTCCATTGACATATCACATTACTTGTTGGAGTAAAATGAGAGAGAGAAAAAAGAAGGAAACCTGATGTAAGCCTAGGGAAATTCACCAGGCAAAACCTAACGAAGTCTTATCCAAGATAAATTAATTTTATTAGGTGGTGTTTTGTGTTTGTTTGTTTGTTTTCCATTTAGCCATGTGAATGATTGGGGACAGAAACACTATACTCTTCTTATTCTGCATCTGTTAATAAGCTATCTACTCCATCCATCTGCCCCGTGATTTAAGCTCCCTCTCAATTAGAAGGAGAGTGGGCATCACCATCCCAAAATCCTCAAGATTGGGGAATGAACAATGGACTAAAGTAGACTTATTATTCTACTATAGACTTATTATTCTAGCAATGGAAGAACTCTTATCATTGATGTAAAGGCAGTGGCCACCAGAGGTTCTGAGGGATGGGAGAGGGAAGAACAGGTGTAACATGGGGCCATTTCCAGGACATTGGATTTGTCCTGCATGATATTGCAGTGACAGATATATTTTATATATCTGTCACTGCATTGACAAAATATACAATGGATACAATATCCATTGTATATTTTGTCAGAACGTAGAAAATTGTGCGGGACAAAGTATCACCTCTAATGTAAACTCTAGTGCATGGTTAGCAGCAATGCCTCAATATGTGTTCATCAGTGTAACGGACGCACCACACTAATGAAGGATGCTGTTAATGTGGGAAAGCGTGGGAGGGGGAGGGAGGGGGGCATATGGGAATCCCTTATACTTTTAATGTAAAATTTATGTAATCTAAAGCTTCTTTAAAAATAAATAATTAATAATTAATTGTTAAAAAAATAAATAAGAAGAAGCTATCAGTCCTTTGGGCTGAAAGCAAAAGCCCTGCCTAAATGGCTCCAAGCTCGTCTGAAGGCCTCAGAGGCACAGCCAAGGGCTGTTCCTACCCTTTGGGGCCCTTTGGCTGCACTCCGCAGACTCTGCCCTGGCTCTCCAGGTGCTCAGCTCCTCACGAAGGCGGGCGAGAGAACTACTCTGCTTCAGAATCTGTTCTGGGCCCAGGGGCTTGGGGATGATGGCCAGTGGAACCCCAGAGGCCTGGAAGCTCCGGCCGTTCCATGCGTCGGGGTCATTCTGAGCCGCGCCCTTAGAGACCATGAATCGTCTGCAGAGCCACAGCTTGGATGGAAGGCCAAGTGTCTAGAGGTCTCTGGCTACCTGCTTGCTGAGTGAGTGCTGATTCCTCAGGAAGTGTCTTTTCGTGGATGTCTGTCAATATTTAACGCGAAGGCGCTGGAAGAAAGGAGAAGCTACAGAAGTACAGCACTGCCGTGGAAGCTGATGGTGCCGGAGGTTTCCCGCTGCACCTTGCTGGTAAAGAGCAGGAGAGGCGCCAGGGAAGCAGGTGAGCTAGCCAGACGGCGTGGTGCCTGGTTTCTGGCCAGCTCGTCTTGTGACGCCGCTTGCAAAACTTCAGCACTGCTCTAGAGGAGCGAGGCATTAAAATACTTGATTTTTCAATGTTCCCTGTTCTTCCAGCCTTGCAAGGTCCATAACAAAGAAATGAGATGTCTGAAAACAAGTTTTTAAGAGGTAGGTTTACTCAGGACCTTAGAATACCTGCCAGGCATGCAGGCAGCACTCAGCAGATGCTTGTGAGCTAAGGGGTTAGAGGAAGGATGTGGGGGAGAAAATAACTATAGATGAATGCCTCTCAGGACCATCACTTCCTTGAAATGTGGTTGGCAGAGTCTAGCTCAAAACTTAAGAGTTTAGAAGAATAAAGAATTTTGAGCGCTCATTAAGAACATAAGCATTAAAAGAATTGCTGCGGTGATATTAATACTTATGATCTGAAAGCAAATAAGAGTCTACTTGCTTCCAAAAGTATTTTTGGAGCACAAGTGTGTGTGCGTGCATGCGTTTGTGTAACCCATGTGTCAGAAAATTTCTCATTTGAAGGGCTCTGTAACCTTCTTCACCTCTACCCACCATTTTCATTCTCACTCTGATCAAATAACTCCATCGGGCAGCTGGGAGGTGTCTGCTTCAAACAGGGCCTCAAGGACAAGTCTCTAAAGACCTCTGGGCACTACTTCCCCTTCGGGTCCGTAAGGGCACTGCCGCCTTTCTCCCCAGAAGCCCCGTCCAGTCTTAGCCCGTGGCCGGCACAGCCCCCCCTGGGCCATTGCCCTCCTCGTCGATGGCATCTTTGCTCGCCCTCTGCTCGCAGGACCTGTGTCCACACTTGGCCCCTTGTCTACTCCACTCGGAGCCTGTACCAGCCCCGAGTCTCACCAGGAGTGCCGGGCACAGAGCAGCCGTTTCTCCTCCCTAGCAGCCAGCGCTGGCAGGCTGGGGCACGGGCCGCTCCGCGCGGTCAACCGGTCGAGCCCTCTGACAGGCGCGGATTCCCACGTCCAGGCCGTGCTGTCTCCCCTAAAGGGCAGCTCACTGCCCTCGGGAGCTGACCGACTTGACGGTCACTGGGCTTTACTGAATAGAGCGTCCCGCCAGGGTTGGTGTTTTTGTTGGTTTTTTAACTTTTGCCTAGTCCAGTGTTTCTAAACCTGTTTTTTCATTATCACCCCCATAAGGAGCCTTTTTAGACTTTTCTCCCCCATGAAATGTGGATTCCACAGCTATACTGTCTATATGTGTATGCACTGCATGTGTATCTGTACTTTGTAGATAAAAAGAGTACGATTTTGCTCGACTCCCAGATCCAGCTTTCTAGCTCCCTCATTGAGAATGTTTGGTTTCAGCAGATCTTCCCCATTTGCCTCAAACTTCCGGCACCGGCGCTCCCTCCTCACCCTCAGCAGACGGCTGACCTTCTCTGTCACTGAGGAGAGAGCTGCCGCCCGCTGGGCGCCCTGGGCCTGCTGGCTCGGTCCCGTCAGTGCTCCGTGTGCTGCCCCAGGTGGGGTGCAGCAGCACGCGGAGGGGCAGAGGTCCTGCCTTCCTGGCATCCACGGTCCAGAGAGCAGACACAGGTGGATGCTCACCTGACTCCTGCCTTCCTGCCCTCGTCTCTAGAATTAGAGGAGCTTTCTCCTAGTGCCTCTACCTGTGCTTTCTCATCTACAAGGTCTCTGGAGCTTGCCGATCTCTTTTCTCTCCGAGGGCTCTTCTCTCTCTCTCCCAGCTTCCCGGGCCCCTTCCCGTCCTCAGTTTCCCACGGGCTCACCTACCCCAGATTCTGTGAACATTGGGAGTGACGGGTGCCAAGCGGGTATCCTAAACCCAGTGCTGGTTCCTGAGCTTCGAGCCCCCAGATTTCCCCACTTGGAAGTCTCATGGAGACCCCAGCCTAACAGCATCTGCTCGCCAACGGCCTTACCTCCAGCAGGTGTAGCCCTTCCTCTGGGGCCCCGCCCACTCACCCCGTTCTCTTCCTCACCGGCCCCTGAATCTCTCTAGTTGGCCCACGTCTTTCTACCCCCTGCCGCCACCCCTGTTGGTCCACCATCTTCTCTTACCAGGATTGCTTGCTGTTGCTCTCCACCCACCTCTCCACAAAGCAGGCAGAATGAGCTTTCCTGAACACACGTTTGTTTAAAACAGTTTAGCGGCTCCCTTTATGCACAGGACAGACCGAATCCTGGCTGTGGTTTGCAGAGTCACCGTGCTGTAGCCCTGCGCCTGCCTCCAGCCTCGCCCCACTCCCCGCCTCACCTCTGGGCTTACCACCCTCTCTCCCTGCCACCCCTAGAATGTGCTCTGCCACTCCCTCCAGGAAGCCTTTCTGATTCCTAAATCCCGAGCTAGATCGTTTTATTCTCTGCTCCCCAGGTACCCTTTATCCTTATTACAACCTTTAGGATACTGAGTTATAATGGTCTTGTCCCCATTAGGCTACGACCATGCATCTCCAGGGCCTAGCACCATGACAGGCACATAATGGACGTTCAATAAAAATTGAATAAATGAATGAACGACGTTGACTTTTGCCTGACATCTGCTCTCGTTTTCCACCTTGTGGTCTGTCCGGTCTGGCAGCAAAACTATGGAAGTGTGGTTCCCCTGGAACATCAGCTCTCCAAGGACCGCAGGACCGGTGTGTTACCTTGGAGCTCTGGAGAACGTTCTACAGTTAGCACAAAAGCGAGAGAAATGAAAAGTCACCTATTAACTTGTGAGGCTTGGAAGGAACAAGGAGTCTGGCAGCTGTTGCTGATGTCAGCTCAGGAAAGCTTAGACCTTTTGTATCTGCCACTTGTATTCTGATTATCTTTCATGAGATTGAGCTTTTCATTTTGGTAGGTAATGAATGTAATGTACAAGTTGAAGAAATCAAGATAATAAATTTGCAGGGATAATTTGGTTAATCACCATGTTGCTCCTCATAGAATCAAGGTCTGGAAGTCAAAGCTATTTTCACTGCTAATATGCTCTGCGTAAAGCAATTCTTAAAACAATTAAAACACATCTATACAAAGTGATCAACTGAAGACCTGCATTTAAAAATTGTATTGATTATCATGGACACTACACACGATGTTCTCTGCTAGTTTTCAAATTGAGGGTTGTGAAATTACTCTGATTGGCTGCAGATTCTTTTTGTACACACACAAGAAAGCTTAACATAATTTCTCAGTTAGAAAATGATAATTTGAGGATTGAAGAGATACAAGCCTTAAAAAATTAGAACATCTAGACACTATCATATCTAGATAATAATGTGTAATTCCTTAGACTCTTCTGGTTATTCATATTATTATAACCTAAGAAAAACTTAGGAACCCAGTTTGCCTTTTGCCATTGCATTTATATATTGTTTTATAAGTTCTCATAAATTTGACCTAGAGGTATGCAATTCCTTTGTTTTCATGCTTCTTGGATGCTGTGAAATGTAGGTATTTTAAAAATGTCAAGGTTGGAACTCCGATGTTTTCTACAGTTTTCAGAACATGCTCCCATATTTATTTGCATGTTGCTTTGTTCTGATTTTGAAAGCTACCCATGCAGCCTGAAATTTGATAATACATAACCTAGTATCAGAATTCTTTAGCCTCCCAAATTAACTATTTTTTAATGTAAGGAGTTTTCCCACCTGTACCTTGGAAATACTACAGAAGCACCACGCTTGGCACTGCTGGCCTGCCCCTCCGCTTTCTGGAGACCCTCTCTCTGCCAAGTTCTAGTTCCCAAACGCCTTCAGTTTCTGATGGTGGACTGGGAAAGGTGGACCTCTCCCGTGTTTCCACATACGGGCTTTGAAAGTAATTGTCATATGCTAACACTAGCTGTTTTATCTGTTATAGTTGCCCCACTAAAAACATGTGCAAATGTTTATCTTTCACTCTTTCTTGGATTTCCTAGAAAATTATGGAGACTGTACCCTGTGGGAGGTCATTGTTTATTATTACCATTTTATTTCCATTTTAGTGCCTTGTTTTTTCATTGTAACGCTAAACAGAGAGCTGTGGTTCTGGGGAATTAAAAATATTAAGGATTTTATATTCTCCTTACTTTTTAAAAGCTATCTTTCTATGAACATCAATTAGGTTTCTGAAACCTGATTAAAATTCTTAAGATCAACATTATTGATTTATTATGCATTAATTTAAAACTCTCCTCCTAAGCTACTGGTAAATATATTTTTCATTGTCTCAAATATAGATTTATTACAAAGTACATACTATTTAAAACTCACCCTGGGAGTCTATACTAATTAATTTAACATTATTAAAACACTCATTCTGCATATTTACTTTATAAATCATTTTGGCTTTACCTTCTCTGGCAGTAACTTGTGACCCAACAGTATTTTTGGCCGTTTTTCAAACATAGTTTTGAATTCAGCTTAATAGTATGTATCTGTGAAGGGAAAAAAAGGATAGGCTTTGTAAAAACAGAATCTCTAAAGTTAGCTAAAAATGTGAGTAGTGGCTTATAAAAAAAAAAAAATGGTCAACTCCCCAAAACCTGTTCAAGCTGTTTCTCTGGCAACCAAACTACAGATGAAGACGCTGGTGAGTCAAAGACTGGGCTTCAAATATGAAAGCCATTTGAAAACTGTGGCAGATCCCCAGAGGGAAAGAAAAAAAGTTGGGGGGGAGGAGGATAGAAAACGCAGCCTCAGTGGAATAAAGATGACATTGCCAAGAGAAATTAGATGCAACAGGTTCTCTCAAGACTGTGAGATAAAAACCTCCCCTCTGGTCTGCGAAATAAGCATCTATCGTTTTGACTCTGACTTTCTATCACCTTATTTTTTCATTGAGGTCTGTTACTAATCCCCTCCCATATACACCCCCAACCCCAAACTATGAAAAAAGGCAAGAAATAAAAACCGAACCCTTTTTGGAGGTTTGCTAGTTTTTGTTGGATGAAATGGGAAGCCCACTGTGATACGAATAAAGACCCAAGTCAGATCACTAACATGTTAAAAACCGTGTAGACGGGGTCACGGGGGTTGGAGGCAGCTAGAAAGATCCGCAGCAGCCCTTGGGTAGTCAAAATGATTAATCACTTCAGCACAAAAGAGCACAAAAGGAGATTTGTTAAGAATAAGCGGGAGACAGAGTGCTAGCTCCAGGGGTGATGTGATTGTCTGTTTAATAATGTATTTTAGAGTGTATGCCACATCAAAAGCAAAACACATGCAACTGGAGGAAATCGGACTGAAAAAGCAGTGAGCAAAATATTTGGCGAACTAGAACAAATGTTTAGGAAATCGGATCAGCAGTAATTTTGGTTTGGGTGTTTTTAAAATGCCTCCACCTCTCACTCCTGCCCCCAGTGCCATAGCAGGCCTGGGAGAATTATGGTGTCAGGCAGGATGTGTGCAGGAACTCTATATCACTAAGGGTGATAAAGAGTCAATGAAATCAATATTGCATGATAGCCTCTGTTTCTTTGAGGTGCAAGAATAGCTTCCTTGAACTATTGTAAACTCCACGAATTAAAGCAGCACAAACTATCACGGCAGCCTTGCTTACACGCATTGATCACTGCTACGCCTTGACATCTATTATCTCTTATAATCCTCACGAACAGCTAGAGGAGCTGGAGATGCAGAGAGGCTAACAAACAGCTAAGACACACGGTTAGGGCTTAAACTCAGCTCTCCTGGACTCTAGAGCCCAAGCCCTTAAATACCATACAGAGTATTTTTTAAAATCTGAATACTTTCAAAGCATAAGACTCAATGACTTCTTCTGGTGGAGATGCATCACGAATCTTACATTTGTACCACCTCTTTCTCAGAGACTTTGAGGAAAGGAAGGGATGCGTTGCGGCTGCATTTGTGTCTTCAAGGGGGAGAAGATGCAAAGGGTTGCTGAGGACCGAGGCTGGGGACTGACACGTGCCACAGGACGCGAGGGGAGCAGAGTGGGCCCAGAAGGACCTGTGTACCTTATATGTTGATTTCTAGGACGTATTCATGTATAACCCAGTTCCTGAGCACTTCGTTCTGGAAATGTTGGATTCCTTTTGCATCAGCCCGTGCTACACTGCCTCCTAGGGAGCTTCATGTTGACCGACGGGTCCCTGGAGGCCCCTTGCCCATATTACCCCCCAGTGGAGGCACAGCAGTCCATGCTGTCCTCTTCTCCAGGAGGGGAATGGGTAAAGATGGAGAGTCACAGCCATTGGCCGCGAGTTCCAGTCAGCTCCCCCCAATGACATGGACGAATTTGCTGGGGCTTCGGCTTCACCACCAGACAGTCCTGTGTTCATTTACATTGGTGACATCGAGCCAATATAAACTTCACACAGTGCGCTTTTTGCAAGGAAAAAGCGCTAGTTCTCGCTCATTATTTCATATGGTCGTGGCATCCATTGCTGGATAAATTTGTGAATGCAAACATCTTAGTGAATCAACATCGCTACAAAATGTTTTCATTCATCAGATGGAGGTCTGGAGGTAAACCAATTTTGTAAATCTACAACTGAAATAAATAGTTCATTTTGGAACTGATGACTTAGCTGCTATTATTCTTGTTAGGTTAATTGAGTATTTTCAAATTCATTAGACGTGGGATTCACTTAAAGAAATATCAATCTATAAAATCCAGCTGTAGAATATTTGTGAGATCTTCTTTCTTGCTAAGAAACAATGGTTTTGCTAACTGATTCTTGGTCATAGGATTAACCTAGGATTAATAATAAACTCCCATAAATAATCTAGATATTGACTTAAAGTTTATTTACAACTTGGCATTAATAGAAAAACAAAAGTGTTGGAAATCACTTTGAGTTTGATTGACAGACAACAAAAATATAAAGACAAAGCTTCCTTGGATTAAAAATGGAAGCTAGTGGGACATTATAAATCACTTTGCAAAAATACAGCTTTTCATACTCTGTGTAAAGTAGCTCAGAGGGAATAAATGTAGATATACCCCCCAGTGGATCCTTTGATAGGTGGTTGATAGCTTTTTACCTCTTTAAGTACAGTTAAAGTGCTTATTTACATTTCCCTGCCTTCTTAGTTGATTGTAAAACTCTGTTCATTTATGTCAGAGCTTGCCAGTAAACTGCTTTTTTCAAGTATATGGTTAGACTAAGAATGCCTAATTATGAATCAGATTACCCAGGCAAAGTAATTTTTATAATGTATGTTCTAGTCTACTATATTTCTAAAGATTCCTTTTAAGAACTCATAAAGGATTAAAAACCATACATAACTTCTAACTTATAGCAGTATTTTCATGTTGAAATAAACCAGAGAGACTGCTTGAAATGGCTGTCTCGCTCACTGGCAGATGACATAGACTCTCCTGCTTAAATATAAGTCATTTCTGCATAAAGATTTATTCAACTAAGAAGAGCAACATGAAACTCAGATATCTACCTGAACTTGAAGGAACAATGAATTAAAAGAGTGGAAGTCATCAAAGAAGTAGGTTCAGGAAATCCCCAGCCCTCAGGTAGGCCCTTCAAAAAAGACATGGGAAGCGAGACGGGTTGGCACTCCTGTACATGTATGAAGGATTGCCGCTTGCTTTTCAATATTGCATTTTTCATTGGTGTGCAGATTTAATATCAATTAGAATGAGTATGTTTTTGTAGCACCCAGCTAATACTGTCAATAAGTACTTGGATGATTTATAGAAAATCTAACTTCCTGAAAAGACAGACTCACTCTATATTTAAAGACATTTTATATACTTTCAAGTACAGAACATATTTCTTGTTAAATTGTATTCAGTGCCTTGAGTTATTATTTTTTATATATATACCCTTTACCCAGATTCACTTTTATTTATTTATTTAAGGTACCAGGGCCGGGGATTGAACCCGGGACCTTGTATGTGGGAAGCCGGCACTCAACCACTGGGCCACATCGGCTCCCTTGAGTTATTACTATAAAAAGCCAATGGTTTTTTAGGGTCTAGAAATTAATAAAAGCTGGTGTTCTATATAGAGAAAAATCGTGTCTTCGTGGGAATTCATAGGCATCTGAAATTACAAATTTTGTTTTTACCTCTGACAGGAAGTCACTCTTGAGTAAATGAGAAGTTTGTAATGGTCCCTTTGATCATCTGAAATTGAAGACTATATCCAGCATAGTAAAGAGTAGGAGTTGTGACTGGTTTTCTTCTCTGCCCGTGGCAGCAGTAACATCCCCGGACCCAGGCAGATTGTCTAGCGTAAATGAGATAAAGGATTGCACACAACTTGGTAAAGTGCTATTTAAAACAGCAGTGTTTCCACTTGAAAATAGAGGCATTAAAGAACTAGAAAGAACACTGCTCCCACTCTTGGAACAAGAAAATAGCCAGACGAACAGCAAATTAACTACTTTTATTAAACCCAGGAGAGAACTCAAGTGGCAGGGCAAACAACTAACCTGAAATCTAAAGAAAGACACTTACCTGGGACAGATACCACCCAAAGCCACAGATGCCAGTAAGAAGGGTCCGCTAGAAGTTTTTAATGTGGGCTCACAGGAAAGTGTGAAATCCCTGAGGCCACAAACATCAGGACTTTCACACCTGCCTCCAGGCACTCTGGTTTGGGAGAATCCTGAGGAAGCCTCTCCTGTGGTGCTGACAAGGAAGGGGAATACCTAGACCCTTCTCCTCCATCTCCCCAACTCCCCCCCTTGAGTAAGAGCCTTGACCCGCAGGAGAAAGGGCAACAGAACTGCAGCCTGAGGCTCCTGGCGGAAGCCCACTACAGTGAGGGGAGGGGAACAGGAGAAAACAAAATGCCCACCTCTGGGGGAGGGGCAGGAGCCTATGCTGCCTGGCATTACATCTGGAGGAAGGGCAGGGAATCACAGAGGCCACACAGAGACCCTTGTTTACAGTACCTGCCTAAGACTGAGGTTTCATCAGAACATCAGAGAATGTTCTCTCTGGCCACCGCACTTACAAGTATTGAGTGACCATAACAACGGGATACCACCAGGGCTGCAAGAGACACTCTGGGGAGTGGTACAGAGGAGCCAAGTACAGAGACCCAACAGAAGGAGAGACATTCTACAAGCAGAGAAAATATTTACCTCAGAAGCTACTGTTCTATACAACATGTTGGGCTTTCAACAAAAAATTATGAGACATACAAAAATGCAAAAAGCAAAACAAACAAAACACAACCGAAGGGAAAAAAAACAATCATCAGAATCAGATATCACATAGATGTTAGACCTATCAGACAGGGAACTCAGATAGCTACAGTTAATATGTTAATGGCTCTTATGAAAAAGGCAAATGGTGTGCAAGATCATATAGGTAATTTTACCAGAGAAGTGGGAATTGTAAGAGAAAACCAAATTAAAAGTTTGAGAAATGAAAAACATAGTACGAGAGATGAAGAATGCCTTCAATGATTTCATCAGTAGACTTGACACAGTTGAGGAAAGAATCAGTGACCTTGAAAATAAGTCAATAGAAATCACTTAAACTGAAACACAAAATGATTTTTTTTTAAGTGAAAAAAAAACAGAACAGAGCATCCAATTGCTGTGGGACAATGTCAAATGGTCTAACATTTATGTCATTAAAATCCCAAAAGAGAGAACAGGGCAGAAGAAATAATGGCTAAGAATTTTCCAAAGTTAGGAACAGACACTGAACCACATATCCAAGAAGATTAAGCTCAGACAATCCAAGCAGGGTAAATACGAACACACACACACACACACACATACACACACAGACGTAACACACACTGAGACATATCATATTCAAACCAATGAAAACCAAAGATGAAGAGAAAATCTTGAATTCAGCCAGAGGAAAAAAGATTCATTACCAACAGAGGAACAATGATAAGAAATCCAACAGACTTCTTACCAAGAACCAGGCAAGGAAGAAGACAGTGGAGTGGCATCTTTAAAAAAGAAAAAAGAAAAACTGTCAAAAATAAGGGAATTCATAGCCAGGAGACCTACTCTACAAGAAATGTTAAAAAAAAGTTCTTAAGGAAGAGGGAATATGATTTAGTCAGAAATTCATCTACACAAAGGAAGTAAGAGCATCAGAAATAGAATAAAGGTAATAGCATACAGTAAGTACTGAGGCCAGGAACCAGGCATTATGCTGAGTTCTTTTATTTACTCATTAAATTGCAACTGTTGTATCCGAGGAGTAAGACTCAAGAGGATGTGATCATAAAGCAACTCTATTTTTTTCTTTTTTGTGAACTATTTCTTCTCCTGTCCCTGGATGTAGTCTCAAGTAGTTCCCATACCTTTTCCAGATACTCTTAGATAATTAAAAAACCTTCCAGTCATCCTTAGTGGGAAAAAAATCCTCATTTCAACCATTAAAGTGTTCGTTTGTAGGGCATAGTTAAAGCTCTGAACTTCATTTAGAGTTCAAGCTTTCCTTCCCCCAGTCTGGGTTTCCTTTCAGCTGGAATCCTAAGAAGGAAAGAGGAATGTGGTTGGCCACTCCTCAAAAAGTATTTTGCACCTCACCTTTTTCCCTCTGGGGTCTCTGGCTCCTCCAGGGCTGAAGCTAGGATGATGAAAAAGTGGTGAGGGGCCAGAAAAGTCTTACTTGGCTGGTTATATCATGTGCCGGCTTTGGCACTCTTTGGAATTGGTGGGTGTTGACACTGGCTGTTTCTCTCACAGGATGCTCTAAATGGTTCCAAAGAGATTTTCCTCGCTGTGACATCCGGATGCAACTGAGGCTCCTCTGAGGAGAGCAATGCCTTTCTTTCAGCCTTGCATTTTTGACCCTCTTTCCTCCCTGTTTTTGCATCCGCTTTCTATGCCTTTACCCCAGGCCATTTGGTCAGCCCCTCCCCTGTAGAGGTTTGCAGGCTGAACTTCCCAGTGCAAATGTAAAGTCCTCTGATTAATTTAGCTGTTCTTCTTGTTCTTTCAGAAGCCCTTTCACTTAGGCTTAGGTGAGGAAGAAAACTCTTCCTTTCCCTCACCCACTTCCGATGGGGAAGGGAAAATGTCACAGAACTACAGTAAATTTCCAAAGAAATTCTCTTTCTGGGCCTCCTCAGCCTCAACACTTGCAGAACCTCAAGTGGTATTGAGCTCATTGTCATAAAGCTCTTTTCAACCCTTCTGTTGCAGCGTTGCCTGGCCTCGGTATGCCTCTCTTTGATTATTTGGCATCTCTTCTTTGTTCTTAGCCAAAAAGCAGTGACAGGAGTCCCATTTTAACATGCTGTTCTTGGGATGTTCTTAGTACTCCATCTGAGGGTACTCGGCACCGTTTTTAGCTGGAAGGTATGCTTAATAAAAGGTGTACAGTTTTATTCTGTTATTGTAGAATCTACCATCTAGGTTACAAATAAAGCACAGTTGTTGAGGAAGCCTAAGGACATTCTGCCTAAGATTTCACCCGTCTCAAGCTGACGTGTCGGATAGAGACAAGGCTTTAACAAGGTAGAAATAGGTGTGTTTATTGTCTTTTCCTCACATCCTCAGCCTTCTCGTTCCTGTCATATTTTCCCTTTGCCTTTTTTATTTTTATGAAGAGTTTGGTGTCAGGCCTCTCTGAGATCGTGAAGATGGTAGGACTGAGGCTTTGTTAAATCTTCCAGGTCAGGATCTGGATCCATAACTCCTGTAGGATCAATCAGAGGACAAAAGTGAACCCTGATTAAGCGCTGATTCGGTTTTAATTTAGTAAATGCTTCTTGCCCTTGGCTTCCCAGTACTACTTAAAGATCTATTTTAAACATATTATTTTAGCTTTTGAATAGAACTAGTACAACAGTCTGCTGCCAAATGGCATTTTTGTTTAAAAGAAGAGCCAGGTCTCCAAGCCAGAGCTGGAACTTGCCTAGTGGAGTGTTTAGCGAGGCTCAAGTAGGCAGCTCCTCCCACTTCCCTCCTTGACTTTCCCCGACCTCTGCCTGAGACAGTGCAACAGTGTCCTTGAAAAACTCGTGTTTGGACTGTGTTATCACATAAAGTCAAAATGTTGAAGAAATGATCACATAAGGGAAACACAGACTTTTAAAAATATGTCCGTGTTTCCTGATTATCATTTTTTTATTTGGAGGTCAAGTCCTTCAATTTGACACTTAATGAATAAAATGCCCACGTTGCAGGAAACGGGATAATGAATTGTAAAAAGACATAATCAGCAATGACTAAATAATTAAGGGAATTGAAATGCAGAGTCATCTGGGAATGCATTAATAACAACACGATTTGTTCCATATGCTAAAGAATTCTGTTTTTAGAAAATCAGTCATCACACATGCTCCATGGCAAAAAAAAAAAAAAAAATGTCGACTAATAGGAACTGTAATTAGATGTTCTGCTTTTAAACAGCTGAATAAAAGATGAAATCATATAGAAAATATATTTAGTACAAGTCAGAATGTAAACTGATTATTATTCATAGTGCTGTTAATGGGGACAGTAATTTATGCATCTAGTGGGAATTGTGCTAGGCAATTAGGAGAGGGAGTCACACTTGACTTCCCCTAATGCATCTGCATTTGTGTGTTTTCCTGTCGTATACCAGTGACTGCCTTTTCCCTTGTCTCTTGCCAACGAGCCCGTCAGTCACGTCTTGGTGTAGTATAGCGAGCATTTGAGGAGTCTTGCTTCCCATGGGCCTTGGCTGGAAACCACCATCACGTGACCTTGCCTTCTAGTGGTTCACCTTCAGAGGCTTCCCCAGGGGGCACTGGGAGGAAAACAGCATTAGTGACCCCACCAAGGAGAGCGTGAGCGAGAGGTGGCACCGATTCACTCAGGGCAGCTCTGGCCATGGCGATGCCCACGTTTCACTCATCCTCAGAGCATGCCTTTGGGTTGGACACAGAATCATTCCCTTTTTTAAGGTAAGCCAAATCTCAGAGGTCAAGGGTGGAACGAATGAAGTTCTGGCGTGGGATTCTCCGTGAATATGAGGCGGCTTTTTTGGCAAACACAGGTGAAACGCTTTAACGTAACTGCCCAACTTCTCTGAGTATCTTTTGAATGTACCTCCCACGCAAGCGCACACATCTAAAGTTATCCTAGGGCTGCATCCTTTCACTGACACAACAGAAAACGAGCAGTCTCTCTTAACCGGGGGCGAGAAGCACGCACTTCGTTGCACTGATCCCCCCAAACAGGCTCTGTCCATGCCGTCGGCGCTTCCAGTCACCCAGGCGTGCTGTGCCTGTGCCCTGAGCTCGCCGGGAGAGGCTGCACCGCCTCCCCTCGGCTCAGCGAGGGACAGACTTGGTATTCTCTGTTAGGTTTCCCAACAACTTCACATCTGTTTTTCCTTTATAGACTTGAAACAAGATCTCTTACTGCTTCTTTTGGCAATATCTGATGCTATGACACATATCGTGAGGTTATTGCAGTTTGGGCAGTGGAAAGAACACTGGACTAGAAGTTTATAAACCTGGGCTTGACTCTGCTATTTTTATGGACTTAAGAAAAACCTCTCTAAGCCTCAGTTTACTCATCTATAAATCAGAGCTAATCATAGTTTCCTTACGTCTTCCAAAGCAGAGATGAGGGTCTCATCAGAAGGACTCTGTCAAAGGGCTTTGCAAACTATAAATCACGTTGTATATGTCGAGGTCGTTTTGGGTTGCAGTTAATATTTTGTGTATGTATTACCTTCGTTGCACAGTAAAGTCCTCAAGGCACAGACAGTCTTGCACAGGTCCCTGGGCACACCCATAGAATTGACTGCCCATCCTGCTCTCGAGAGATAATCACCCACAGACACATGGAGGGGGTAGAATAATGGCCCCTAAAGACTCCAGGTCCCAATTCTAGAACATGGGAAGATGCCTCGCCTTGAGATGGGGAGGTTACCGTGGATTCTCTGGGAGGGCCTGATGTAATGACAGCCGTCCTTCTACACGGAAGGAGGAGGCAGAAGCGAGAGAACCAGAGAAATGACAGGTGAGAAAAGCTTTCCGGACGGTTCTGGCTGAGAAGATGGAGGACTGGGGCCACGAGCCAAGGAATACGAGCAGCCTCTAGGAAATGGAAGGGGCAAGGAGCACATCCCTCTCTCAGCTTTGAGAATGGAATGCAGTCCTGCCACAGCCTTGATCTGAGGCCATTTTCGACTTCTGAAACTGCCGGCTGTGGGATAATAGATGTGTGCTGTCCTAAGCCACTAAGTTTGGGGCAGTTTGTTACGACTCTACTAGAAAGCCAACATTTTGATTAAAGAGAGCAGATAAGATCTTTCAGACACTGCTTTAAAGACACTCCAAAGCCAAGATTGCGTATGGCCACAATTACCTGGAGAATTTAAGAGCCGAACACGTCTGCTTGTGTCTGCTTCACCCAGGTATTTGGACTAATCCTGTGCTTTGCTTTAGCTTTATTTCTTGGCTTAAATAAACGAATGTTTATTGCTTGGTGCCTTGTGGGTATTCCATAAATACTTGCTGACTGCCTGACAGGGCAAGTGTAATTATTTCCTAGATGAGCAAACAGGTGTGGCGAGGTTAGGGAGGCCGGAGAAAGAAGAGGGAACTTGTCTGAGGTTGCATAGCAACCAAGAGACTGCTCAGCCGAATCGAGCACGTCTTCCCCTGTACCCCCTGCCCGGTTCCACTTCAGCGTGGCATCCAGGCATCAGGCTGCTGTCTTTTTGCTTATCTCATTTAGGGCTGTTTTCCGGGTACCAACGTTGGTTCCAGCCCCAGAGGATTCTAAGTAAAAATCATTGGCCAATCAGCCTGCCAGGGAAACCTCCGAAGTCCTCAGCGCGTGAAACTCATCTTAATACATATTGGTTGCATATGTACTCAGTCCAACACAGGTGCCGAAGCTGGCGCCGTGAGCCAGGCAGACCCATTTCTCCCAAGGTGTCCATAACACTGAGTGTGCTTTGCCCCACGCATTAGCCACCATTACCTGCTGAAGGCCTCCTGAATAACAGCTTCATGCAGCAGAAAATAGTTTTCATATAGAGCTAATATATGGCCCGCTGCTAGCAGAGTCAATCGTCCTACGTAACTGGGATTAAGAAGCTCTCAGAAAATCACCGAAGCGTGCAAGTTAACAAGTTTTTACAGCCGTGCAGCATGGTGTGCTGTGGCACTCGGCGGAAAGGGTTGGTTGGTTTGGGGTTTGTTTGCTTCCTTTGCAATGTTCTCTCCCCCACTGTGCTCCTCCGGCACCGAATGCCAGCAGTCCCCAAGCCACCTCTGCAGCTGGAAACCAGTACCAGCCCATGGAGACGGAGGTACCTGTGGCTTTGAATTCCAGCTGTACCATTTGCTGCCTGCATGGTGCTGGGTGAGTCACTTCCCCTCACTGAGACTGTCTCTGGCCCCAGGTGAGCTAAGATCATGTGGGTAAAGCCTGCAACTCAGGCCAGCTGCCCCCTGCCCACCTCCAGGGCACCAGGTTGCATTAAGAGGGAGGATGACCATGGCTCCACCAAAGCTCTCTGCTGTCACTCTCCCTTCCTGCCGAACCATCCCTCCGGGGGCCCAGGACGTACCTGAGAACTTCTCTCGCATTCCAAAGGAAAACTTTAAAACTCATCAAGAAACACGAATACTGCTCTTCAACTTCATTCTCTGCTTTCCCTTTAAAACACACACACAAGATGGCTTCCTCCGGGTCCTCTCACCTTTTGTACGCGAATTCCCAGGCTTTGATTCGTGTCCTTTGCTGTCCCTTGAGTCACGCCCAGGGAACGAACCTGTGAGCTGAAAATGGAAACCGAGAGCTCCCTTTCCTGAGCTGCTGCATCGCTGAGTAGTCATTAAGTAAATTCAGTGTTTTAATGCACTAACAGAAACACATGATTGTTTAACAGAGTATATTATGGAAAATGGTAGCGTTAATAGTCTCCGTGGAGTCCTGGTTGGGAAAAAGTACATAATAGCACTGCCAAGGCAGGGGGCTGTTTTTGTACATGAAAACAAGTTACTGACACTGTACATCATTTTTATATCTTGTTGCTAGGCAACATATAAGCATGCGGTGGCTGCAAATGTGTCTGCTTTCTTGTTTAAAAAAAAAAAAAAGCCACTTCTTAATTCTGTTAAATTAGCCCTGATATTGATTCTGTGGTCTTTCCCGAGTGTGTTGATTGAAGTCCATCCATTAGCTCGGGGTAGGGGCAGACGAGGTTGTGTTTGCAGCTAGAACATATGCATTAGGACTAATCATTAGTGTTCTCTGCTCATCACTCTTAGTTTTCATACAGAGACAGGTAGAGTTCTGGTCCCCTGGGATGCAATATCCAAAGAACTAGAGCAAGATGTGGACAGAGTCTGCTGGTGAAGCAAATGATTAATTACGCATATTTTTTAGAATAAGCTTCCCTAGCTAGGGCCCTGGCACCCCAGAATATTTCTTCGTTTTCTTTTTCCTGAGGTGTGATTCTTTTGTTTCTGTCTCTGTCACTTGGCCTTGTGGCTCGCTGTGGCTCACCATTGCTCTACGTCATCAGCGGCTTCTTAAGAAAGCTCAGCCGTGGTGTTCACAGGAGTAGAAAGAGTGAGGAAATGTGACTTTTAAATTCCCATGAAGTGGACAGAGTTCTGGCCTCTCTCCCCTCTCTTCCCAGGAACATAGAGAAGATGAGGTTGGTTCTTCTGACCTCAAGGGCACAGAGCTCAATGGCAGGAGGACATCAGAACCCCGAATGGTCTCTTTGGGGCCGTGACTCTCCTAAGGAAGAACAGACCCTGGTTGTGTAGGGATTCAGGCATTAGATGTGGTTACTGCAGAGTCCTTCCCAGACCTGAGGTTCTGGAGCTTATTGGACTCCTAGAATCAGTGGGCCAGGTAGCAACCGGTACCCACCAACCCATTTTTCTCCGACCTCTCCTACGCTCCAGCCACCTCCACCCAGGAGCCTACTTCCTCACTTCTGAGGCGACAGCCAGCTATCTGATGTCAGCTAACTTGTGTCCATCGCTGACAAGTTCATTTCGTTCACATATTAACAGTGGCCTCCTCTCAGCATTTATTGACATGTGGAAGGAATAGCTGTGCAGAGAATGCTAAGTTTCAGGCCACCCTGCCCATCCTTCTCCAAAATCTCAGCTGAGCTTTGAGCCCTCAAACATGGCTTTCATAAACCCCTAAGTTCCCAGTAAACTCCATGCTCAACCATGAGGTTCCCGTGGACCATCACTTTCCAAAAATATGTCTTTCTTCAGAAGTGATGACAATTTATTGGGGGGAAAAAAAGCCACCGAAAATGTGTTCTACCACTGCTTATAAGAACCAGCCATGTAAGCGTTCGTCCTTCAACATCGAGTTCTCACTATCTGCTAGGCGATGAGCTAGGCTCCAGCCTACCAAGTCATTTCCCAGCAAAGAAGTGATATTCTTAAGAACAGTGCTGGTGAACCTTTATCTGGAATGAGGGATGGATGTGTGTAAAGGGGACGGGCCTCCTGAGACCAGGGGGTCGGCTGTTCCAGGTTCTCAGTCACTGGTCTTTCTAAGTTGCTTGGTCTAGCATATGATGTTCAGCTGGGATTTTCTCACCACATCAGAGCGGTCACCCAGAGGAAACAAATAGGGAGCTCATTAGTGCAGTGAATTTAAGTAGTCGAGCGGTCTCCTTCTTCCTTTGTGTTCCCCAGGACTTGGCACACGCTGCTGTCACAGAGCTTAGACATGCTTGCCTCATTCCTGGAACACACACGCCATAAAGATGGGGAGGGGGGGTTCCCCACTCTTGGTCATCATATCTTCCATCATTCATGGCTTCCCATATAGCAGACAGAAGCTCAATAAATGCTGATGGGAGTAATTCATGAATGAATTGAAAATTAACCCTACAGATGAATCCACAGGCTGGTTAGTGCTGAAGCATCTGCTGCCTGGGCTACCCTGGAACAAGCTGATGGGGTCTGCCTGATGCAGACCTTATTTGTCATGGCAATTCCTAATGTCATGGTGGGGCCTGTCATTTATTACAACTCTTCTGCTGTTTTTTCTGCCATCTCTATTAGCCATATTCTTCTATTTTGGGTGTGTTTGTCTGTTTGGGGGTTATTTTGTCCAAGAGTAAATTGTCATTTGAGAATGATCTCTATGAATATTAGCGTGTTAAAATGTTGAGTTTTGAAAGATGTACCAGTTATGTGGGTTACCAAGAGACGTACATTCTGTTCCCGTGAAAGGGCAGGCAAGGGTTCCTTAAGTGTGTGTGTGTGTGTGTGTGTGCGCGCGCGCGCACGCGTCGAGTTATGTGTGTGTAAATAGTGTCTGGAGGATTCCTTCAAGCATTCATTGCATGTGGGAAAATGCTTCAGGCACAGAGCATTTGCCCTCCTGGAAGTCATCTTCTCAAGGAGCAGCAGACATAGACGTAATTACAAGATAACACGCCAAGTCCTGTATTGTTAGGCATGTACGAGTGCCACGGGAGTGGAGAGGACTAGAGATCGCGGTCGCACGCAGAGTCGTCAACTGTTCTCTGCGTTCCAGTCAGAAAAATAATTGGCAGTAGGATTATTTCCTCAGGCAGAAATCATAATGGCTTAGACCAAAACACAAAAGTTTTCAAATGTTACTTTGCCCATATCTCCCTGTGTTTTATTTATCGACTTATGTGTCTGAATAACATAAGGTCAGAAAACACACCCGATGCCTTTTTTCATCTCCATCATCTAGCGCAGTTGAACTGTTAGTGTCACCCTACCACTGATTTAATACACTACTAACTCTTTACATTTTTTAGTTCATTATATTGAAATTAAATGAATAGAGGCAGCTTTTTTCTTCTGATGAAGCAGATATATAGTCAATAGTCAACGTTTTTAAAAAATTAGCCTTATGCTTTTGAATCCAAGCATAGACTTTTTTTTTTGAAAGCTCTGTTTCCTGGATTCACCAAAACACCAGCTGGGTAATGGCTTTTCATACCAGGCACAACTACTCATTAAGTGCAGTCAGTATCATTAAGGAAACTTTTAATATATGTATGGAAATAGGTTAATAATAAGTTCATAATACAGCTGTCTTTCTGCCTCTTCCTCCTACATCCAGATGCTAAGTTCTCGAAAGATTTTAACATTTTAATAAAATAAAAATCCATTAACAATTTTGAGGGCATTTAACACATCAACTGAAGTAATTGGTTTGCTGGGTTTTAAATTGTGTTGTCCATAGAAATGATTCTTAAAAGTCCTCGGTAGTGAACTTAAAAAGTTGCCTATTCATACGTATGTTATTCATTTAAAAAAATAATTTCCATAACTTTTTTAAACTTGGTAATTACATGTTTTAATTATGTAATTACACATTCTAATTATGCCGTTAAAACCGATTACAGTAATTATGTAATTATATAATTGATATATAATACACATGTGAAAACCTGCATAAGCATGTCTTTAACAAAGAAAATAGTTCTGAGCGAGGTGGTTATGGAAAGAGTAGTAAAAGAATTGACTTATGGAAAATAAAGGAACTTGGCTAATTGATGACTAAATAATACAGAGACCTCAAATGCAGTTATACATACGTGCTGATGCTACAGCATTTGTGTTCACAATTTCTGCTGAAGTTTTCTGGTCAGAGTTAAATACTTGCGCTGAGGAGCCACAGCTCAGGAGTCTGAGGAGAAACTGAGGCACTGTCAGTAGATGTGAAGCTGGTGGGGTTGTGGGCGAGAACCGCTTCGCAGAGTGGCCCCTCCAGCCAGAGTTTCCTGAAGGAAGTAGGAAGTACAAGTTCTCTGTCTCTGTGGCAGGAACGTCCCACTCTTTCCAGAATGGGAAGGCATCTGCCCACCCTTTGCCCTTCCCATTGGCACTGCTGTTGGCTCCCCTTTCATGACTCAAAATATCCACAATCACCAAAATCTGTAACATTGAAGACCACGTTCATGAAGACGCAAGAAAATAGCATGCAACACCCTTGGATGAAGATTAGAGAAGAAGATTAACCTGTGAAATGATGAGAAGTGATTGACGTTAACATACTTCAAAATTTCGGATACACTTCTCATAATCAGTTAGCCAATCTCGATGAAAAAGACGTTGCTGGGAGCGTACAAAAAGTATTAAACATGTGAAGTCTAAATTGCATCGCGTCAGGAGGAAAGAGGACACATTTTTATTTTATTCTTCCCTTTTTTTTAGAAGTTCAATTTTTGCATTTGAATATCCAATTTTATTTTTCCAGCACCATTAGTTGAAAAGACAGCCCTTTCTCCATTGAATTACCTTCACACTGTTGTTGAAAATCAGCTGTCTATTTATGTGTGGCTCTATTTCTGGATTCTCTATTCTTTTCTATTTGTCTTTACATCAAGATCACACTGCCTTGGTTTCTGTCATTCAATGATAAGATTCACTACCACATAGTGTTAGTCCTCCAACTTTGTTCTTGTTTTGCAAGTTTGTTTTGGCTATTTTAGTGCCTTTTTAGTTCCATGTGAATTTTTGAACTGCTTGTCAATTTCTAATAAAATGTTTGTTGGTATTTTGATTGGGGTGCAGTGAATCTACAGGTCAGTTTGGGGAGAATTGACATCTTAACAATATGGATTCTTCCAAACCACAAACATGGCATATCTCTCCACTTATTTAGATCTCCTTTAATTTCTCCCCACATTGTTTTGTAACGTTTAGTGTAGAGGACTTGTACATCTCTTGTCAGATTTATCCTTCAGTATTTCATATTTTTATACTATTGTAAATAGTAGTTGTATTTTAATTTCAACATCTAACTATTAATTATTAGCATATAGATATACAATTGATCTTTGTATATTGATCTTGTAATCTTCAACTTTGCTAAGTTTATTAATTTTAGTAGCTTTTTGTAGATTCTGTTGGAATCATTGTGTCTCTAAAGTCTTCTACATTCTTACTGGTTTTCTCCCTACCTGTTCTATCAATCAATTTCTGGTAGAAGGATACTGAAACATCTGATTATAATAATGGGATTACCTGTTTCCCTTTGAAGTTGTATCCGTTTTTGTTGTTGTTTTTAGGAGGTACCGGGGATTGAACCCAGGACCTTGCACATGGGAAGGAAACAGACACTCAATCATTGAGCTACATCCGCTCCCCAATGAGAGTAGGTTTATTCGTTTCCTTGTTTGTTTTTGTATTTTGGAGGTACTGGGGATCAAACCCGGGACCTTGCACATGGGAAGCAGACACTCAGCCCCTTGAGCTACATCCACTTCCCTGTATCAGTTCTGGCTCATGTGTTTTGAAGCTCTGTCGCTGGGCATTGGAGCATTTATTTTGCTGTGGCTGTTGCTGGAGTGACCCCTGGACGTTATGATATGACTGTTTTTAGCCCCATTTGCTCTGAGGTCTGCTTTGACATTAGCGTAGCCTCCCCAGCTTTCTTTTTATTAACGTTGGCATGGTTTATGGATTGCTGGCATTTTATTAACCTATTTGATTTTTCAGATTTAAAGTGTGTTTTTGTAAGCAGAATTTAGCTGAGTCTTGATATTTTTGTCCAATTTTATAATTTATGCCTTTTAGTTGGAGTTTCAGATAATTTACATTTAATGTGATTATTGATATGGTTAGAATTGTCTGTTGTCTTATTGTTTCTATTCCTCTCATCTTTTCTTTGTTGCCCTTTCCTCTTTCTCTGCTTCCTTTTGTATTAGTTGTTTTAGCATTCCTTTTTTTTTTTTTTTAAGATTTATTTTATTTATGTATTTCTTCCCACCCCCTTGTTGTTTCCATTTGTCTGTTTCTTGTGTGCTGGTCTTCTTTTTAGGAGGCACCTGGGAGCCGAACCTAGGACCTCCCATGTGGGAGGGAGGCATCTCATTGTTTGATCCACCTCCACTCCCTGCTTTGCTATATCTCTCATGATGTTTTTCCGCCTTGTGTCTCTTGTTGCATCAGCTCACCACGTCTGCCTGTCACATCAGCTCACTGTCTTGCTCATTTTCTTTAGGAGACACCGGGAACCGAACCTGGGACTTCCCATGTAGTAGGCGGGAGCTCGATTGCTTCAGCCACATCCACTTCCCTTCCATTTTCTTATTTGTTGTCTTATTAGCGTTAAGTCTTTGCTTTGTTATTTTAGTGGTTGTTTTAGGGTTTATAGTAGACATCCTTAACTTATCACAGTCTACTTTCAAATGATATTATACCATTTCAAATACAATAGCATATTTCTATTTCTCCCCTCATGGCCTTTATGCTATTGTTGTCATGCATTTTACTTCTACATGTGTTATATACTCCACATAAATTGTTATTTTTGTTTTAATTCAATTGTCTTTTAAACATATTTAAATAATAAAATCATAACTGTAGTTAACACTTTCCATTCTATTTATGCCTTTGTGTATATCCATATTTCCATGATACCATTTTCCTTCTACCTAAACACCTTCTGTAGCATTTCCTTCAGTGCAGGTCAGTTGGTTCTGCAGTCTTTCAGCTTTTGTGTGTCTGAAAATGTCTTTATTTTACCTTAGTTCTTGAAAGACATTTTTGCTAGGTATATATTTGTGGGTTGATATTATTTTCTCTCAGTATTTTAAAGATGTTACTCCACCATCTTCTTTTGTGCATTGTTTCTGACAATAAATCTGTCTTAATCTTTATATTCATTCCTTTCTACTCTGGCTGCTTTTAATATTTTCTTTTTATCCCTGGTTTTGAAAAATTCGACAATACTATATCTTTCCATAGTTTTCTTCATATTTCTTGTGCTTGGAATTCATTGAGCTCCTTGGATCTGTGGATTTATAATTTTCACCAAATTTGACATTTTTCTTTCATTATTCATTCAAATATATTTTCTGACCTCCATTTTCCTGAAACACATGATTTGTCCCTCTGTTCACCAGTGCTCTGGTGAAAAATTAAATAAGTTTTTAATTATTTGCTTTCTCTCTTTGTTGCATTTTGTAGAGTTTCTGTTGCTATGACTTCAGGTTCACTAATCTTTTCTTCTGCAATATCTTTATCTGCCATTAATGGCATCCAGGATATATTTTCATTTAATACATTGTAGTTTTCATCCCTAGAATTTTGATTTGGTTCTTTTTTATATATCCTATGTCTCTACTTTTTTGTCATATAGAATACAGTTAAAACAACTATTGGAATGTCCTTGTCTGCTAATTCTAACGTTTACTTTCATTCTGGCTTGGTTTTAATTGAATGTTCTCCACTTTATGGTTCACATTTTCCTCTTTCTTTGCATGCCTGGTCATCTTTGGTTTGATGCCAGACAGTGTGGATTTTGCCTTTTTGTATTTCTATGAATCTTATTGAGCTGAGATGCAATTAAGTTACGTGGAAACAGTTTGATCCTATTGGGTCTTGCTTTTACAATTTCTTAGGTAAGAACAGAGTAGCATTTGGTCTAGGGCCAATTATTCCCCACATCTTAGGCAATATTCTTTTTAGTGCTGTCTCTAATGTCCTGTTAATTATGACGATTTCTAGACACTTTATTTGGGCACCTAACATTTTTCCCTCTGATCCATTCAGATGGTTCTTTCCCTAGCCTCAGCTTGTTTCCCCACACACATGCACTACCTAGGACTCTGCTAAATACTCAACAGGGGCCTTCTACAGATCACCAGGATTCTCTCTCAGTGTAGCAGTTTCCTCTCTGGTACTCTGTACTGTGAATTCTAGTTGACTTGTTCTCCCCCAGACTGTCAGCTCCCTGAGCTCCACCTGGCTTCCCCCTCTCTGTCTCATAACCTTGGAACTCTCTCAATGTGATATAGATCATTAACACTTCAGATCAACATGGAGTAACAGGGAAATGGATATACTATCTCACCTGAAAAAACAAAAAAATAAAAATACCCATATTAAAAAAAAATCCAGCCCAGACAAAAATCATGAAACTATGGTTTTTCAAGATACTGGACATCAGGCAACCAAGAACACTGATTCCTGGGAGATGGAGGGCATTTGACCTTTATTCTTTTGGTATAAAAGTCTCAGACAGGTTTTTGGTTTTTTTTTACTTTATTTCTAAAGAAGTTTTAGATTGCAGAAAAGTTACATCAAAAATATAGGGTATTCCCATACAGCTCACCCCCTACCCCCTCACATTTTCCCCTATTAATAACATCTTTAATTCGTATGGTACATTTGTTACAATTGAACAAATATTGAAGCATTACTTCTAACCATGGTCTACAGTTTACATTATGGTTTACACTTTGCACTGTATAATTTTATAGGTTTTGGCAAAATGCATAATAATGACCTGTATCCACCACTGCAATATCATGCAGAACAATTCCCATGTCCCCAAAGTGCCCCATGTTATATCGATTCTTCCCTCTCCCTCCCGTCAGAACCTCTGGTGACTACCATCTTTATATCAATATTGTAAGTTCTTCCATTACTAAAATAATAATGTCTACTTTGGTCCATAATTACATTCCCCCTTATGTTTATTCATTCCTCAATCTTGAGGATTTGGGCATGGTGATGCCCACTCTGCTTCCGACTGAGAGGGGGCTTAGATCCCATGGGGCAGATGGGTGAAACTGTCTTGCTTGCAGCTGTAGATACAGGTTTTTGGGATGGGCATTGTCCATCATCATCCTTTTGTTAGTTGTCCTGGATGAGTCCAATGAACTGGAGAGTAGGTATTAGCTGCAACTCTGCTGAGATTCAGGGCTCAACTGGCATATGAACAGACTGAAGATTTAAGTCCCTGGGACATATATTTAATGGGTATAGTGCTAATTATAGGTTCAAATAAAAAGGGCAGAAGAGCCATTTGTAGGGAAATTATAAATGAGTCTAACTCTGTTACATTGGGGAGTTACATTAACATATATTCCAAGGTAAGGCCCACCGACAGGGTGCCAATTTCCTTGGGTTGTCTACCCTGCCTATAATGTCCAGATGTCTCTAGAGCCCTCAAGAGCATCCCTGCTTGAGGCATTGTTTACTATGACAGTCAGTGAGATCCTCTTAACATGTGTATAAGCATAACCTCTGGAATGACCTCCTGACTCACTGTGAAGTTGCTTAGCCATAAAAACTCTTTTGTATTTGATGTTTCCCCCTTTTGGTCAAGGTCTTTTTCCAAATTCATTGCTAGTTGGTGCTTGGTAATAATCATTCAGTGCCAGGGAGGCCCATCCCCTGGAGTCATGTCCAATGCCAGGAGGAATGCAGTGAGCTTATATGCTGAGTTTGGCTTAGAGAGAGGCCACATTTGAGTAGCAAGGAGGCTTTCAGGAGGTAACTCTTAGGCAGTAGTTATTATTAGGCTAAGTTTCAATTTTACAAGCATAAGGTCCATAAGTACAAGCATTACTATCAAGGGCCTGGTGTGCTGGTCTGTCCTCCTTCACGAGGCACTGCCCTATGTACTCTAGAGATTCTTGCCACTCTATTAGAGAATGTAGCAGGACTTACCGTTATGGGAATTTAATATTTTGTTGGTTATTGTGTGGGTCTCCACCATTGAGATAACTCCCCGTGAGCACATGAACACATTCGTATTCCGTAGAGGTATGCCCCAGGTGCATCTGAAGTAGAATATTAAATAGAGAATTTTTTAATTAAAAAATATTTCCTTAAAAAGAAATACAAATTCATGGCACAATATGTTAAATTGTAGAACTTTATATCAAATAATATGTGCATGAGCACAATGTGTTCATATATGTCAGTTGCAATGGGTACTACTACAGTAAGATAGTAAATATAGTTCAGTGGGAAATGACAAGTAATTTGCCAGCATTGAATACCAGGAGGCTTTGACAGTTTGCTTAGATCATAAAATATGGAGAACCTCCATAGTGAGATTTGCATGTTTTAAAATTCTGATGTTGTGAATAGGATTTTACTTTGGTTGAGAATCAAAGAGTAAGAATAAGGATAATTTGGGGTTAAGAGACAATTGGGCTTCTTTAGCTTTGAAGGTAGATATTAAATAATACTGTAAGTATTGAAATAGTCTCCTAAGTTGCCTCTCTCGTATCCTTTATCCAATTTTCGTAAATACTGCTTCTGACTTAATTTTTCTGTAACCTATCTCTTAGTTTTTCACTCACTTCCTTGAAAATCTAGTCTATAAGAGGAGGCAATCTTAAGAAAATAATAATGATTCATTACCATCAGGAGGATGCCAAATGAGGTATAAAGTACTGTGTAGATGTAGAAAAAGTTAATAGAGGGCAGAAGAGCAATTTTCCAGAGGAACAAAAGAGGAACAGTAGTGAAAGCAAGGGAAACAGCATTGCAGAGGTGTTGAGACTTCAGGAATAAAGGTTTGTGGGAAATGAGGAGGTAAATGGAATAAAATCCAAAAAGATAAGCCAACAAGTTTGGCAATGGCAGAGGTCCCTGTTTTCTTGAACATGCTGTTTTTGCCTTTTAGTCCAGCACCCCTTCTGATTATAAATTTAGCACTTCAAAAATATCCCATTAAAAACAAGAAATTATGAGTCTCCTTTGAAGGATTTTAAGCTGGAGTATGACATCATTAAGTTTGCACTTTTTAACAATTACTTTGGTTCTTCTGATGAAGGAATAAATGATATATAATTTTCCCTCCTGACATAAACAACTAGGAAACTGAACAAAATATATAACTTAACATTTTTCAGAAATTGGAAAATAGCTACAGAATTGTGATCCTATAAGAAGGGAAACAAATTAGATGATTTCTGTAGTCACCTCAAATTTATACTCAGAGCCACTTTCTAGAGCACAGTGCAGAGAGGGAGCAGAACCTAGAAGTCTCACTGAGTTGTAGAAAAAGGAACCAGAGTTTGGAGAGACTTTGGCAGTTGGAATTTGCAGAGCAGAACACAAAAATGGATGCATTCAGAGAAAAATCTCCAGTAATCTGCAAAGGAAGCTCTTGAGTTTTTGGCTGAATACTAATCTTTGCATGCTTAATGTGACACTCCACAAGGCCATGACAAAAAAAAAGAAAAAGAAAAAACATTACCATGGAGCTAAGCCAGACATTTCCCAAAGCTCACATAGGGTGAGAATACATTTGAATTCTTATAAGCCATAATGAAGAGCCCTCATTAACAACCCAGAGCATTAAGTAGTGACACCAGAAGAGTCATGCCATAGTATCAAAGCTAAAATAACCCTCGAGTAAAGGCAACTTTAAACCCACCCCAACAAAGTTTAAAAATAACACTTGATAAGATAAACCTGATCCACAGATAACCTAATTGCCTGACGGAACAAACTTCACCAATCTTCAAAGAAAGAAAAAAGGAACATTATGTAACGTTCGTAATGTTAAGCATCTAATCCAAAATTATTAGACATACAAAGAAGGAGAAAAAGGTAAGCCATAACAAAAGGAAAATTGACCAATACAAACAGATCCTGAAATGAAAGAGATGATGGGATCATCAGACAAAGGCTCTACAACAACTAATATGAATGGACCATGGACTCGGAGATTTAAAGGAAAAGATGAACACCATAAGAAAGAAATTGAAGCTATAAAAATAGAACTTCTTGAGCTGAAAAAGTCTATCTGAAATTTAAAATTCATTGGACAGACAACAGCAAACTGGGCACTTCAGAAAAAAATCAATGCAGTTCAAGACATATACATAAACACGATTCAAAATGAACCAAGGAGAGAAAAATGTCTGAAAAAAAGGCAAGAACAGAACCACAGTGACCTGTGGAGCAATATCCAGGGGTCTAACCTATGTGTAACTGGCATCCCAAAAGGAGAGGAAAAGGCAGGAAAAAAAATATTTTGAAGAAATAATGGCTGAAAGTCTTTCATATTCGATTAAAACTCTAAACTTAGAGATGCAGGAAAATCCACAAACGCGAAGTGGAATAAACATAGAGCACCACAGCAAAGCACCTCCTACTCACAATGCTGAGAATTAGTGACAAAAAGAAACTTTTAAAACAGCTGGAGAAAAAAGGAAACGCACCACAAGGGAGAACAAATGTAACAGGATGACTACACTGTTATTGGCAGAAGCAGTGCAAATAAGAACACAGTGGAATGGCATCTTTTAGCATTGTAAGAAAAAAAATCTTGTCAACCTAGAAATCTATATACAGCAAAAAATATCTTTAAAAAATAAAGGCAAAGTAAAGACTTTCCCCAATAAACAAAAATTCATTGCCAAAAAAGTTGTACTCAAGAAATATTAGAAGGAAATCCTTCATTCTTAAGAAGAATAATGCCAGATGAAATCTTGGAGCTATAGAAAAGAATGAAGAACTCTTTGAATCATATATATGTATTAGGGAATATAAAATAGTTTTTCTTATTTTTAATTTTATTTTAAAGATAGTTGGAAGTCTAGAACAAAAAGATAACAAGTCACTGAAGGGTTTATAACAAATGGAAAAGTAAAATGAATGACAACAATAGGACAAAGGCCTGGAAGGGGAAACAGAAGTTGCCATTGTAAAGTTCTTACATTACAGTGGAGTGATATGATATTACTTGATGATAAGACCGTGATAAAATAAAGATGTATGTTGTAAACCCAAGAGCAGTCACTTAAAAATTAAAGAGGCATCATGAATAAGCCAATAATGGAGAAAATTAAAATTCAGAAAAGATTCAATTAGTATAAAAGAGGGAAGGAAAAAAGGGGGAAAAAAAGAACAAAGAACAGACAGGACAAATAGAAAACAACTATCAAATGGTAGGCTTAAACCCAAACATATTAATAATTACATTAAATGTAAATGATCTAAACAATTACTCTTATTAAAAGGAAAAAATCATTAGATTGAATATAATAAAAGCAGAACGCAGCTATGTGTCTCTACAAGTGTTTTAGTTTGTGAGGCTGCCAAAATTCAAAATACCAGAAATGGGTTGGCTTTTACAGTAGGGATTTATTAGTTTGTGAGCTTACAATATCAAGGCTGAGAAAAATGTCCAAATCAAAGTATCATCAGGCGATGCTTTCTCCCTGAAGTCTGGCTGCTGGTGATCCTGGACTCCTCTCTCATATGGCAAGGCACAGGGAGGTATCTGCTGGTCTCTTCCTTCTCTTCCAAGTTTGTTGCTTTCAGCTTCATCCTGTTTATACAGGACTCCAGCCAGAGGATTAAGATCCACCCTGGGCCACGCACCACCCAAGTAATCTAAATCAAAAAAGGTCCCACCTACACTCAGTTCACACCCACAGAAATGGATTAGTCCTAAGTACATGATTTTCTGGGGTCTACAAAAGCCTCAAACTACCACAACAAAAAATCTATTTTAAATATAAATACAGAGATAAATAAAGTAAAATAATAGAAAATAAATGCAAATATTAATCTAAAGAAAGGTAGAGGGGCTATATTAATATCAGATAATGTAGAATTCAAGACAAATAATACCACTAGAGATGTAGAGGTACGTCTAACAAGGATAAAATGGTCATGTAGTCAAAATTACATAACAGTCCTAAGTATGTATGTATTTAATAGAAGAGCTTAACGTTACATGAAACAAAAACTGCTAGAACTGCTAGGAGAAATAAACAAATTCATGGTTTTAGTTGGAGAAGTCAACACTCCACTCTCATTATTTGATAGAAAAAGTAGACAGAAAATCAGTAGGACCATAGATGAACTTAAAGCACTATCAACCACTTAACCTAACTGACCCGGCACCCAATAGTTCTGCATTAAATAGTCCTATTAGTTACACCCAAAAGTCAGACACCCAGTGGTTTTTATCAAGTGCACATGGAGTATTTGATAAAATAGACCATATTCCGGGCCATAAAACAACTCTTAATAAATTTTGAAAGATTTAAATAATATAGAATATGTTCTCTGAACATAGCAGAATTGACTTAGAAAAAATCCCCAATATTTGGGAAATTAAACAACACATTTCTGAATTGCCCATGAATCAAAGATGAAATCACAAGAGAAATTAGAACATATTTAGTATCTAATAAAGATATATAAAAATCTGTGGAAAGAAGCGCCACAGCAGAGCTTAGAGGAAAATGTATAGCTCTAAATGTTTATATTAGAAAGGAAGAAAGGCTGAGAATCAGATGTCTAAATTTCCACCTTAAGAATCTAAGGAAGAGTAAATTAAACCAAAAGGAAATACAAGAAAGAAAGTAATAATGATAAGAGCAAAACTCATTGAAATATAAAATAGACAGATTTTCTCTATAGAAATTTATTAAATCTAAAGCCAGTTCTTTAAAATGATCAATAAAATTGATAGCGTTCTAAGTGAGAATCAAGAGAAAAAGGGAGAAAAATACAAACTACACCAACAATAAAAGAGGGGATTCACCACAGATCTTACAGGTTTCAAAAGAATAATGAGCTTATGAGAAATTTATGCCAATAGATTCAACAGCCAGATGGAATGTACACATTTATTTGAAGATAAAAATGACCAAATCTGTCCTTCCCACCCTTACCCTCCAAAAATAGAAACTCTGACATAGTCTATTTGCATTAAAGAAATGGAATTTGTAAATTCCCAAAGAAAACTCAGGCTCCAGTGGCTTCACTGGTAAATTTTCCCCATCAGTTAAAGAAGATTTTACATTACATTACATGAAACAGAATTATGTACAAAATTATTCAGAAAACAAAAGAGGAGAATATACTTCCCAAGTACTTTTATGAGGCCAGCATTATTCTGATACCAGAACCAAACAGGAAACAATAGTATACTTCATTTACATAGACACAAAAATCCTTCATAAAATCTTAGCAAATCAAATCCAGAAATACATAAGAAGGGTCATATAATAATGAAGTAGAAATTATTCCAGATGTTGAAGGAAAGTTTAATTTACAAAAAATCGATGTAATTTTTTTAATAAAAGAGAAGATCATATGCTAATTTCAATAGATGCAGAAAAAGCATTTGAGAAAACTGAATATATATATTAACTTTTATCAAACCAGAAATATAAGGAAACTCCTTCAGTTTGATAAAGGTATCCACCAAAAAACCTAGAGTACCATTTTATTTACTGATCAAAGAACAAATGCTCTCCTCCTAAGATAATGAGCAAAGCAAGGATGTACATTGTTGTCAATTTCTATGGACAAGCAATGGCCAATCCAAAAATTTCTATTCAAAATAACACCAAAAATGTAATGTACTTAGTGATAGATTCGACAAAATACTTGCAAGAATTATACACTGAAAACCACAGAATATTACTGAGGGAAATTAAAGATGATCTAAATAAAGGAAGAAATATTCTGCGGTACTTAGGGAAGCAGATGCTGACACAGAATTGAGAGTGCAAGTGAAAGGGGGTCCAGAAAAAGACCCACATATCTACGGTTGACTGATTTTCAACACATTTCCCAAGGTAAAGTAATGGGACAAAAGATAGTCTTTTTAGAAAATGGTACTGGAACATTTGGATCGCCATATGAGAAAGACAGGATCCTCAGCTCTTACGCTCCCAAGGCAATCACTTTAGTCTTGCCAGTGCTAGAATATCACCTGTGGAATCAATCAATATGTCTTCTTTGTGGCTTCTTTCGGTCACCAAAATCTTTCTGAGATTTATCCATGCTTTGCGTATCTCATCCGTGTTTTGCGTATTTCTTGCTGAGTAGTATTCCATTGAATGGACTCATCATAATTTGTTTATCCATTATTCATTTGTCAATGGATATTTGCACTTCCAATTCTGGGCCACTAAAAATAAAGCTGCTGTAGTGTATGAGTCTACGTGTGCACATATGTTTCCGTTTATCTTGGGTGAATACCCAAGAGTAGAATAGCTGGGTTGTGAGCTTATCGTGGTTTCTCTACCTCAGAACTATTGCCATTTGGGGCCAGATGATTCTTGGTTGTGGGACACTGTCCTGTGCACTGTAGGGTGTTGGCAGCATCCTGGGCTCTACCCGTGGATGCCAGCAGCACCAAAAATTCTCCAGACATTGCCCCAGGTTGAGAACCACGTTGAATTCTGTAGCCGCTTAGGGGATGTTGATAAGAAATTGTAAAAGGAAGCAGTTCATCCTCAGATGCGTAAGTACTTCTCAGGGAAGGAAATCTTCCATCTCTCATCATTCGCAGTAGGTTCTATTTAGGGCATTTCATTGAAAAACTCCAAAACATTTGGCCCAGTGTGTCTAGGTGTTGGAAAGCATGTGGTGGTAACAAAATTGGGGTTGTTTTGTTTTTGGTGCTGTTATCAGACACGATCGTTTCCACATTGACAAGTTTCTTAGCCATGTTTTAGGCGGCCCTTGTGGCACTTCAGTTTCTGTATCGGCTCTTAGGAGGACTCAGAATGAGAAAGCGCTGCCACATTTTTTCCCTGGTCTGCCTTACAAACATTTTTGGACAAGAAAAATTAGCTTGCAGTATTTTCTAAGGCAGCTTGCTAAATGCTTGAGTAGTCATTTTGTTGGAAGACGAGAGAATTTCCAATGGGAACGTTTGTGTTTTCTGATGAGCAATCACTTTGCATTTATTTTCTGTGCGCTGCCACCAAGGATCTACTTTTAGGCATCATCCGCAGCGTCCATGTGCACGAAATTCTAAGTGGATCCACATGCCTTCCATTGTTGAAATTAGTTGGATGATTCTATAATTTGCTTTAAAATGCAAAGAAGATCATTTTGTAGCTATCTTTTAATTTGCAGAGCCTGCGCTTCTGCTACTGATGTTTATGTTTCCTGACAAGCGCTAAAAAAGTGTGGCAGGGCCTTTGCGGAAGCAACATCAGACTCTGAACAATGCCTCTTCCAGCTCCTTCCTCACAGGGCCTGTCTGAAGGCTGGGACTTACAGCATTTCCAAATGAAACTCTCTTGATGGTGGAGGCGAGAAGAGCTCAGATGGAGGCCAAATTCTATGAGGAAGTGCATGATCTTGAAAGAAGGTACACTGTGCTCTATCAACCTCTATTTGATAAGCGATTTGAGGTCATCAGTGCAACTCATGAACCTATGGAAGAAGAAGGTGAGTGGAAACCAGATGAGGAAGATGAAATTTCAGAGAACTGAAAGAAAAGGCCAAGATTGAAGATGAGAAAAAGGATGGAGAAAAAGAAAGATCCCAAAGGAATTCCTGAATTCTGGTTGACTGTTGCACACCCATCCCAGCTGGTACTCAGAGAGCCCTGGATGGAAGTTGAGAGGGAGGCCAGGCGTGTGGGCATCCTGATCACACTTTTTCTAGAAAAGAAAGCAGTCATGGTGGACTGGGTCCTAAACAACTTCCTATTACAAGTATTAATGCCAGGCTTGGCACTAAGCATTTTATATATATATGCTCTTCATCTAATTAGCACAACAGCTCTAGGGGCAGCCATTATCACACCCATTTGAGGAAACAGACTCAGAGGGTGCCTGACCCAACTGTGCAGAACAAAGGCAAAACACAGCAACCTCAAACTCAAGCTCTCAGTAAAATCCAAGAGCTTTTTCTGCTCTGCCAAAACTGTCTCTGCCCAAATTTGAAATCCTGCCTAATGGTCTCTCTCTGCTCTGATCTCTTCAGGATATACATCACCGGGCATTGATACTTGGTTGACTCAATGACGTGTTTTGAAACAGAAATTTATGACCCACCTATGGCAAGGGGCGGGGGTCCGGGAGGAGCTGGTCAGGAGGACGCACGCTGCCTTAACGCCATGCTCTGAGAAAGCAGAGTGCACCACTTGCCACTGCACACTGGAGGTTTGGCACCGTCCAGTGGGGTTCAAACACGGCTTTAAGCCATCCGGAGAAGGCAGCCTGCAGAGAACACCTGGAGAAGACTTTGGCTTGTGGTCTCCCCTCGGTGCTTGAGCCTGGCAGGCACTGGCCTCTGATTTAAAGAGTCCAGTTTGCCGGCAGTTTGCTAATGGTGACCCAGCACGGCCCTTCTGGCTCGGTCGGGGTGAGTGGGGTATGAGCACAGAGCCACGGCCTCCTGTTGCCATCTGTGATTTAAAGCAAAAGCTTTGAGGGTATAACTGCCTGCATTACTGCTCTTTTATATGTTTTTAAATGAGAATGTAAAGGCCAAGGGCATTTTTTCTCATTTAATACTATTAAATCCATCATTAAATCTCTCGCTGAACACTGGCTGATTTTAATGATGCCCTCAAGTGCAGATCGTGGCACTTGACTGTGTTAATATTGTTGTATGTGGAGCTACAATAAATAATGCTTAGCTAAGATGCATGAGAAACATTACTGTGAGTATCAATAAAAAGAGTCGTGCTAACGAGACCAAGTGTCAGAAGCAGATGGCATTGTGGGAATCCAGCCACCGCAGCTAAAATACGGCAAAGGACGAAGCTCCGTGGCACATCGAATCCATCACTAAAACCAGCCCGTGTGCTCTAAATATTTTACGGCTAGTTGGCACAAAAGGATTAATTTGAAGTTATAGTTTGTTTTTTACTGTCTTACTTTATAGCGCTTATGGCATAAAAACCACAAATGCTTTCTGTGCACTGGTGTCCAGCCCGATTATGGGCAGAGCCACCTGTCAGTCGAGAGACACGTGACGCCTTAGCTCGTGGCTGACCCACTCGCTACCATTTTTATCACGCGTGACCAAGAAGCAGAGTGTGGAAAATCTCGTTTTTCAAGCATTTGGCATTTTGAAGGTGAAGCATTATTTTTATCTGACTACCCGAGAGTATAGCCTTCACTTAACGGCTGGGTTGATCTTTAATAATAAATGTCAGTCGTCGTGACCAGACTGGCTAGGCAGTGTCCTGACGGCGGCTTGAGCTTCAAAGTCGCATTTGAGCCCCGCCTTGACGCTATGAGTCACCAGCTACCAAGTCGCCACCTGCCGTTGAGGAAACTCAGCCCGAGAGACAGAACGGCTTTCCCAAAGCCACAGCCCAAAAGCAGCGGGGCCAGGATTCGAACCCAGACTTGGGATTCTAGAGTCCAAGCCTTCACCTAGGTTCGGCTCTTTTGAATCACATCCCAGGTGTTACTCCAGAGGAGTAAAATTTCAGAGCAGGCACGGCAGTGAGTAGGTGCTCAGGGAACATGTGGAATGGATTGCACAGAATTTGTAAATGGAACCTGTTGCACAAAACTGGGTGCTCTAGAGTTCATATTTTCTTCTTAAATAATTTTTTAAGTTTATACCGACCCAAACTCCCATCATTTCTTGAGTGTGTGTAAATAGTTGTAAGTTTTCTGAAGAGTTCTAAATTCTTCCAAATTCAGTCAAAGGGAGAAGAGACACCAGAAAAACCCCTCATCTGCAATGTTCTCTAGAACTCTTATTTTAAACACCCAATGGAACCCTGAAGGGAAATAAAAACACCCCCTTTTAGAACTTCTGGTGGGATTCAGTTATAAAAACAGAAGAGGAATAAGAAGAAAGTAAAGTTTTATTCTTTCTAAGCCTGTCTTCCTCTCTTTAGTAGTTTGTAACCTTTACAGATAACGTCTGAGATTCGTATCCAGCTTTTGAACTAGCGCTGTCCTTTTAAAGGCATGTGGACGCCGCCTCTGCACCACTATTTTAGATTTAAATACGGCTGTTTAATGCAAGTGTGGCACTGAGGTGGCGCTATATGATTTCATTACCTGCAGACTGCATTGCTGTAATTCTGGAGTCTCTTTTTCACTCTCTTCCTGTTATAGAGGTCTATATAAATTAGAACTTGGAATGACTTGGCTGGAGTTTGATTAGGAACAGACAAACCAGTTCAGGGCTGACCTGCAGACACTCGCTCTCTCCTGTTCTCTCCACCTCTGCTGCTTCTCTTGGCTGCCAAGACAAGCAGGTGTGTGAATGAAGATGAAGTGACTAGAACTGCAGAGGGTCCCAAAAGCGCCGCTGTGCACAAATGCTAAACAAGATACAAACCGATTAAGAGTGACTACAATTAGGACTCCTTCTAGACTTGAGAGGTCATTTTAGAGCTGGAGCGAAGGAGCGAGGAAGCATGCAAAGGAGAGTCTGAGCACATGTTTGCAAACAGGACAGCCAGTGCAACCCTCTATGGGGTCGTTGTGAATTTTTAGACTCCAGTAACTTAGGGTGTGCTCGAGATAGAAACATCCTGTGAATGTAACTTAAAGGGCATGGACTGCATTTTAGGACATGCATTTGATATTTTCTTGCTTTAGATCCTGAAATGAAAAGTGACTAACAGAATTGAAGTCCACATTATTCAGTAGAAGAATATTTCTCTTGTTTAAATGCCATGTAGCGCTTGTTCCACATTCTGCCGACCTGAGATTTTTAAGTATAGAAGCAGAATATTCTAAAACCGCACAAAGCAGTTCACACTAGTCCAGCATCGAACTAATATAAACTTCGATATACTAGTATCCTCGTATAATTTGCCAGCCCACTTGCCTTTGCTCGGTCCTTAGCTCCCCGTCCGTCCTCGGCCCCACGGGGGTGAAGCTCCCAGGCCGTGCATCTGTCTCACCCTCCCAGGTCTGGAGCTTGGGGGATCTGACAGAGTATCATTGCTCCAAAGCACACACACACCCCTGGGAACCAAGAGCGCGCCCCCAGACCATAGGGGGTGCCGGAGACTGCACACCTGTGACAACCCACCACCATCAGTTCCCACGCTGGGAAGTGACAGAGGACAAAGCCTTTGGATCTCTGGGCAGTGTGGGCTTGATTCTGATCGACAAATATTGTATCCAGATTCTCCGTTCCGGGTCAGATTCCCTGAGAGGCCACGGGACTGAAAAAACCCGGGCTTAGTTATCCAGGCTGGAGCAGCCGGGAAGATTAATCTATGCTTCCCTGTAAGGCGCTTGTGGAAGTCCCCTTGACTGCATTCTGTGAATTCTATTAGGAGTTCCCCAGTGCACCTAAACAGTCAGTGTTTTTGGAAGGCAGATCGAGGAGTGTTAAGGGAAGTTCCAAGTGCTCGCAGTGGACACTCTGTGACTTAGCAAGCAAGAATTCGGCGTTCAGCTCATAGGAGGCACTCAGAAGGGACGTTGATTTACTGCTTCCGCCAGGCTCGGCAGATCCTCTTGGACCACCTTCCCTCTCTGTGGGGTTCTTTTCATATACTACCAGAGCAAGAATAGAATGTTTTGGAAACGCACCTGGTTTTATAACTTGAAGGTGGTCTCCTGAACTTCCTGTCCATTTTTGCAAGTTTCTGCCAGCAGCGTCCACATCACAAATTGTGCCTGGATTCTGGAAACGCAATCCAGCTAAATTACTTACTACAGATGAACAAAGAGGTTGTGTGGTTAAGCAAAGAACAAACGTCTTATCAGTGGTCAAGCTTGGCTTACTCAGTCCTCAGGACAAGGTGAGGTTGAAGTCAGCCCTCTTACATTGTTTAATCCTGGCTCTCTCGTGGCGTCTTTTGTCAGTAGATCTCGAGTGTCCTCATGAGACAGGCCTAAGTTCTGCGTCCTCAGATAGGGTGGCGTGGCTGCCGGGAAAGCTGCAGCGTTCACCTTTACAGGCACCCACTGTGCCCCCGCTCTCCTGGGCACAGACAGCTCATGCACCCTCCCAGGGCCCCGGGGCTCCAGAGAAGGAAATGGTAGGCGGCAGCTTTTCGGTCTCACCAGGGTTGGAGGAGGGTGATTTTCAACCCCTCGTATTTGGAAGAGGATATTAAAGAGGATTTCGGAGGTGGGGGTTGGCAACACATGACAATTATCGAACTTTGGGAGAGAGCAAAATCTTTATTAATAGTCATTTTGAAGCTGGGTGAATCGTGACATTTTCTAATTTAAATCTCTGCTGCTTATTTTCCTTCTGTGAGTGAGGGATTTTATCCACAATTATCTACCCATCCAAAAGAGTCGCCAAGAGAAGAAAAGGGCTACGTGGGCCTGAGGTTCCCAGCAGCCCTTTCCCTGACTTTGTTCCTCATTAAACTCTCTGAAACTTGAGAAACTTGTCAGACAGGCAAGGTGAGGGAGACTTTGTGAATGCTTTTGAAGCTGGATCTCTTGAGAACCAGTGTTGCAGACCAAGGTTAAAAAAGTTTGGAGAGAGAAGCAGATGTGGCTCAAGCAATTGGGCTCCCGCCTACCACATGGGAGGTCCATGGATCGGTTCCTGGTGCCTCCTAAAGATGACCGCGAGCTGGCACCACAGGCAGGCGTGGTGAGCTGATACACCAACATCACGTGACAAGAGACACAAGAAGAAAAAAACCATAATGAGAGACACAACAAAGCAGGGAGCAGAGGTTCCTGGTGCCACCTGATGAGAACGAGCAGGACGGCGAGCTGGCGCCACAGGCAGGCACGGCAAGCTGACGCGACAAGATGATGCAACAAGAGACATAAGAGGAAAAACATAATGAGAGCACAACAAAGCAGGGAGCAGAGGTGGCTCAAGCGATCAGGTGCCTCCATCCCACATCGGAGGGCCCGGGTTCGGTTCCCGGTGCCTCCTAAAGATACAAAGAAGACGAACAGACACAGCAAGTGCAAACAATGAGGGGGTGGGGAAAGATAAATAAAAATTTTAAATTGTAAAAAAAAAGTTTGGAGAGCAGATTCAAAGGGATTACCACAGAAGACATTTGCGGGCTTGGGGTGGGCTTCTCACCCTGCAGCAGCAGCAGAGCTTGGGGCTCCGTCCTGGGCCGCTCAAGCCTTCCGTGGCTGCTTGGTACCATCTGGAATGCTGCCTCTTACCTTTTCCTTTGTGAGTGCTGTTTCTTGCCCCTCCCTCTCATGCTGGCAGAATTAGTGGTCTCAACAAACAGGAACGTCATCAAAAGGGACGTATTTTCTGATTTCACCAGCATTTACAGATGTGTGGGCTAAAGGGCTGTTGGTGACACTTACATTAAGCCTTTCGAGTTTCCTCTGTTTACAATTATTACAACGCGAGTGCCCGAAATCTTAAAAGAAGACTGTCTTCATGCACGAGGGTAAATGGAAAATCAAAACAATGGCCTGAATGATTTAAAGAATTAGAAAAAAGCAAACCGTCCCTTTCATGTTCCCGGAGCAGTAGTTTTTGACTCTATGCACGTTCTGTTTGTTTGGACTGACGTCCCCCTAATGATCAAGTTCTAGTTCCTTATAATCACGTTTTACTTCTACATCTCAGCATTTTCCTCCCATCATGTCAAAGGAAATACATTGTATTCTCAACTTTATAGAAAACAGGATTATAAAATATCTCTGATCTATATGAGGGTTTTATTAAGTTCACTTCACCCCGCTATTAATATTTTGCTACACTTTATTAACCTAGTAACAAATGCAAATGCCCTTTTGATGTAACATTTCTTGACCCCACTTCTTTGTTTCTTCCTTCCACCCTTTCATTCATTCATTCATGGAACAAGTGTCTTCAATGCTTCTACCATATGCCTTTGTAGGCCCCAAAACAGAGGTCAGCACACTTTTTCTGTAAAGGGTCAGATGGTTAATATTTTAGGCTTTGTCAGCCCTACGGTCTCCATTCAGCCCCGCACCTCTGCCTTTGTAGCATGAAAGCATCCACAGACAATGGTAGAAAATGGATGGCTGATGCTGTATTCCAGTAAAACCTTCTGTACAGAAACAGGCAGCAGGCCGGCTTGGTCCTCAAGCCTTTGCTGGTCGTCCCCTGCCCTAAGCTAGAGCAATGAACAAAGCAAAGTTCCCTGTTCTCAGGAAGTTTACCTGTTAGTGAAGGGAATCAATAAACCAGAAAACAAATGTATAAATACCGGGTGATGATAAGTGCTAAGAAGGAGAATAAGGCAGGGTGAGGAGCTAGTGACTGGGCAAGTGTTATTTTCGATAGAATGGACAGGGTAGGCCTTGCTACTGCCTTGGCAGCTGTACAGAGACCCCTGGGAAAGGAGGGAGTGTGGGGTGTAGCCATCACGGAGTAGACTGTGTGGGCAGGGGACAGAAGGCACAAAGGCCCTGGGGCAGGAGACTCTTTGGGGCCACTGTAGCAGTGTGCAGGGAGTGAGAGGAGAATGGTGGGGGGGAGTCCTGGTGGGCCCCCAGCCGGACCACGTCTGCCTTCATAAGCCCATGTGAGGACCTGGAGTTTTATTCTCCGTAAGATAAGGAGCCATTGGGAGTTTGTGAGTAGGGGAGTGACCGTGATCTGCTATGTGTTTTTAAGAGATCACCCTGGCTATTGTATGGAGAAGGGAGAGCCTTGTCAGGGGACCAGAGCAGAAGCAAGAAGCCTTAGTAAAAGTCAAAAAGAGTTACTAGTGACTTGTACTAGGTGGTAGCCATGGAGGATTTGTGTGGTTGGATTCAACATACATTTTGAAGATTGAGACAACAGGATTTGCTAGTCGAGGATGAGCAGTATGAGAGAACGGGAGGAGCCAGTATGACTCCAAGGTTTTCATTGAAGTAACGGGAAGAATAACTATTGTTAGTTATATGCTATTAACTAAGGGAAGATGATGGAGAGAGCAGGTTTGGGGTGGGGGGGATCAAGATTCAATGTGATAGCAAAAGCACCAGCAACAAGAATATATATCTGTATAGATTGGACATCACCAAAATTAAAAACTTTTGTTCCTCTAAAAACACTATCGAGAAAGGGAAAAAACAACCAAGAGAATGGGACAGAATATTTGAAAATCGTAGGTTTGACAAGAGTCTAGTATTCAGAATATGTAAAGAGTACTTACAACTCAGCAATAAAAAAGAGTAACGACCTAATGAAAAAATGGGCAATGGATTTGAATAGACATTTCTCTAAATAAGATATACAAATGGCCAATAAGCACATGAAAAGATGCTTAACATCATTAGTCACTAGGGAAATGCAAATGAAAACCACAAAGAAATACCATTTCACACCCACTAGGAAGGCTATAATGAACAAAACAGAAAAATAACATGTGTTGGTGATGATACAGAGAATTTAGAGTCCTCATACATTGCTGGTGGGAATGTAAAATGGTGCGGCTACTTGGGAAACAGTTTGGTAGTTTTTCTGAAAGTTAAACAGAGTTACCATATGACCCAGTAATTTCACGCCTTGGTGTTTACCAAAAAGAATTGAAAACATATGTCTACCCAAAAAGTTGTGCATGGATGTTCATAGCAGCATTATTCATATTAGCCAAAAAGTGGAAACAACCCAGATGTTCAACTGATGAATCGATAAACAAAATGTAGTTTATCCAAACAATGAAGTATTATTCAGCCATAAAACAGAAGGAAGTATTGATACGTGGCATTACATGGTTGAACCTTGAAAACATTATGCTAAGCAAAAGAAGCAAGTTACAAAAGATCACAAATTGTGTGATTCCACTTATAGGCAACATCCAGAATAGGCAAATCTGTAGAGACAGAAGGTTAGTGGTTGCCAGGGGCTGGGAGGAAGGTGGAATTGGGAGGTGCATTATGAATTTGCTAAACACCACCGAACCTGATTAATATGCTGACTTTTATCTTTTTTTTTTTAAAGAATGTTATTGTTTACTTCCTGGTTAAAACACACAAACACACACACAGTAGGGATTTCAGGCTCTGGGTGCCAGAAAAGTATAACTGCAACGTGCACTCTGTTGGGAAGTGGCCAAGTTCTCCATGATGGGCCTCCCCTAAACACACACACACGCAAACACGAACCCCAGAAGTCTTTTCTTTCCTGCTGGTGAAGGGAGATGGTTGAGACAGTAAAAAAAATAACAAAAGTGCTTTCACGTAGGACATAACCTAATTGTGTGGTGAATTTAGTGTTAAAGCTCATTATCATCATGTGTGCCCCAAAGTCTGTTTAAATTTCTAATTCTAGGAGTCTTCAATCAACATGTTTTCCTACAGTCATTAGAACTGAAAATGGCTTAAGATTCTTAACGTCGTCGCTACCGGACATCTGAATTTAGCTGCCAGTACGGTGAAGAAATAGCTCGTTTCACTGCTTGGTAAATGAGAGTGCACTGAGGGCTTTTCTCAGTGCCTCGTATGCCCATCGCTAAACCCAAGCTGATCCCTAAGGAAGGGCTGTACTCTGAAAAAAATCCGTTTTCTTGCTGATTATTAAACATAGCATGTTCATTTGAAGGTGCCACTGAATTCAGTGTAACTTGTGGTCAGTTCCTAGTACACAAATTCTAAAACTACAGGGCCACATAATTTTGGCTGCAGAAAGGCAAACCTGTAATGAAATGTCTGGGGAGGAGCTACAGGAATGGAGAGGACTTGTCTAAGCTCCTTTTCTGTACTTATGTGTCTGTGCGTGTGTTTAATAGGGCATGCAAAAGCTCACTCTCACACACCCCTCACGACGCTGTCCACCTGAAAGAGAAGGTGAGAGAGGAGGAGAGGGGAGGCAGGCCTGGCCCAGCCAGTTGCTTTTGGAAATTGGGCATAACCACGTTGGATCCTTTGTACATAGACGCTTGCTTGCCTTCTACACCTGCCACTCATCCCCTCCGATTCCTTCACCTTCCATCCCAGCCGCTGCCTTTCCGAGGCACCACGGCTTTGCTGGCCCCTGTGGGCATCCAGTGGGCAGGTGCTTGTGGAGCTGCCCTGAGTGCCAGGTGCTGTGTAAGGTGCTGGGGCCCGACGCAGATCTGGAGCAAGGGAGCCCGGAGGAGCGGGAGGAGGAAACCAGAGGACGGGGAGGGCGAGCGTGCCCTGGGCAGCGGGATGCAGGGCAGCTCCCGCTCCGCCTTCCGGCTTCAGGCCTGGAACAAACCAACTGAAACTGGCCTCTGACATGATCAGACCGCAGAGGCCAGGCCATATGGCCATGCCGGCTGCCCATGTGAGCCGGCGGTGGTGCAACTCACCTTCCCAGGCCTGTTTGTGTTTTTTAGGTAGCCTGGTGCCTGCTCCGGCCACGCCCTGCCAGCTGGACTTGGGCTCCCAGGCCAGGCCTCTGCAGGGTGCAGCCTTGGCCAGAGCTGGTGGAGAGGCTGCTGACCGGGCCTGGGGACAGACAGGTGGCCTGTTCCAGCTCTTCGGGACATTTTCATGGATATAGAAAGAAAAGGAACTGAGTTCCTTACAGAACATGTTCATTTGAGGGTGCCTCTGAATTCAGTGTAGCTTGTGGTCAGCTCCTTGTCCAGCCAAAAACCACAGTAAAGGCTGTTCTGAGAAGAGGCGAAGAGCACGGAACCCTCATCTGGGCTGCTTAAAGGAGGCGTGAAAGAGGCAGCGGGAGCTGAAGGCAGAGAGAAGGCGGAGGGCAGGCAGCTGGCGGGGAGGGCAGTTGGAGGGGTGCAGGGAGGGCCTGGGCAGACCCGCGGTGCAGCCTCGGTGCGGGGTCTCCTCCCTGCAGAGAAGCCGCGGACCCCTCCCCAGACTCGGCACCTGGGCCCCTGGACACGGCAGCATTAAGTCTGGGAATGCCCCTGGGGGGGGGTACACTGCTCTGGACCCCCACCCTCCCGAGGTGCACAAACGTGGTTCTGTGTCGGCTGGTGTAAACCTTGAGGGGAGTGGCACTGGGCCTGGGGTCCTGTGGCACCGAGCAGTGCTTGTAGGAGAATGGAAGGCTTCCTGCCTGCCAAGAGAACGGACTCCCAGGAGCGCTGTCCTGAGATATTTCTGGGAAGGAAGAAGATAAATGAGATGACATGTGTAAGATCTTAGCGTGGTGCTCCATGCACAGCAGGTTCTCAGTAAATGTTACTTTAGAAATAGAAGTGCCCAAGCTACAACTTACTCTGAAGGCCAGATGGCTTTTTCAGAAAACAGTCGGCCAATGTGGCTCTGTGCCCAGGGCTCGCTCCCTCCCTCCCATACCCCTTGACAATAGTCTGTATCCCAAAATACCTACTTTCTGCAAGTAACCATGCTTCCGCATTGTAGTGATGCACAGTAGATTTCTCCTGAAAAATCAAACTCTTCATTTTTCTAAATAGTTTTTTTTGTAGGAGGTACCCGGGATCGAACCCAGGACCTCATACATGGGAAGCAGGCGCTCAACCACTTGAGCTACATCCATGTCCCTAAATTCTTCATTTTTTTCAAAGGCGAATGGCAGCGTGGAGCCCGAGTGCCCTCAGGAAGCGCTGGCTGCAGGGGCTCCACGCAGCCCCCACCCCACAGCTCTGCATGGACGTGGCTCTGGCAGCAGCAGGAGGCACGAGGGCAGGGGAAGCCATGGCAGCGGCCGCTCGCCTGTGTGGAAACTTGGCCCGGCCCCGCGGGAGATGGCGTGGGAGAGGAGGGGGCAGGTTGGCACAGAGGGCGGGGGGCGCTGGCCCCATCCTCGGTTGCTCACCTTTAAAGCAGGGCAGTGATGCGAACCGCACGGTGTTTCCAAGGTCACGTGGGAGGCTGTAAGGGAACTGCTTGGCACGGCTGTTGGCATGCAGGGTGGGTGTGCAGTCCATGGCACCCTTTTAAGAATAAATATATCTGTGTTCCGGCCCATGGGAGACGAAGGAGCTCCGCACGGCAGGCCCACTCGCAACGAGGGTTTTAGCTCTGGAATTTCCGATTAGAGGCGACTTTTTCTTCTTACTGCGTTTACTCTTCATACAGCAACTCAGATATTCTCCCTTTCTCAAGGCCCCACACTTCCTGTCTCATAGTTAATGAGGAAAGGGCCAGAGTCCTGTAAGTGATGCTGCTAGGCTTGTTTTCGGGCCATTTATGTTTGTTTTTATTATTATTTGATCCTGGATTCTAAATGTCTCTGAACTTCTGCAGCCTCTGTGATCTACAATACGTGATGCTGCCTCAAATTCCAAACCGTTTCGTGATGCTTACTAATTGGTGTACGTTCACTGCGTCTCCAGCTTTTAAATGTGAATTAGGATGGTGGTTTCCATTTCTTCTGTCAAAGATGCTTTGACGCCCCAGATGGGGTTGAGTGGACTCAAGAGGGTTGGTTTACTCTGTTGCTTGTTTAACTGAAGTGAGAAGGTTCAGGGCAGGGTTGGATCAGGCTGGAGCAGGGCTGGTGGCTTCAGTGCATTACCTGTCCCACCCTGACCTCACCTGTCCCACCCTGGCCTCACCTGTCCCACCCTGGCCTCACCTGTCCCACCCTGGCCGTGCTTTGCTCTTAAAACAGCCTTCAAAGAAACCTCTTCTTAGGTCAGAACTTGGCCCTACCCCCTCTCCGTCCTCTAAAGCAATGCCTCATTCTGACACTGAAACATCTTCCGGGTTTTTCCAATTTCCTGCCACCTCCTCATTCCTAGTCTATTGTAATTAAATTTTTAAACTTTCTTAAAAAGCTTTTTCTGCCCAGAAACCTGCCTGCCCGTCCTTCAGTTGTTCTCCCATCCGCACCACACTACATGCCATTGCCCAGTCTCTCTGCCTGAAGCAGCTCCTGCCCTCCTTCAAGCCCTCGGACGCCGCTTCCTTCCAAGCCTCACCCTCCAGGCTTCTCTTCTGGGGTTCAAAGCTCGACGCAGACCGAGCTCACTGCTGTCCTTAACTCTCCACTCGAAGCAAGCACTCGTCCCCTCGCCCTGCTCAGCCCACCGCCAGCTGTGGCCGGGCATTTTCTAGAGCTCAGCCTCTCTGACCCCCTTGCTCGGGTCCCGCCTTCTCCAGGGGCCCTGGCCACTCCAGCTCACCCCAGCCTGCCCCGCGCGTCTGGGATGGTGGCTTCTGCTCGCGTGTGCTCGTAGAGTCCCGTCTCCCCAGCCACACCGCGAGCGCCTTGGGACCAGCGTCTCCATCCCTTACCTCGCCCAGCTCAGCGCCCTGCACAGAGCCAGCTCGGCGACTTCTGTGGACGACCCCACTGATGGCGTCTGGTTCTGCACCTCAGGCCCCGCTGCCCTCGGATGCATCTCAGCTGTCAGCTGGAGGCTGCCATTGAGTCTCAGGCTGAGCTGCGTGTTGTGCAGACAGGAATAATAAAAGATCGTTTTAGCAGTTTTTTGTGGTTGTACCAATAGTTCTTCTTCTGAGAGCCTGGAGCCCACGGCTGTATGGTGACAATAGCTCGCTGCTTCATGCCAGTTCCCACCCCCCATTGTAGTTAGGAAGTTGGCTTGTTGGAAATAGAGTTTCACAGGTGCAGGCTTCGTCCTAGACAGGTGATTATGTTTTGATTTTTATCATCATTTATAAAACAGAATGGGGAAGGAGATTTTAGAACATAAAGCATATTCTACTGCAAATGAGATATTAGTGTAAAAATTCTTCAGTGTTGCTAAATATTTACCCAATACGGGGTTTCTACCTTCTGCCAACCTGAAGCATTTTCTTGGCAAATGTGCCTCATATGGAACTTTGGAAGTCTTTCGGCATTACTCCTCTAACTACATAAATGCATCCATCTGTCTGTGCCAGGTAAACAGCCTGATCCCTATTCTTTTTTTTTTTTTTTTTTTTAATACCTTTGTTTTAATTTTTTTAAATTTGCCCAAAATAATTGTGATACTGCTGCTGGTTGTTAGGAGCCAAAGACACAGTTATAAAGGACTCCAGAAACATCTAGTATGTTCCTTTTTCCCCTCAGTGTTATTTGAAACCCCTCTGAGAATTGTTTTTAAAGTTCCCCACACTTGCCTTCTTCCTGAGAGGTAGTCATGCATTTTTGCATGTTGCCTACAGTTGTATTATTTTACTGTTCTTCTTTAGAAGCTTGGTGATTTTAAAGCATCAGATCTGTTTTTTTTTTTAGGAGGTACCAGGGATCGAACCCAGAATCTCGTACATGCAAAGCAGGCGCTCAGCCCCTGAGCTAACCCACTCCCCCATCAAATCTGTTTTAAACTTTATACTTGCGCAGAACCGAACTCGTGCTCTGCCACACCATCGATCAGTTGAGGTCAGTGGGTATCAATTTAGCTCCTATCTGCCGGTTGCTAGATTATCACGGCTGGGGTGTTTTTTCAGTCTTTCCAGAGATCATGCCCTTCAGCCTAATCTTGAGAAGCTAAATGCTCATTGCAATGAAGCCGTCAGCTCTCAAGCATTGCTAGTGTGACTGTCTCCTGGAGAGCGGTGAGGGTGAGCAGTGAAGAGCCAGCCTCCTCACTGGGGTTTTGATCCAGAACACCTGTCTGAGGCTTGATCTGCCTCTGAGCTGAGACTTGGCTCTGAGTGACTTTGACTCTGGATTCATATCCTCTCTTAAGTCGAGATTCCCTCCCTCCAAGGAAATTCAAAGGTCTGTGAGCTAGAACAGTTCACAAAGAGGGATTCCAAAAAAAACATTTTGAGCTATCTCAGCATTGTTGGAATAAAAAACTCACTTCCCTGGATGACTCCTTTGAAGGTAACAAAAAATTATCTGGCTGCATGCTATTATGTGTTTCAGAATCAGTCTCACCACCTCGTATGCCACTCCTATAGTAAAGAGCCATTCGTCCATTCTGTAATTACTTGCACATTGCTAAGCTCCATACTGGGGAGGGAGCAGTGAACAAAACAGGGCTTGGGGGAGGTGTGTCTGCCCTCGGAAGGCTTAACTGTGGTATCAGTGGGTGGACTGAGTGCTATAAACTGTTAGTGAACTAGACTTTCAAACAAAGGGGGTAAGGAAAGGAGCAGTCAGCAAATGTTTCCTGAACATTTGGGTGTTGAACTAAGAAGGGATGAAAAGGTCAGATGTGGCTAGGGCAGTGAAGGCCTGCACCTGTGAGCAGCTGTGGGCGCATGCCCGAATGGAGATGCCTCTAATGGCAGTCACCCCAACTTTCATATGCTCAACTCCATTTGATGATAGATGGTTCTACTATTACACGGAGATGAGGTCATTTACTTCCCCTGCTTGAGGATGCAGCTTGAGAATTAAATCAGTTGTTTAACTCTGGAGTGAAAATGGTACTTGGCTTAACCACATCACTTAAGGCCTGTCAGAATAAATTGTTTTCAAACAATTGCCAATCATGTCTTCTTGAGGAAGATACAGAAGAAATATTAAGTACTAGAACAGGGAAGAGCCAAATGCCAGAGAATCTGAAAACATTGAAACCTTGGTTATATAGAGAAACAACGCTTTCAGAGTAAATGCCGTCCTCCTCTGTCACTCAGAAGACTCGAGTGAACACAGCAGGGGGGTGTCGGAGTAATCCTCAGCAAGGACCCTACGTGTGTGTACACCGCGGTTCTCAGGTAGTCCCATCTGAGGTCCTCCTTCCTTTGGTAAATGCTTGGTGTGCGTCAGGCTTCTTCCGGGAAACAGAGCCAACAGGGTATTTCTAGTGAGACCAGCACGTCTGAATTCCGTATAGCTGGGGGGAGGCTGGGCATTCCGAGGAGTGATGTTGAAATCTGCAGGGGAGGTGAGAGAGGCGTGGAGGGTGGAGTCTCCAGGCAGAATTCCTTCTGACTCTCAGAGCCCTCAGTTCTCACTCCTCAGGCCTCCAGCTAATTGGATGAGGCCCCCCCACGTCATGGAGGGTGATCTCTTCCATCTACAAATGCCACCCCAGTAACCAGGAGGCCAGCGCTTGACCAAACAACAGGTCACCGTAACCTAGCCAAGTCGACATTAGGGGAGCGGGGGTAGGTCAGTGATTGAGCCCCTGGCTGCATGTACAAGGTCCTGGGGTTCAATCCCTGGTACCTCCTAAAAATAAAAAAAAATTGACACATAAAATTAGCCATCACACTTGAGGATCTCACTTCTTCTCATAGCACATCAAAAAATTAACCCCTTTCAAATATACAATTCAAAGATTTTTAGTAAATTTACCAAGTTGTGCAACTGTCAGCATAGTATGGTTTTAGGACATTTTCAACACCCCAATAAAATCCCTCGTGTCCATTATATTTACCACTGTTTTTTGGTCAATCTTGTTTCCCATCTGTGAATCACTTGACTGTGAGAATCATATCTTTCCATATAGACTTGGATGTAGAAAATATATTTCTGTGAGATGAGACAGAGAGCTAATTTCCAGAATACCAAAGCACTCTTAAACCAATAATATGAAAAGTAAAGTTTTCTGATAGAAAAATGGGCAAATAATATGAAGAGGTATTTTAGGAATACGAAATGAATATATTTAATTATTACTCTTCACTAATAAAAAAAGAAATGCAATTAAAACAGCAGTTAGATCATTTTTTACCTATACAGAAGCATTAGTAAAGGTGTGGGGAAATATGTCACCTCATATACTACTGGAAGAGATGGAAATTGGTAGAACCTTTTTGGAGAACAATTTGACAACATATTAAGATTTAAAATACTTATGCCATTTAACCTGGAAATTCTACTCAAGAAATTAATCCTGCAGAAATAAGAGTTAAATGTACAAGGATTTTCACCAAAGCTTGGTTTGTAGTAATGAAAGAATGGAAGCAACTCGACTCTCCATCACCTGATTAAATAAACTCTAGAACCTCTAGGCAGTGGGGTGGTCTAATGAAGCATTTAAATAGAAGTTAAATCTGTATGTTGTGTTGGGAATGATGTTCAGTGAAAAAAAGGTAAGTGACCAAACTGTATGATCTTATTTAAAAATGCATGTATAATCCCCGTGTTGATATATGTATTAAAAATTGGGGAGATACCCAGTGTTTGACTCTACTCACTGTGGCCATTATCTGTAGGCATCAGGATCCTGGGAGCTTTCACTTTTCAACATTTTGTATTTTTATAATGTTTGCGTTTTTATCAAGAAGCATATATTATTTATATAAGCAGAAAAAAAAACAATGGAGATACTCTTTGGATTAAACTAAAAACTAAAATGATATCATGTACCCCTCCCCATCCCACCGGAGATCACATGTGCAATTAAGAATTTCATTGAGTCCGGAACAGAGACAGACGGAGGCAGGGGACAGAGGCTGCCCCAGGCCACCAGAGTGGGTGCAGCAGCTGCTGGGGACGTGGCTTTCCCAGATGCCCCCCATTCTGCTTGTGATCCTGAGCGCGGCCTGTGATAAGCCCACCATTTGGAGAGATGGTCGACTGACGGCCCGTTGTAGTGGCTCTGGGGTAATATCATACCACATTGTGTTGCAGTGCACTGTGCTGTTCTACATAATGTTAAATGGCGTCTCTGTGCAGGTTTACCGTCTGTCTCCACGAGGACGTTATTCCCCAGCACCTAAAATGGCGCTTAGTACAAAGCACCTGAGAAGTATTTATTGACAGAAATTAAAAACCAAAACCTTCTCTGTAGCCTCAGCCCGTTTGCTCTAGTTGTGCGTCCTGTCCCCACAAAGCACACGCAGTCCCTTTTTTGAGGACACGGCAACTTGCCCACTATGGTGCCGCTTCTGCCTAGATCCGTCAGACCGGCACAGCACCCCAGCAGCCTCTTTCCACGGTTTCTGGCTGGTCGTCCTCTCTGGTACTTACGCTTTCTGAGAGCAGGGGCCACATCCTATCTCCTGCATAAAGTCATTGCCGTCGACTTCTGTGTTGTATCCCCAAGACCTAGAAAACCATCTGGCAACTCGGTTGCGTGTCTGGACGCACCGGTGGAAACTGAATCGATGGACTCTGCTAAGTCCTGTAAACTCTTCGGCATGACTGCAGTCCTCTTCTCAAGACAGTGAACTGTACCTGCATTGTCAGAGAGGAGGAAGGAACAAACATGTCTGAAATGCCTTCGCGTATGCAGACTCTTCCTCTTGCCTTCTCCTCCAGGGGCTCTGGCAAGTTCCCCTTGCTTCCAATTTCCTGGTGTTCTTTTCTTCCTTTGCCTCTTTAAAGATGCATTTAACAACTGAGTTCAGAATCTCCTCTTCTTTAGTCGTCGTCGATTTGGTCCCTTTACCTTTTGTCTTTATTTCCTTGTCCTCTCAGGCCCCCCTTTCCCAGTGGCATGCTCTTCCTTGGGCACTACTAAGTCAGTCTTCTTGGCTGGTCTTTCTTCTAATAAAAATAGTTGGCATTCTCTTTTCATTTTGGCCTCTTTTCTTACAGACCTATGAACTTTATTTCCAAAACATTTTAATCTTCAGCTTCTCCTTTTTAAGGAGATTTTAACCTCGTGGATTAAAATAAAAGATGGTGACTCCAGGGCTAACTGGCTTTCCTCCGTGTGCACTGGACTTGCCATCGGTGCCTAGAGGACTTCAGGAGATTTTCCTCTTGCTTGTACAAGCATCTTGCCTTTCACAGCTGTCCTAGAGACCCAGAAGCATCCTTGCTGGACCCAGGTGATGCCATTCAGTGTTCGATAAATCACCTCTCCAAGGGAAAAGACATAGTTGGGTAAAGGTAACAGACAGACGCTGTATGTTCAAAAGGAATTTATCTGGGAAAAGGCTTGAAAGGGAGAGAGACATGGGCCTTCAGCAGAACTGGCCTGGCATCTGCCTTCCCTCCGTGGACAGTGGTTTGTGGGTTTCATTATTGCCCAGTCTTGCCTGCCTCGCTCTGCTCCCTGCCTCGATGCCAGCGTAGAGCAGTAGCTTTCCAACCCCACATTCACATCTTCCCCATGGCTTCCTTGAGGTCACATGAGAAGAAGAGCCTGGGGTCAGGGCACCAGCAAGAAGGCCAAGCTTCTGAATGCTTTAGGCTAAGAAGATGGATCTCTGATGACTAGCAATTGTCCCTTTTAAGAAAAATATCCGAAATCAAGACAGCATTCCACCTTCCCTTTGTGCGCACACGGTGCTTTAGTGGCAAAGGCAGTTGGGGAAGCAAATTATTGTTTAATAAACACACTTATTATGCCTTCTATTTGCCTATGAATAATTAACCAGTTAAATATTAAATAATTAACTGTGGGATAGATTACAAAACAAACTCATCAGAGTCTTCACCCATACCCATCCTCTCCCTTCTTCGCAAAGTCCAAGCCAAAAGCTGCCAATTCTAATTGTAAGGGCAATGATATAGAAATAATGACCTTTCATTGTGCATCTACTATATGCCAGATAGTATGCTAGGTTCTTTATATATTTATCTTTAACTCTTTCAGTAATCCTGCAAGATAAGGTTTTTAACACTGGTTTACAGATGAGGACATCAAGAATTGGCCGAGGTTGCTGCAGGTTATGGCAGCGTCAGTAGTAAATAACATTTCCCTGACTCCAGCTCCAAGCCTGCTCTGTCACACCATTCAGCTTCTCCATCATTTGTCCAATGCTCATTTCCAAATCATGTGTCTGTGAAAAGGGGTGCAGGAACAAGTTGCATGGAAAGTTTAGCCAAGGAGGTAATTATCAGCCCCCTTCCACTATCTTCCTCTGTCCCACACAATGTCATCTTTACCCTTAGAGCATATGCAAGCAGTTTGGTTATTGCAAACCACAGTTAGTTCAAAGAGTAATTATAATCTATATGTCTATTAGGAAGGTTAATTTCTGGGTGTGTGTGCTACCACTGAAAGGCATTAGGTAAGTCAGAAATAAATTGATAGAGACATAATTAAAAACTTGACCTTTTCTCACAAGCTGGTCTGAAATTTGGCTCACTTTTATCAGCCTAGATTTAATGTGATCTTTTCTCAGAAATGATGCCAGAATGCACTGGGTCCCAAATCCAGAATTTGGAAGATCCTGTCAATGCCCCTCAAATGCTTTTCTGTTTTGTAAAAAAAATAATAAGCATTTTAAAAATGTAAAATTAGGATAATTAACAGCTTCCCTTTAGGGGCACAAGATTTGCAGGAGAGCCGGGAACTGGCAGGTGCTCGTGTGCCCTGCAGCCAGAGTGGCAGCGAGATGGCAGTCACCTGGGCTTAAGGCGCGTCATGAAGCTTACGCAGCTGCTCGGTGCACACAGCATCAAAGTCATCTTTAGATGCTGAGAACTCAAAAAATATTTCACCACTTTTAACATTTTTAAGACAATGTTCAATTCTAAAACTATAGATGCAAATTAAAGAATGGGAATTAGATATGTTTTAGACACTTAAATGAAAGTTGAAAACCAGGTAAGTCTAGAATAAAATTTAGAAATGTATGGTTTTATTGTTCCATTGCTCAAAGTAAATAGCTCAAAGAGGGAATGTCCTGACCACCGAAGGGACAAAAGAATATGACAGGTCACTCCCATTTTCCTGCTGTAAAACAGCAAAACTGAACCCAGGCAAGGAAAGGTGGGGATTGTGTCTTGGCTTTAGTCAATGTTCTTGAACTCTCCATGAGAGTCCAGAGTTTCCAGGGACAGCGAAAGCAGGGAGGTCAGAGATGGGGTCTCCAGTGGCACAGGATTGATTTTCCTTTAGAGGTAAATAAATAAATAACAATCTACTGCAAAGGAAAGAATGAAAGGCCAAATGCCACATGGCCTCTGCTCTTTGATAAATGGAAATCTTAAGGACCAAAGAGCAAGTGTGCTGTGCAGTCTGTGGCCCCATCAACATTTCCAGGCTGAAGGCTCACTACTGGTATTTATCAGTGCTGTAAGCCAGTGGGACCAGATTGTTCTCTAATGCATGCCTTGATGCATGTGTTTGCCTTCTCTTTCTGAGCCTGTGAAACCTGAATTGGAAACTACTTCTTAAACTGATTCCATTAATCTTTTTTTTTTTTTTAACAAATCTATTTTATTTGTACATATTAACAAAGCATACAATTCATTCAATGTATACAATGATTCCATTAATCTTTATCCACATGGGTTGCCCCACCATTTTATCCATCGATGATTAGCCTCATCGAGAGCAGGGGACAGTGATAAATTCAGAAGCTCTGGTGTTGCAATGAATTAGATTAGCCATTGTTCCAATCTCAGATCCTCTCATCCAAGGGGCATGTATGAGACCCAGATCAGCTTTTTTACCAGGAAATACATATGTGGTTCCTGGGCATCCCCTTCCCAGGCCGATTTGGGTTCAAATAGGACTTATTCTTGGGTTTTCAGTTTAAAGAAATAAGATTTCACTATGATTTTTGGTAAAATTTTATAGAGATTTTAATGTATCTCTTTTTGAATTAGTTGCAAATTTAGTTTTTGGCCTTCTAACAACCTGAGCTATACTGAGAAAAAAAGATTTTTAAAAATATTCTTAAAAGGGGTACAGTTTTTCAGCAGCTACTGTTTTTCCAAAACCTGTTTCCATCAAAATAACAGTAGTTATGAATGGACATGAATGCACTATATTTATTTTTCAAACTGTAGAGTAACAGAATTACAATATTCTTGCATTTTTGTTGATTAAGGCAGCCCTCCAACTTAGAGATTTTGACTGTGACCTCCTTGTTCTGAACCAAAATCGAACCATCCTTCAAGTCTGACCCTGGGGTCTATGTTAAAAGAGATCTTTCCATGGGAGCAGGTGTAGCTCAGTGGTTGAGTACCTGCTTCCCATATACAAAGTCCCAGGTTCAATCCCCAATACCTCTTTTAAAAAAAAGTCTTTCCTCACAAATGCCAGGAGGGGTTGACAATTAGAATCTGCTCTTTAGACCCATTAGGGAAGGAGTGCATCCACCACCTGACCCAGGGCTCCTGCTAGCTGCCGTCACGTAAGGACTACACAGTGTGTTAAAATTACCACCTTCTGTTGTCGGTGGCACTCACCGAAGAGTGTCGAAACGTGAATCATGTGTGAAAGAACTGAAAACCTGAGTGATTATTCTGATATGGAAACTGAAAATAAAATAATGCTCTCAACTGCGGCAGCTGCTGCCACACATAAAAATTGACGCTGGCATTTTACATTCTTATTCCTGAGAGTGACAGAATTCATCCACTGCTCTGTTGAGAGAAGAGTCTGTTTCTCAGCACCTAGAACTCTGGAGCTGACTGCGGCCATTTGGCCGCCTGTGGGGTAGGCGCCCCGTTCCTGCTGGCCTCTTAGTAGGCCGCCAAGCTGAGACAGTGCCGGAAGAGAACGAAGTCATTGCATCTCTCCTGATCCTGACCACAGGCCTCTGTGCTCGGGAGGACAAGGATCGTTGATCATTCCCATCACTTTGCAGGCAAGAAAGGAGAATCCCCGAGAGGCTGAGCAGGTCCCTGTCGTCTCCACTGTGCTGGGCCTTCGGGGAGTTATGAGAGAATTCTCAAGACATGATCCCTTCCCTCAAGGAGTTTATAATCTAGTAGGGGTTTAAAAATGTATCATTTGGTAGGTGCAGCCTCTGTGGAAGACAATTTGGCAGTTCCTCAGGAAGCTAAATATAAAACTGCCATATGATCCAGCAATTCCTCTACTAGGAGTATATCCAGAAGAACTGAAAACTGTGACACGAACAGACATCTGCACACCGATGTTCATAGCAGCGTTATTTACAATTGCCAAAAGATGGCGACAACCCAAGTGCCCATCAACCAATGAATGGATAAACAAAATGTGGTGTATACATACGATGGAATACTATGCTGCAGTAAGAAGAAATGAATTTGGGACAGATGTGATAACATGGATGAATCTTGAAGACATTAGGCTAAGTGAAATAAGCCAGACACAAAAGGACAAATATTACAGGGTCTCACTAATATGAACTAAATATGAAGAATAAATGCATGGAGTTAAAACATACAGTATAGGTTATTAGATGATAATAGGAGGCTAAGAAGTTAATGTTGATGCTTAATGTATGTAGAAGTTTTAATTAACTTTACTGTAAAAGTGTGAAATTGGATAAAGTTGATGGTGAGCAGCAGCTGGTTTATAAATGGGATTGTGGCTGGAAGGGGTAGTCTAGGGATGTATATGTCAATTGAAAGAAAGCTAGAGAACAATCTAGGTACTGAATAATATAGTGAGCCCAGAGGTGGATAAGAATTGTGGTTAGTAGTACAAATTCAAGACTGTCCTTCTATGAACTCGGTGGTAAGAATGTGGAGAAGCATGGGAAAAATACAATTAATATAACCTATGGACTAGAGTCAACAGCAATACTGTGATATTCTTGCATCAATGCCAAAGATGGACTGTGTTAATAATAAGGGGGAATGGAAAAAATATACCAAATGTATGCTATGGACCATAGTTAGTGGTAATAGTCTCAGGATTTTATCTCATAATTTGTAATAAATGTTCCACAACATTGTAGTGCATTGGGGGAGGGGTGTCACATGGGAATTCCACACATGTGCATGATTGTTTTGTAAGTTCACAACCTCTCTAATAAAAAGATATTTTTTAAAAATATATCATTTGGTAAACGTGATAACACATGAAAAGAAAACTCACAGTGCCGGGCAGTGTGTAAAGTGACCTAGAGAATGTGTATGTGGAGGTTAGAGGACGGAGCACTCGCTGAGGAAAGCAGAGAGAGCCAGCGAGAAAGAAAGCAGAGGTTAGTGAGGTTCAAATCACGTGGAAGGAAAAAGCACAGATGCGGGGGCAGGAAAACCTAGGACAGGATGGGAATTAAACCCATCTAGCCTGGGGAAGACTGTCCAGAAAAGTCACAGCAGTGACAGTGCAGAATTCCTTGATGGAGCCACAGGGCAGCGCATCTTGAATGCCTGGACTCGATCCTCTCAACAGCCGGGGGTCTCTAGGGTCTTTCGAGCAAGGGTAGCATGGTAACTGTTTTAGACAGAACACTTTTTGTGGCAGTGACCAAGATAGATGGCAGTGGGGGGACACTAGACAGAGAGAAAGACCTGGGAAAATGTTTTTCTATTTGCTTATTTTAATAGAGTTAAAATATTCTGTTTTCAAATTTTCTCATTTAACCTATTTGCAAACTAAATATACTTTGCAGATCTTCATGGTTCTACCTTTTTTTTTTAATGTTTGTTTTATTTTATTTATCCCCCCACCTCGTCGTTAGTGCTCACTGCGTCCATTCACTGTGTGTTCTCTATGTCGGCTCGTCTTCTCTTTAGGAGGTACTGGGAACCGAACCTGGGCCCTCCCATGTGGGAGAGAGGCACTCAATCGCTTGAGCCACCTTGGCTCCCTACTTTGTTGTGTCTCTCGTCTTTCTTCTTTGTGTCTCCTTGTTGCATCATCTTGTTGCGTCAGCTCGTCACGCCTGCCTGTGGTGCCAGCTCGCTGTCTTGCTCGTCTTCTCCAGGACGGCCAGGAACCGAACCCAACACCTCCCATGTGGTAGGCAGGAGTTCAATCACTTGAATCACATCCACTTCCCCATGCTTGTACATTTTTAACCCTAAGATGAGAGCGACATCAGGCTAAAATTCATTGATTTTGATTTCTTCTCTCCTTTAATTATAACAAAGAGCAACATTGCTTAATGAATGGAAGCCCTGAACCTCCTATCACATGTGATAAGACCGGCTGGTGCAGGTGGCATAGAAGTAGGTGAGCAGCTACACGGAGGGGTCATGGTTTGAGCAAAATGAGCTCATGAAAATTTACTCACCATCAGGGTAAGGATTCTTGGGGCTCGTGATCATTGTTGCTTGACAATAGACATGAAACTTGAAACTGGGCCTCTTGCCCCAAGGCCTCCCGAAAATTTGTATATGGAGGGCAGAGAAAAAGTTGGACAGTTAATGAAGTGATGTGATATGCTGTCCCTTTAGCATTTGGCCATTTTAAGAGAAAAGTAAGTGCATTTGCAATCAAGAGACTTGGCATTTTAAGCCTGTCCAGGAAACAAGAAGTCACCCTCAGATATGTCCATGGATAACAAGACATCTGCTCAGGGAGATAGGAGTCTCAGGCTGTTGGGGTGTCTAAAAGGCTAATGAACCCAACCTCAAATTTGAGGCACCTTTTAAATCTCAGTGCTGGGAATAAGGGTGACCTTATTCCTAAGTGAAAAGATGATCAAAAAGGAGGGAAGGCAAACAGTGACGGGAGAAGTGGCAGGGAAATTTGAAATCAGAAGGTAACCAGCTAGATTTTGGAGATAATGGCTTTAAGCATTATGTTTCTCTTCCTGTCTGACATATGACCCCGAAGGTGGCCAAAGGATGACCAAGTCGGGGCAAACGGCGGAAGCAAAGCAGTGAAGAAGGGATGGCTGAAGCCAAGTGGTCATTAGTGTGGGCAGGTGTGGGGGGCAGTGGATACAGTAGCATAAGACTGACGTCCTTCCAATGGAATAGCATTCTTTTTCTATAAAGAGAACAATGAGGCAAGCTAAGGGACATTTTAGCAGGCCTGATACATTTAGCTTTTTTACATTTTAAGCCATTACCAAAAGTAAATTCCTTTTTAACAAATTTTATTTTCCCACTGATTGCTATTATTACATCAGAGATATGTTCCCATGAGAAAAATAAGGAATGTGTTCTCCAATATAGAGTACATATCATACTTAGAAATCACAATAATCTCTTTAAATAACCTTTTGTTAGTCATATATAGTTTTGTTTTAGTAATTACTAGCTTAATTATAGCTTACATTTGTACAATACTTTATTCTTTTATAAAAGCACTTTCCTGTATAAGTTCATCTCAAATTCCCAATAACTAAAACTCAGAGAGAAATTATAGTTCTCATATCAGGGACAAGAATTATAGTTCTCCGCTCAGCTTGATATTAATTACTGCTGTCTTTCATAGAATGCTTAAATGTGATGCAAACTGTGCTGTGCTCTTTATATGTATCATCTTTTAACCCTCATAGCTAACCCATGACGTAGGGAATAGCCTCACTTTCTCTGGTTCTAAGATGCCACAATCTGAGATCTAATTGACGCCGAAGTCTGCAGCTTGAAATCACTAAAATTTACTGAGGAAGTGACCTGCCTAAGTTCCCTAAGCTGAGTGAGTGACAGGAAAGGAAATGGAGTACAGTTGATCCTCATTTATTCAAGGATTCTGAATTTGCAAATTCTCCCACTTGGTCAAACTTCTTTGTAATCCTAAAATCAGTACCCATGGCACTTTCGCAGTCATTTGTGGACATGTGCAGAGCATCACAAGACTTGAGTCACCTGGCGTGCCCGGTCACAGCTGTGGTCCAAAGGCAATGCTCTGCCAGCTTGTTTCAGCTCTGACACTGTGAACAACTGTCCTTGTCGTGGTATATTTGGTGCCCTGTCATCATCACCATCATTTCTGTCCTTGTACATGTATAGCTATCCAGGCGTGTGCATGCATGTGTATATGTTCATATGTGAGGATGCTGGAGCAGTGAAGCTTGTCGGGTGGATCTGCAACTTAGGGAAATTCAGTAGGCAACAGTGTGGAGGATGGACAATAATAACCGAAGAAAGAGGACCAGGTACTACAGGGCTATCAAAGCACTCCACGTTAAAAGTAACGAAAGCGTGACTCGAACACCCGTCCACCCACCCGGCCCGGGGGGGGGGCCTTGAGAGATGCTGTTGAATTTGGCGTTGGTTCAGAAATGGACTGAGCATCCACTGCCTCTCATCCCTTGAGGGCCTCGTCACAGGCTAGAGGCAAGGGACAGAGTTATAAACCAGAAATTGCAAATGTTCCAATAAAAATCCATTTAGGGAAAATGTGGTGCAAAGAAAAGTCAAACCAACAGTGGCTTGGGTTGGCCAAAGAAGACTTGTCTGCGCTTCTAAGACCTTTAGGCACAGCCCAGGTTACGGTAAGTCAGGCTACTGGGCAACCATTAGCCAGTCACTGGCCTTTTACTGGCTTGGTTTCCTTATCTCTAAAATGAGGAAACAATCAATCCTACCTTTTGAAAATGACATTAAATAAAACATGAAACATTTAGCACGGTGTATGGTGTATATGTGAGTGCTTAATAAATGGCTGTTGCTGTATTATTATTGGGAAGGGGTGTGAAAGAGAAGGAGTCTAGAATGGCACCAAGATTTATGACTTGAAGAGTTAAGAGATGTTGGTTCTATTAACCAGGACATAAAATACAAGAAAAGGAAAAGTTTTAGGGAGTAGAAGTCCCTGTTTGAATTGACTACAGAGCACCCAGGCTGAGAGTTCAGTAGACACACAGAGGGAAATGAAGAGCTGGATATACATTTGGGCATCTACCACATACTAAATGGCTTTTAAAGCCCTGGGAGTGGATAAGATCACCCAGGAAAAGGAAAGGTAGGAGAAGAAAGCTGAATATAAAATGTTCAAGGACAAGCAAGAAGAAGAAAGTTCAACAAAAGGCATGAGGAAGAAATCTTAGAGAGGAGGTGAGTCAGGAGAGCACCATACCAGGAGCCCAGGTAGAAGAAAGTTTCAAGAAGAAGTGAGCATTCAACAAGATCCAGTGAGCTTGACAATCAGGATGTTTGTTAGAGATGGATCTGTTGAAAAGGGGATGATAAGGTGGGTAGTGAGTTCACAAGTATCCATTTTATTAATATTAATTATTCTTAAACTACATACATGCATATACACGTATTACATGCTCTCCTATATGTATAGTTCACAACACAAAAACTTTTAAATGGTAAGTCAAAGTTGATGGTGTCAAAACAACAAATATAGAGGCTTCTTTGAGAAAGTTGGTTATTAAGTGAAATAGAGAAATTTAAAGAGCAGCCAGAGGAGGGACATAGGGTCAGGAAGGGTTGGAGGCTTAAGACTGTCTTGGGGGAAGAAGTCAATGGAGAAGGAGAGACTGAAGTCAGAGAAGACCAGTGGGATACTGATGGAACTAGATACAAGATTGAGGGCACAGGTAGGGGACCAGCCTGGAGCAGGGTGACACACACCTTCCAGCCAGGCCCAAGGGAAGGAAGGGGGTTGGGCAGGAGTACTGCCAGATCCGTCCCTGCAGAACATCCAGACCTAATATGTTTTCACAGTGACATAGGAGGCAAGGTCACCTGTGAGAGGTGAGAGCCAAAGTAAGGCTCAAGGAGAGCGACAAAATGTGGAAATCTTGGAACTTCCAGGAACAGATGAGGGACAATTGCAAAAATTGCCCAAGGCACGGTGGGGACCCAGACTTAGGGAATGCAGTGTCTTAATTCTGTCATCCCCAATGTGCCCTTTTGCCTTTTCCTAGGTGGACCAAACATAGGATCAGAGGAGACAGGATGAGGGCTTGATCCAAAACAGGAGCTATGAGAGGATTTATAGAGGACCTAAGAGTATCTGATTCCCATCTTGTGGGAGGGTGTAGCCATTTGGCAATTTGATGTAATTATGAATTCCAAAGATATAATTGGATCATGCTTATAAACTGATCTGTTAATCTGGGCATGATTAAGTTATGATCAGGGCGTTGACTGGGCCACGACTGTAGGGCGTTGAGCCCCACCCCTTGGTGGGTGGGGAATCAAATATAAAAGGCATGGCAAGAACAGAGTTGAAGCAGTGTTTGACAAGCAGTTTTGATGTTGGAGTTCTGATGTTGGAGAGAAGGCCCCAGGATAAGAGAAGCAAGCCGTTCGCCTGATAGTCTACAGCTGACCTTGTGGAAGAAACAGAAGAGCTAAGCCCAGAGAGAAATGCAGCCCCGGTAAGAGAGGAACCCAAGAAGCCTGAACCCTGGCAAACGTCGGCAGCTGTCTTGCTCCAACACGTGGCAATGGACTTTGGTGACAGAAGAAACTTAATGCTTTATGGCCTGGTATCTGTGGACTTCTACCCCAAATAAATACCCTTTATAAAGACCAACCCATTTTTGGTATTTCACATTAGCACCCCTTTGGCTGACTAAGACAGAGGTTCTTTTATAAACCCAGCTAAGATGTCCATAAGGTGGTTAGTGTTGGAAGTTGAATATCAAGAGCTAACTAATGTGCTATGTTTAACCTAAAGAGAAACAGGACTTGGATACCCCAAGGAGTGAGCCATCTCAAAGTAGACTCGGGAAAGCCAAGATTCTAATTCTTCAAGATGGAAGTCCAAAGATCAGAGTTAAAGTCAGGTTTGTGGAGCCAAAATTTGAGGTGGAGCCGATGGGTTCAGAAGAAGGACAGGTCAAGAAGGTCTAGTGAAATGCTTGGGATATCCACAAGCTCAACCTCAAAAGCCATAGGGGAATAATGTGTGTGAGAGCAGGGATTCAGAAGGGAGCATGAGGCTGGTTTGATGAGTTGAGTGGGCAGAGAGAAAGGTGTTCCCTGATAGCCCATCTTTAAGGAGGTGATGAAATGAACTGGGGGTCCAGATACACATGGCAAAAGCCTCAAAGGAGAAGGGGGTATTTGCAGGAGGACAGGGAGCTAAGAGAATGTAGCATCTGTCTTTTGTGGCAATTAATTGGGAGGTCGGATGGATGGTGGATGATGGGTGGATGGAGTGGACAAAAGGGAGGGAGGGACGGAGGGAAAGATTATAAGCCTTGAGGGTATGGCTGGGGTTAGAGAAGAGTTCTAGTAGACACAGCCACAGCTGTTATCCTAACTTTCAGTCAGTAGATACTCAATTGAGCCCCTGCGTGGCCAAGGCCGTCACAGTGCCTGGCCCGTGGTAAGTCGCTAGTAAATGTTTGTGCGGGGAATGAGTGGGTGCTGAGAGCTGGCTCCTGCGTAAGACACCACGGTCGGGAGGTCACAGTCTCTGCTCTTTTGCTCTTGGATAAACTGTATAATAAACACATTTTAACCGGAACATGTCAATTATACTAAGGTGCTGATCTAAGAAGTAGGGTTTTTTATAGTACCATTGTTTATGTTATTGTGGACTTTTTATTTCATTTGATCCTGAGTAGACCACGCAGAGATAGTAGTTCATCTTTTTTCAGTAGCATCGGGCACAGAATGCAGCGTTCTGATATACAACGGAATCATAACATAATTTATACAAAGTTAACAAGCACGTAAGGGGGTTGGATGTGCAAATCTGATGTCTAATCTTGAGTAACTAATTTGTGCTTGTCAATTTTGGCCTCTATGGATCATAAAGTCTAAATTGTGTAAGCCAAAGAATGATTTCAGAGGAAGCTGCTGAGTGGGTGATCATTAGTGGGATGCGGTGGAAGACAAATGGACTCGGATGCATCGGACAGTCAACAAAGGAGAAAACGAATGAAGGGCTTACATGTTTGTAATTAATAACTAACTTTCTTCTGCAAAAGACTGGAGGCCACTTACCATAAAAACACACATATCCTAGCCAGTAATTTAGTGCAAAGGGAAAAATCAGAAACTGTGGAGAAGAGAGGAGAGGTGGTGTATGAGAGAGGCAAGCTGTGGAAAGGGGTCAGGCTAGGAAATGGGAGAAGAACCTTCATCTCAATAGCCTGCTTTGTAGGGCAGCGACAATCCCGATAATACCTGACCAGTCCCCGCACAAGGGTGGCCCAGCACTGAGAACAGTGCGTGGTAGCTTGGATCCGTCGACAAAGGCAGATGCCACTCGACACAAACTTAACAGCAGTGCCTAACGACCTCCTCCAGGGGGACAACAGGGCACTGGCTTGGGGGGGGCAGAAGTGGAAGGAAAGGGGGCATAAAGAGCCCCTGATCCTTCTTCGCTTTCCAGCAGCGGGGGGACCTTGGTAACGGCAAAATGGGGAAGGAACCCCTGGAGCATCTCTGCTGCTCAGCCCCCTTTGTCACGCGGGGGAGACGAGGCAGGCTCAGTGACCCCTCCCCAGGATGTGAGCATGCACCAGCGCCCTCTGCACGGTGTGGTAATGGGGTTGCAGATTTACCCAAGGAAGGAAAGCACAGCCCCATCCTCAAGAAAACCTGACAGAATCCCTTTTCACCTCCCCGAAGGGCGGTGAGGCATCACCTTCACCTGGAGAGAGAGATTGCTCACTGTTCTTAACATGGACCCGCTATTGCTTCTATGCTTGCTAGGTGTGAAAGTGGAAGAAAACCAAAAAACGGGCCTCAGGACCCATTGTAAATTCTACCGGTTTCCCGGTAATCAGAAATCAATTCAATTTAATTCCTCCATCATTCATTGAATGCATTTTACAGAGGATGCAGAGGAGGAAGAATGCTGGAAGTGAATCAAACACCCACCCTTCCTCTCTCACAGACTAGTGAAGATGTATGTCAAAAAACATATGACATTATATATCATTTTACAAATATTGATATGTATTGTGAAAAATTTGATTTTTACCCACAATAAAAAATATATATAAAAAAATTTTAATTAAAAATTAAAAAAAAAACATATGACAGATTATTACATGCTAAGCCAAATTTGTGTTCTTAATACTGTGTCATGAAATGATACCACTCTCTCATTTGTTTCATTATGTGATTTGTTTTTTGATGTCTGACGCTTATTGAAAACTCACTTTATTCTAGTAGAAGTCTCCTAATGAAGATTCTTAACATTAAAAGCACTTTGTCAGGGGGCAGATGTGGCTCAAACGGTTGGGCATCCGTCTCCCATATGGAGGGACCTGGGTTCAATCCCCGGGACCTCCCGGTAAAATAAAAATATAGAAGGTGCGCAGGCCTCCAGGCCCCACGAGCAGGTGCGCCTCCAGGCCCCGTGAATGGGTATGCCACACGCAGCAAGATGATGACATGAGAGTGACACAAGGGAGATCCAAGATGAGAGACACTGAAAAACCAGGAACTAAGGTGGCGCAGGCAGTAGAATACCTCTTTCCCACATCGGAGGGTCCCAGGACTGAATCCTGGTGAAGACAGGAGGAGAAGAAGGAGAAGAGAGGGCAGGAAACGGATACAGAGAATTGCCCAGGGAATGGGCACAAAAACAGCAGAAATGGGGGTGGGGGGTTTAAAAATGGATAAAAAGTAAATAAATAAATCTTTTTTTTTTTTTTTAAAGGGCTTTGTGCATTCCTTCAAAAACACCCTGTAAATTTTGTGGGATCGAGTCTAAGAGACATGATGTCCTTTGTATGGCATTTCCCACAGAACTTTGACTACCGGTCTGTCCCTTTATTCAGGGGCTTACATCAAGTGAGAATAGGGAAACCTGGTAGATCTTGTTAAGGTCTAAACCTTGGATGTATTAGCCTGTGAATTTTGGGGGTGGTGGGAATGGCCATGGATCCAAGAACTGGTAAAACTGGAAAACAAAATCACAAAAGGGAATTCCCATCCTTTAAAAAAGTCCCTTTCGGTCCTTGTTCAACATGAGGCATGCCTAGATAGCTGTTATATACACCACTGACTTGAAATACTGTCTATATCACAATATTGTTTCTCCCCCTTTAGGAAATGACCTGGCTTCCACCACTTTCTGCTATTCAAGCACCTGGGAAAGTGGAACCAAACAAATTTCCATTTCCAAATAAGGTGAGCTCTTGCATAACTCGGGAGGGATCTGCTTTACTCTCACAGACTTTTGAGTGGACAGGTTTGCCCTTGATTGTCATTTTCTCTATAAATATTCCCCCAGAGACATATGGTCCTGATCTAAAACAATTTGCAAGCATATATTTACTCATCAGAGGGGGAGAATCAAGCTTGCAATCCTACTTCCCTAAACTTCCATAGTCTCTGCAAAATGTGATGCATACCTTTATTGCCTTTAGAGCTAAAAACTTAACCTCAAATATTATTTAAAGAAATACTGCTTACAAGTGAACATTCGTAGAAAAACTTGATAATGTCTACAAATATACATATAGAATTTCATGTAACTTTTTACCTAAACTAGGCATTAATATCCATATTTAAATTTGATTTTTCTCTACTTATATATGAGAAGTTTGCATTTCCTAAAAGCATCTTGTGCTAATATATAAAGATTGGAGCTTATTTAAGTTTTGCTAAATAGCAATATGCAGAATTGATTTGAGGGCTATTAGTACCTTTATTTTTTGTTCTGATTTTATAATTTTTAAAATTTTATATCTATGTAGCTCCACAGCTATGTACGTTATTAACATCTATGCATGTGTATGTATAAACACACATACACATATTCTGTATTTCCTACATTCTAAATGTATACCCCTAACATTTTAACATTTGTAAAACTGAAATGCATTTTACAGGCATTTGTATTTTTACTATGGTAATGTGTTTTTTGTTTTTTTTTTTCAGAGAAGCTGTTATTAAATTAATGCTGTCTCCTAAAATCAATGGTTTAGAATTGAGGACTTGTGGGATTTAATTCCTCTTTGATATCTTTTTTAAAAACCAAAAATATTTTCTAAGACTTTAGTAGAAAAAGCTTTCTACTAAAAAAAATAAAACACACACAAAAATCAGCCACAAACTTTGTTATACATGAGTCAAATAGGCTTCAGTTGATTTTTATACAAGTACACAGCTACATACTCCTTATAAAAGATCAAATTATGCAAATTAGGCTGTTTCCCTACCCAGAGATTACTATCAAGAATTTGGTGTCTGTTATTTCATTCATTTTTCCTGGGCAATTACATTGCAGAGATGTACAAATGCATTTTGTTTAAAAAAGCTGTGAATGGTATAATACTAGAAGCATTTTTCTGAGATGGTTTTTATTTCCTTTGAGAAATAAAGGAAAGTTTAGAGATCTTTCCCAGAGGATATATAGATTTTCTTCCTCTCTCTGTTCACATCCTAGATGATTTTAGCTAAACCTGATGCTTTAAATCTTTTCTGTATGCTGAGCTGATAACTTCTAAGTCTATATCTCTAGCCCCTTCCCTCTCTCCCCAACTCCATCCTTATATTTCTAATTACTTACTCAACCTCCGCACCTTGCTATCTAACAAATATCTCAAGTATGACACATCTAAAACTGAACTTTTAGTTCTGCCCCCCACCACCACCCGATAAACCTTCTATCCCAGGGTCCCCCAGTAAGTGGCACCTCCAGTCTTGCAGTTGGCTGAGGCCAAAAGCCCAGAGCCACCCTCTGCTCTTCCACACATCTGACCCACCATCAAATCATGTTACCTGTTTTTGGAATAGACCCTGAATCCACAAGCTTCTCCCCACCTCGCAGTGGTCTCCAGCCTTGCTGCACCTACCGCCCTTTCCCAAACCACCAGCACATCTGGCATGGACAGTCACAGCTTTTCACCCACCCGCCTTGGCCTCCAATACAGTCTGTCCCCTGCACAAGAGCCTCTACAATACTTTTAAAGCATAAGCCAGATCGTGTCACTCTTGTATTCTGAACTTTCCAATGCCATCTTGCCACACTCAGGATAAAATGCAGAATCTTTACAATCTTTGCACATAATCTTTGTACAAGCCAAAATAATGGCTTGACCCAAAATACAGTCACATAATTATTTTTGTAATAAAAACACTTCCATGGTATAAGTACAATTTCTGATATAATTGGGCACATACCAAAGTATATTTGATTGTGACGTTCCCAAAAGGACTGAACAGATTTGTTTTGTTTTTAGCATGGATACTTACTTTAAGCAATAACTTAACTCTTAAGGTGAAATTGAGACCTTAAATCTTTAGCACAAAAGATACATTTTTCAAAGCAAAAATAAAGTTAGAAATATCTTATTTCTCATTCAAAAAGTTGCATTATTAGTGGTCATATAGGTTGCAGGGTTTCAAATTTAATTTTTTTAAATGTGTCTTATTTTAGGACTGATAGAGGATTTGTGTGGTGCTATTTCACCTCGAGATCACTTTGCTTTGCTCAAGAGAAAAAGAATAAGTGATTTTACAGAGCGTAGGAATAGTGCGTGATCTGATAATGCCTTTCTTTCAAAAAAAAAGCTCTCCATAAATCCTACTCATTTCTTCTGTGCCAATGCACTAAAATGGAGTAAGTTTTCTCTTTCTGCCCTAACAAATGGCCACAAACTTGGTGGCCTACTTCAGCACAGATTTGTTGCCTCACCATTCTGGAGGTTGGAAGTCTGAAGGCCGTTTCGCTTGGCGGAGCTCGGGCTGTGGGCACGGCTGCTTCCTCCTGCAGGAGCTCCGGCTCCTGCCTCTCCCAGCTCCTCGAGGCCTCTGCCGCCGCCTCCCGGGCCCTCCTGCCTCCCTCTTGCCCTTTTAAGAACTCCTGGGATTATACTGGACCCAACCAGGTAATCCAGGATCAGAGCCCATCTCACGATCGCCAGCGTAATCCCTTCTGCAGGTCACTTTTGCCACATACGGGCAGTTCGCAGGGATTAGGACAGAGGCATCTTTGGGGCACAGTTATTCTGCCTCCCACAAAGACTCATTAGTTTTCACCCACAGGGCGCTGCTTTTAATCTGTGTCTCAACGAATTCGTGTCCTGACAGCCAGACACAAGCAGTTTATTCATCAGACTATTAAGGTTTCAGCCCATCGCTATGGCTCACGTGCAGGCAGAAGGATCGGTTATGGGATTTGAGGAGCAAAATCTCCACAATGGCTAATAAACAACGAAATTAAGCCCTTAATAAGATTAAGGGGGCAATTTGACCTTGCAAGGAAGTCAATTTAACTGCATTCTGAGTTCCCAGGGCTCAGAATTAATTAGCTAAATACTTCCGAGACTTTCCCCATTTTGTCTGCATACCGAAAGACGTAATATATACTAAAGTCAATTGATACCGAATGTGGATATTTTTTCTATTCTCTGAAGATTTAATTGGGAGTCACAGTGTCCTCGACGAATGCTGCCAGACATTTCTGCCTCTTCAAATCTCAAAAGTAATTGAATTTGGTAAGGAAAAAAAAAATGCAGGACTCCTTTAAATCGGCTGCCATTATCAGGTATTTCAACCAAGAGGAGAAGAAAATTAATTTGCTTTGCCCTATTCCCTCCATTTCTGCAGCAATCTCATAAGTTTTGAAATGCAAATAAAGTACTCAAAATTGTAGAATTTTTTTATTGCCAAGAAGGCAGATGCCCAACCCTGAGGGCAGCTCACAAACATTGCACATGGCAGCAGGGCTGCATCTGGTGGGATCAGATCTGGTCTGAAACGATTCTTGCTGGTTGACTTTTAAAGCATCATGCAGAAGGAGTCTAGCGTCCTTACAAAACTGCAACTCTCATGGCAGGAGAACAGGTACGAAAGCCAGCAAGCGTGGAAGTGCTTTGAACTTGGAAAGTTTATCACAGATCTCCCTGTTGGGTTTCTAGCATGCTTCACAAACTACCAAAAAATGTTTTGACTAAAACTCCGTGGTTAGCCTTACGTCCAAGCAAACATTTAAATTAATTATAAATTATGTTATTTGAACTTTTTTGAGCTTTCTAGAATAAGAGTGAGAAGAGATTAATAGGGGTGAAGAGAAACTCAGACAGATCAGATGTTTGTTTGTTTTTTCCCCCTAGTCATTAGCTTTACCTGGGGCTCTGAAATAAGAGGAGCTATATCTCCATCTCTTATGAGTGGACAAGTCCTCAGGTAGTCACAAAAGCCATGTTTAAGTGATGCCCTCACAGTATAAATAGGGTCCTCCATCAGAAAGGCAGCTTAAAAACTTCTCTACTTCATGGATCTGCAATGCGTGTTTTTTTCACATTTTAAGGGCCCTGACATCGGGGTTTATTTTACAGTTGAAGGCCACTTACAGTAAAGTGGCAGCATGTTTTTCCTAACAGTGCACGAGATTACGAGGCTCCTGATAACCTTGAGGGCGTGTTCTACGTGGTGAAAGATGGCACTCACTGCGGCGCCTCCCCAAGCTGTCTCTGGGATGCCCGTGTACCTGGTTATTTCTGCCTTCAGCAAAAGGATTTCTGTGAACTTTACTTCTCAGCTAAATACCGTGTGCCAAAGACTAGGTCAGGCTTTAGAGATGGCGAAGAGTCCGTTTCTGTTTGTAGGAGCTGTTCTCGCTAACCAGGGCTGGTCCCCCCCTTTGCCGCTCCGGAGAAGCCTGTGCCCCGAGTCGCACCATATGAGGACGGACCCTGGCAAGCCCTGAAAAGCATGTTAACCTCCGAAATCTCCTGATATGGATTACAGGCAGCTTCTCATTTACACTTCCCTGCTTTTTCTGAATACTCTTTAACAGATATTACTTTTATTTTTTTTTTTTAATAGTAAAGGCTACTTAATTAAAAGGGTCAAGCCCAAAATGACAGTAATATTATTCTTTTGCTGACACTCATCGAAGTTTGTGCTTTAAACGTGTGCTGTTTATTTTATGTCATTTTTGCCTCCAATAAAGCTACTTTTAGAAATAAGAGTCATCTTGTGAAGATAATTACTATAATGGAGGTATGACACCATGCAGTAAAAAAATAAAGAAGCAGCCATGTCCTCCTTTGATTCAGGAACATTTCAGCGAGCCGGTGACCCCTTGAGCTTATTGAGCTAAGCCTTGAAGGAAGAATGAAGTTTTCCAGGCAGAAATTGGAAAATGAGGGGGGGTGGAGAAGGGGGAGTAAGGTGAGGGGGTTAAGGTGGAGAAGGGGTGTAAAATGGGGGGGGCACAGTGGAGAAGGGGGGATAAGGTGGAGAAGGGAGGGTAAGGTAGGGGTAAGGTAGAGAGGGGGGTAAGGTGGAGAAGGGGGAGAAGGTGGAGAAGGGGGGTAAAGTGGAGGGGGGTAAGGTGGGGGTAAGGTAGAAGGGGGATAAGGTGGAGAAGGGAGTTAAGTGGTGGGTAAGTGAGGGTATGCATTCCAAGGAGGAGGGAGAAGGAGAGGCTATAAAGGCAGAGCATTATGGCACCGTTTCAGCCCTGGCTACTACTCACTACTACTACCCCACTACTAACTTGCTAGTCCCCCTCTAGATAGACCTTGGTAACCTGACAGGCCCTAACAGAGAACCTTGCAGCCTGGTCGGGTGCTGCCAGAGGAGGCTAAAAGGAAAACGAGCAGACAGGCCTAGTGACCCCCCAGACCTCGGTTACAGAGACGTTTGCAAGGGGAGAGAAGGCCTTTGCCACGGAGCCAGTAGGTGTGCAGGAGACAAGGAGATGGAAAGATTCGGAGCGTTGCCTCTGTTGCCCTGAGCCCAGCCGGGCTCTGGTGTATTGAAGAGTGAGAGGGTCTGCCCACTCTGGGGGCTGCGGGCTGTGCAGCCCGCTGGGCCGGTGGTGCTCCTTCAGGACCCTCGTCGGAGTGAGGACGAGGCCTGTGGACAGAGACCTGGGAGGGGCCTCCTTAAGGCGACAAGCTGGCTGCTGGGCGGAGAAGGCCAGTGGGGCATCGCCACCCCCACCGAGGGGGACGGGCCAGGACGCTGGGATTGGGGTCAGTACTTCTGAGCTAACGTTTCTTGGTTCAATGCACCCCTCAGAAGCACCAGCTCAAAATAGGAGAGTACATGTTAGGGACAAAGTCTGACCTTGCTCTTGCCTTTCCTGATCCTGCAGATTCTACAGCGGTCTTCTCAAAGAGTTCCTTTCACCATGCCTGCTTCTCTTCCCTCCCCCGCGGAATAGGACTAGTAGTGGCCATTCATTTCAGGTGGCTGAGTTAAAGTTGCAAGTTTGGTATTTATGAAGTGTGTGATCTTAGAGTGGAATTATAATTGAGATCATCTGTAAGCTCACGTTTGCCCCTCTGCTGAAGAGTCTATCTCGTTCATCATCTGGGTTTTAGGGCGCCTAAAGTGCATCAGGGAGTGAAAAATTCTATTTCTCAGTATTGTCAGCAAACAGTCTTACAAAAATCACTACTGTTCTTTTTTTAAAAAATAATTAGCTTAATGCTGAACACTCTCAGTTGCCATTCTTGCCCATTTGATGAGGACTCGGGCTTCAGCTGGCCACTACAGGACCCCTTTAAAGGGCCAAAATCCAATAAATAGGACTCGGTATTTTTAGTGGATTAAAGCTAAAACTAGTTTAGGTTAACAGTAAACCCTGCGATAGATGATAGAAAATAGTTAACAGTACAATTATAAAAATGTTCTTTCATGAATTTTAATAAGTGCACTACACTAATGCAAGGTATTACTAATAGGGTGGCATATGAGAACTCTGTATTTTCTGCATAATTTTTCTGTAAACCTGTAACTTTTCTAATAAAAAAATTAAAAGGGAAAAAAAATTAGATTAAGATATAAAACTCTGAATTATTTAAAAAGGAAGGAAACAGACCAGTCTACTTGGAGCATTGAACTGTAGATGGCTGCTTGGTAACTGCATTTCTCCAGAATAGGCCGAGATAAGTTTTAAAGATTGTATTTTTTAGTCCATCATTTCAGGACCAGTATTCTATCTCATATACTATTTCAAAAAACTGAAACTCAGGGCTAGAGTTGAGCTTGTTCTTTGTCTTCAGGTAAGTAGCTCATTATTTCCAACACTGAACAAAGTTTATTAGGGCTTAACAGAGTGGGAATCCCTCCCCTGCCTGCCCGTTTCCTCCCCCCAACCCCTGTCTGCCAGATAGGCTCATTTCATGCTCTTCCAGTGGAATTCTCCTTTAAAAATGCGTTATCACATGGACTTAAACAGGCCACAGGTCACATTAAATAACATTTCTCCCAACCACCCCATCCCCCCATAACAGCTATACTTCCTGGAGCAAAAGTCTGGTAAAATACATGAAACCATGTAAGAGCAGTTAATTCCGTTCCCCCCGGATTTTTGTTCTACTCACCAGAATTCAGTTTCACTGGATTTTGTGTATTGGCATACACACACACACACACACACACACATATACCTACCATTTCAATTAAGTTATTCTTTTATAAATCTCCCTTATGTTTCATATTAAACGGGAATTTTGGAAGGCAAGAGAATGTGAATTCTCAAGACAATTTTTAGCATTCTATTTTTCTTATTACAAATAAAATCAGCTTCACGCTCTGTTTACCTGAGCAGTAACCAAATTCCAAATACTGTGTACTCCTGGCTCGCTATCACAAAGCAATGGAAATTTGTAATTTTCTTTTTCATTCACCAATGTGAGATTGACAACAGCTCTTCAATGAAGTGTCCCTGGTGGGTGGTTGCCAGCCTTGTCCGCAGAAAGGCGATGGAGTCAAGGTCCATTCAAAGGGAAGTGGGTTAGATTAAAAGTCAATAATACAGAATGGACGTGGTTGGGAACTGTATTCCCGGAAGTGCTTAGCAAGCACATTCGTGTAGATGTTTTTCATTACAATAGCTGGTAGAGATCATAATCAGCGCTTAGGTTCTGAAGGACTAGTAACGTGCCCCATGTTCAATCTGGGTTTTGAAAGTAAAATTTTTTAAAAATTGATTGATATTTCTTATTCTTGTAGGACTCTCAGCTTGTATCCTCTGGACACAATAATCCAAGTAAGTAAGGTTCTCACTACAGCTGCATATGGGGAGGGGAGCAGGAAGAGGATACACATGTAATAGGTTAAAGAGAAATACACTAAATAACAAAATCAGGTGGGAAAGGAGGGCCATTTATTCCAGTCCTGTCTAGATGGATTGGATTCAAGGTGACCTTGAGTGCTCCTTTATCTTTATTCAAGGGAAGGAGGGCCAACACAGAGAATGGTGACTTTCATCAGCAATCCCAGCAGAGAAGAACAGCACACCATGGTAGACTTGGTTCCCCAGTAAATGTGGAGGAAACAGAATTAAGGCAACTATTGATTTGTCTAAATTAAAGGAAAACGAGTGGGCAAAGAAAACCAGTCAAAAGACCTTAAGATAAATGGCCTTAGAAGCCATGACAAGCCACACTTTGCTGGAAGTCTGTGCCATGCCCTCTTCCAGAGAAAGACTGAGGAGGAGGAATTCCGTGGCTAACAAAGCGTGTGGGCTCTGTCATCAGACAGAGGACCTTGTCACTCTGTGAAGCAGTGTTTTCATTTGCTTCTGCAGCACCACTGATGGGTATTAGCATTGTTTAGGTATTGAGAATGTATGACCCAAGAGGTTGCTGGGGGGGAGGTGGGTGGGAGCCCTGTGTGGTGTTATGCTTGCTTGTTTTGTAAGTTCACAACTTATTACACACTTATCGTTTATATATGCTCATGTATGAATGATATACTTCAATACAAATTTTTTTTAATGGAAAAAAAAAAATGCATGAAGTACCCTGTTCACACGATGACCACCCACCCACAGCCTGGGTTTTGTTAGTTTCATTACCAGCCAGACGACTGAGAGCACCCCTTGCCAATTACAAAGCTACGTTTGAAGATGAGAGCCACTCTGAACAAGTAGGTGTGTCTCTGGAATTGAGTGCCCGCCCACTGGGCGTCCGCGAGGGCAGAAGGACTGGGTAGAGAAGACCCCAGGGCAAGAGTGTCAGGAAGCCCCAGGTGTGTAGCCCTGCTAGAGGAAGGTCAGTGTCGGGCACAGGCACTGGCACTTAATTATCCCACCCTCTCGTAGGATCTCCGGGAGCACAGGGGTCAGTGAAAAGGTGAAATGTCAAGGGACTTGAAATGTGAAGGAAATAATAAATTCATTAATAAGAAAAGGAACCAGGAGAAATGCCTGGTTCAGCCATGAGGCGTGTGGGCACCGGCATCACGTGCCAAAGACCGGAGCTTACTGAAGAGCTGCCGTTGCTTCCCACCGTTTCTCTCCATTTGAATGTCAACAGCTCAGGGCAGAGGGAGGATTTGATTATTGAATAAATGCACCTCCTCAGCTTGGAGTTTTGACAGGAAAAAAAGAGCAAAGAGTCATTGCTCTGACCGTATGCCAGCACCTCGATGTATGTTGTTTTACGTAATTCTCACGGAAGCTGTATGAGGTAGGCATTATTATCTCAATTTTACACATGAAGGAAATAAGAGGTTAAGTAGCCCAAGATCACATGGCTGAAAAAACGACAGCAAGGATTTCTGTCCAGAGATCTGTGCCCCGTTCCACTACCTTGACCCCCAAGAAAGTTGTGTCTTTCCCTTCCCTGAGAGATTGACTCCTGTTCCCAGAATTAGTATACTGTGCCTTTTGCATGCATCTGGCACATTTTTATGGCATGTCGTAATATTCACATGTTTGTACTACGATTTAGAAATTCATTTGAATTTCTGGAAAACAAAAAGTAGGTAGTACCCTACTTTAGGATAATCCTGAGTAGGGTGATCATGACCCAGAAAAAGAAAAGGAAACAAATGGGGAAATGTATTAGTGGTGGTGGGATCTGCCCTAGGGAGCCCCAGGAGAGACTACAGATTTTCACTTGATCCCAGCAGAAAAGAAATGGACTGCCAGCAGTGATAGAATACCTGGGCCATTTTTCCACCCATGGTCCCTCCACTTCCATCCTAGCCAGTTCTCACACAGAGCTTTTAGTCTGGTTTGTCGCCACAGTAAGAAAATAAGCAGTAGACTAGAACTCCTAGTTGGAAACTGATAACCTAAGAGAGAAGCAGAGTTGATACTGAGATAATACCAGACTTTAAAATGACATAGAAATAAGTGGTGGAAGAAGAGTCAACTTTTCTCAAGAAGAAGATAAAAAATGTTACACACCCAGAGTAAAGTACTTTCTATTTTTTCTGGGAAGGAGGTGTTTCCCGGTCTACCTGGAGGCCACTCTTACCTTGAACTCTAAATGAATCCTTTTAGTCAGCATACTTTGTCCACTTAGAGAGAGCCAAAATCAGCCCTTCGCTACAAAGGAGAGGCATGTTAGGAAAACAGATCAGTATATTAGTACAGGAAATCACATCAATTACCTTTGTTAACTAGCCTGTTATCATTCGAAAATATGACTATATAAACAATGAGCAATGTAGAGAAGGACTGACTCCAAAGGAAATCTAGCTGATTAAAGGAACAGAAAAAAAAAAAAAAAATTCAAGTGTAATTACAATCTTCAGAAAGATTTGGAATTATTTGTTACTAAAAAAGAGAGAGATAAAGAAGATTGGTGTGAAAAATAAGTAATTACAGAGCAAGAGAATACTTGGTGATTTAAAATATGACAGACAAATTTTAAAAATTAATATGAAATGGATAATAGCTAAAGTCTGGGATTTAGAAGATAAAGTTGAAAATTCTGAATATAAAGCAAAAGACAGAGATAGAAAATATGAAAGAAAGTCAAGATATATTAAAGATCAATCAGTGCAGGTGGGTCAAAATCCATCTAATAGTAATACCAGAAAAATAAAACAAGGGAAATGGCAAGGAAGAAATAATATAAATAGAGTTACAAAATAAACAAGCTACTCACAGTTTAAAACATTCACTTATATATAAGGAAACAAGACACCACATGCAAGAGCAAGGAGAAACAACAGGCAGCAGGGTTAGACCTGCAAAGAATTCAGATACTGGAATTATCAAGCCCAGAATATAAAATAAGACTGCTTAATTTATTTCTAGACATAAAAGAGAGAATTGAAGTTAACTAAGAGAAAGAAAATTTGAAGAAGTACCAAATAGAACCTCTAGAAATAAAAATAAATAATAATATAAATTAACATTTCCAGGGGCAAGTTTAACAGAAGATTAGACACAGCTAAAGAATGAGTTAATGAATTGGAGAAATAAACTGATGAAATTATTAGAACACAACTTAGACATAGACATGGAAATTAAGAAATGAAAGTTAAGAAACATGAGGATAAAGTGAGAAAGTCTAACAAATATCTAACTAGAATTCCTGAAAAAGTTGAGAGCAATAAGAGGACAGAAGCAATATTAAAGGATATAATAACTGAGACTTTGCCAGATTTGAAAGACAGCAACCCACAGAGTTAAGAAACACAGCGGATTCTAAGCAGGATATATAAAAAGCCCTCACTAGAGACATTGTAGTTAAACTGCAAAACTTAAGGTTAAAAAAATCTTAAGATACCCTTCAAAACTTTCAAAGAGGCAACAGCGAAACTTTAAACTACTTCTCAACATAGCAATGGAAGCCAGAAGACACACTGTATTCCTCTTTACAGCTGAATGATATTCCATTGTATGTATATACCACATTTTGTGTATCTATTCATCAATTGATGAACACTTGGATTGTTTCCGTCTCTTGGCAATTCTATACACGAGTAATAATATCTAGGAATAAATTTAACCAAGAATGCAAAGGACCTATTCACAGAAAACTACAAAAATTCCTAAAAGAATCAAAGAAGACCTAAATAAATGGAAGCACATTCCATATTCATGGATTGGAAGACTAAATATCATTAAAATGTTCATTCTACCCAAATCAGTTTACAGATTCAACACAATACCAATCAAAATCCCAATAGCCTACTTTGAAGAAATGGAAAAGTCAATTATCAAATTTATTTGGAAAGGTAAGGGGCCTCGAATAATCAAAAACATATTGAAAAAGAGGAACAAAGTTGGAGGACTCACATTTCTTGTCTTTAAAACATTTTACAAAGCTACAGAGGTCAAAAGAGCATGATACTAGCATAATTACAGATGTATTGACCAACGGGATTGAATTAAGAGTTCAATCTTAATTGTGGTCCACTGATTTTTGACTAAGCATCCAACTCCACTCAACTGGGAAAAAATAGTCTCTTCAGCAAATGGTGCTGGGAGAACTGAATATCCATATGCAAAAGAATAAAAGAGGACCCCTATCTCACATCATATACAAAAATTAACTCAAAATGGATCAAAAACCTAAATATAAGAGCCAGGATTATAAAACTCCTAGGAGAAAATGTAGGGAAGCATCTTCAAGACACTAGTTTCTTAGATTTTACACCCAAATCACAAGCAACAAAAGAAAAAATAGATAAATGGGACCTCCTCAAAAATAAAAATTTTTTTGTGCATCAAATGACTTTGTCAAGAACATGAAAAGACAGCCTACTCAATGGAAGAGAAATATTTGGAAACCACATATCCAATAAGGGTTTAATATCCAGAATATATAAAGAAATCCTACAACTCTACAATAAAAAGGCAAACAACGCAATTAAATAATGGGCCAAAGACTTGAATAGTCTCCAAAGAGGAACTACAAATGGCTAAAAGTACATGAAAAGATGCTCGACATCACTAACTATTAGGGAAATGCAAAGCAAAACCACAATGAGATGGAATGGCCACTATTTTTTTTAAAAAAAGTAGAAAGCTATGAGTGTTGGAGAGGATGTGAAGAAATAGGCACTCTCATGCATTGCTGGTGGGAGTGTAAAGCGGTGCAGCTGCTGGGGAAGACAGTTGGGCCGTTCCTCAGGAAGCTAACTATGGAATGGCCATATGATCCTGCTATCCCACTGCTAGGTACAGACCCAGAAGAACTGAGAACAGGGACTCGAATACTTGCACACTGATGTCCATCATTGTAGCATGTAACTTAGTAATTGTCACATAATGCAAACTAAACACTCAGTAAGAAGTTGTTTAACTAAGACTTAAACAACACAATTGACAAGAGCACATCACTCTACAGCTGCAGAATTTGCCTTATTTTCAAGAATACAGGGATCGTTTATAACAATTGACAACATATGGGTCATAAAACAAGTGTCAGCCAAGTGCAGAGTGTCAGTGTCCTACTGACCGTGGTTTCAGTGCACATTATGACCAACTGTGAAATGAGTAACAGAAAGATAGAAGGGGGAAGAAACCTACATCTGGAAATTAAGAAACACTGTAGATATTAATGAATATAACAAAGGTAATAGAAATTACCTAATATCAAAACAGGGGCTGTAACTAAATAAAAGAGTATTTGTAGCCTTAAAAATTAAATTAATAAATGAACTAAACATTTGTCTTGGTGTTAGACGAAGAGGAAAATAAACCCAAAGCAAAAAGAAAGGAGATTTGCAAAAAGAGAGAAATAGAAGTTAATCAAGATAGAAGACAAACATAAGATAGAAAAACTCGATAGAGCCAAAAGTTTGTTCTTTGGGGAAAATAATAGAATTGACAAACTTCTTGATGAGATTGCTCAAGACAAAAACAAAAAAGACAGTTAAACAAATATTAGGAATGAAAAAGAGAACAAACTACAGATGCTGCAGATTAGAAAGATATAGTAAAAGATTTTGGGGGAGTAGATGTGACTCAAGTGGTTGAGCTCCTCTTCCCACATAGGAGGTCCCAGATTTGGTTCCCAGTGCCTCCTAAAAACCAACAAGTAAACAAATGAAAAAACTAACTCAGGGGAGCTGATATGGCTCAATGGTTGAGCACCAGCTTCCCACATATGAGGTCCCGGGTTCAATCACCAACCCCCGGTACCTAAAAAAAAAAAAATGAAAAAAATGTGAAAAAAAATTAGGCCAATTTTTTGGAAAATTAACTGAAATTAGCATACATAATACTCAATTCTATAACCACTTTTAAAAATTGGCTCAGTAATCTTTAAAAAGTCATTTCACATACACAACTCCAGGATTAAAGAGTTTTACCAAGAAAGGAAGAAAGTTTTACACAAGGAAGAAATAATTCCAAATTTAAACCCTCTTCCAAGAAATAGAAAAAGAGACGACAGTCCCCAACTCACTCTGTCAAGCCACATAAGCCTGATAACAAAACTTGACAAGGGCAAAACAAAAGATACAGGCCAACCTCACTCATGATCATAAATGTAAAACTCTTAGACAAAATTTTAGCAAACTGAGTCTAGCACAGTATAAAATATGTTTTTAAAGATAATTTTTCATTCAGAAGTTGTGTTTAATCCAGGAATTCAACACTGGTTTCCCTTTTAGAAAATTAATTACTGTGATTGTTTATATTAACATATTAAAGAGAAAATTTTATAATTATTTCAATAAATTCAGAAAAAGCATTTGATAAAATTCACTATTCATATTTTAAAGGAAAAATTCTTAGCAAATTAAAAATAGAAGGCCACTTTGTTAATGTGATAATGGCATCTGCAAAAAAACTTAGAGCAAGCATCCTACTTTATTTTGAAATATCGAAAGCATTCCCCTAAAACTTAGGAACAAGGCATGGGTTCTGCTTGTACCAAACATTATACTGGAAATCTCTGATCAAGGTAGTAATATAAGAAAAAAGGAGGGGAAATGTATGTGTGTATGTATGTGTTAGAAGGAAGAAAACAAAATTCATTTTCTCAAATTATATGATTATAGAAAACCCAAAAGAATCTAACAGGTGTATTAGAATTAATAAGAAAATTTTGCAAAATTGCTGTATACACAATCAGTTGCATTTCTGTACACTAATAACAGTTGGAAAATGGTGTTTTAAAATGAAACATAAAAAACCTATTAACATTAGCATAAAATACAGCATAGCAATAAGCCTAATAAAAGGTGTGTACAACCTCAATGGAGAAATTTATCAAACTGCTGAAAGATATTAAGATGCCCTAAATAGACATATACCATGTACTTGGATTGGAAGACTCACTATTGTAAAGATACAGTGTCTCTCCAAATTGATCTAAAGATTCAACACATTTTCAATCAAAATCCCAACTTTTGTGTACATGGAGGTTGAGAAGCTGTTTCTCAAATTGATGTGAGAAAACAGAGGGTCAAGAATATCTTAGACATTCTTGAAGAAGAGCAAGGTTGGAGTCTTGCCTTAGCAATATTTTTTAAAAATATTTTATAGCTAAGTAACGAAGATGGTAATAGACAAATTGAACGATGAAACAGAATAGAGGAGCTAAAAACAGACCCACAGGTAGATGAAAACTGGATTCATGACAGCCGATAATGTAGAACAGCAGAGAAAAAAGGGAGGGGGTGCTTTCCAATAAATAGTACTGGAGCATTTGTCTATAGGGAGAAAAATGAAATTTATTCCTGACTCATACCATATCCAAATACCAATTTAGGGGAGCTGGTGTAGCTCGGTGGTTGAGCGCCTGCCTCCCATGTATTAGGTCCTGGGTTCAAACCTCGGTACTGCCTAAAAATAAATAAATAAAAAATAAAATAAAAACCAATTTAGCCCTTTTAAAACACCTAAATGTGAACAATAAATCTATAAAATTTCAGAAGACAATATAGAGCATCTGACCTTGGAATAAGAAAGGATGGTCAAATAAAATACACAAAAGGTATCAAATACAGGAAAATATCAATAAATTCAACTACATTAAAAGCAAGAACTCAGAATTATCTAAAGATACCAGAAAAAGAGTAAAAAGGCACGCTGGGAAAAGTTATCTGAAGTACATATGCAGAAGATTTGTATTGAGACAATACAATGTTTTTTGTTTGTTTGTTTTTTGTTTTTTGTTTTCAGTCCTAAGACAAAGTTTCATTTCTGAAAGAGTCCTAATAGATACAAATTGGTTTCAACTTACAATTGATATACATTATATATTAAAAATGAAAATTTTTGCATATTTTACGTTAATATCAGAACTTAAAACATGGTACATATTTGATTAAAAACAATTTGAATATGTCATGGTCTATTTCATTTTTGATCAAATTGAATTTTAAGCGAAAATGTGACTTATAATCATTTGAACTATAAAGGAGCACTTAATTATGAGTCATTTCTGTGTGAAATTTAATACAACGTTTTTATGAAAAAAAATATTATGCTACAAAACGTTGTTAGAAATAAAGAAGGTCACAGAAGAGCAGGCACAAAATATCTATGAACGTGGAACAATGACCCACCTCAGAGAACGCAAACACCCCAGTGAGATTTCATTGTACAGAATCAAATTAACGAAAACTGAAACGCTTGCTCCTAAGGATCTGGCGTGGATGGGGCCTGGGCAAGTCTCATATACCACTGGTGGCTGGAGTCATTTGTACGCCAATTAGAGATTTCCTGGTAAAGATGGACATACGTAAACCCAAAGACCCAGATACTCCTATGCATGAGCACGAGGAAGGATTTTCATGAATATTTGGAAAAGCATCGCTCATAGTGGAAAAAATTCTAAACGGCCCCCAGTAGTAGAATGAACGAGAAAAGCCTGGTGTATTCATATATTGGGATCCTTCACAGCCGTGAGGATGAATAACCAGAGCTACATGCACCATTGTGGCTCAATTTAAAAGTCATAATAAAACTCATAGTAACAGAAATAAGTCTTAGAAGGATGCATATGGTAGGATTCCATTCAAATGAAGTTCAAAACCTCGAAAAACTAAAGCATATTTGATTTGTTAATACATACGTGGGTAGTAAAAAAAACTATTGAGGAAGGCAACAATTGGCACAAAATCTCATACCCCTGAGAGCTGGCAGAGAGTGGGGAGAGCAGGACGGAGGCACAAGGGAGGCTCCTGGCCTGTTTACTGACAACGCCCTGTTTCTTGGCCTGCAAATGTTCTCGCAGGTATTCATTTTAAATATTTAAACAGTATATATAACTTTCATAGACATAAGCACTTTGTATACATTATATGTGGGCTTTATTTCACAAGGTTTTGGGAAAGGCACGGCCTTTGTTGGAGACGAGCTAAACTGTGGCACGACAGGCTGCAAGAATGAGAATCCACTTGACATAAATGCTGGGAATGTTTGCCTTAATTCGGATTTAGTGACTTTTCCTTCTAATACAAGTCCAGTCCCACTACTTTGCTGTGTAGTGATTAATATTTATATTGTTATACTATTGTAAATTCTAGTTGTTGGCTTATAATTTTCTCATTGACCTATGGGCAATTCTTAAAAAATTAAATTATTAATTAAATTAATATTAATGAGGATGGCTCATTAATAATTACTGGACCAAATATAAATATTTTAAATCTTGGCAAAGGAAAAAAAAAATAGCTGTGCAGAGGTGGATGATAGAGAGGGAGAGGAAAGGTGGGAGGAAAGAAGGTATTGGTGAGTTTCCTCATTTTACATAGGATAAAAGAAGTTGTTTAATCAAGAAAGAGAAGATTAAATATATTTAAAGTTACAAATATTCACTAGAATCACTAAAAGTCATAACAGGAGTAATTAAAATCAGGAGGGGAGATAGTAGTATACATACATTAAATACACGTCATCTGTCATATCAGAAATCATTAGGTGCTGCCTAAAGCTCATAAATCTAGAAATAAATATATACGCATGGTATATAGTAATAGTTCAAGCATTTTACAGCATTGAAAACAGAAGCAGTGAAAAATCATTACCTTTTCTCTACTGGTCGAAGTGTTTTTTACCATGAACATGGATTACCTTTAATTATTTAAAAGTTTAATATAGTAAAACTTTCCTCTGCAGCAGAATGCAGCTCTATTTTGATTCCCTTTTCAAAATTCTTCCTGAGTATGGACTGTAGCACTGTTGATGGGGAGCATGCTACTCCAGCAGTTTGGTCACTTTCTGAGTTTAAGGGCATCATGAGGTATGATTTGTGTTTATGCTTTTGAGGCAGAGTACCTGACATATACATGCTCAGTGCGTTGGTTGAATTTAAAATGTAGCTGTTGTGATTATTTTAAGTGGCCTCTTGGAGCCATTGAGCTGTTCCAATATCTCAGCGGCAGGTGCACCCTCTGCCTTATCTCCCACTGTAGCGTTGGATCCTGTATTTAGAAGGCATATCATCAGAGCAGAATTGATGCACCGAGCTCCTAGAATATGTTAGGCACCCTGGAAGGCACAGAAAGGCAAATAGGGAGGGCCCATTTGAAAAAAAAACAAACTCTACCTAAAGTCCTTTCAATGGCCCATTTCCCTCATTCCATTGTGAATTTGCAGTTCCTCCTGCAAAATGCCCAATCCTGCTCCCCAGCCAGGCTCTTCCTCCCAGCTTCTTAATGATGATGCAGGTTCCCTCGCAAAGAGACCCAGAAATAACCAGGAAGACCCCAATAGTCCTCTTTGCAGGGCGACATCTCCTGAGCACCCGGCTAAAAATCCCTTCTTGAGAATTTTCTAGCCGACATTCATCCTTTTCCCTTGGGTGCTGATAGAGAGACCGCAGTTCTCCAGACCGTGTGTGCTGAGACATTTCAAGCTCATGTGGGAAATTGCATCACCTAAAATGCCAAGATGTTGGGGGCAATTCTGTGTTTTGTTCCTTCTGTGGGACCAAAACCATTACAAAGCCTGTCTGAATCCTGAGCTTACTTTTCCCCAGGAAGGTTAATTCCTGACCAGCTCTGAAGCTGCCGGGAACACTCCCTGGCAGGCTGTTCCTAAACGTCCTGCTTGGCCCCGTTGTGTCTCTCCTTGCCTGGTGCCAGGACCTGTTCTGTTTTCCCTGTTGTCACAACATAAGCGCTGCTGAGAGCAGAGGCAGTCGCTGCAGCCTCGCCCCTGTGCTGAAGCCAGCCCAGGGCCCATGTGCGGTCCGGCCCGAGCACGCTCCACCTGTGCGTTGTCAGCACTGTTGGTCAAGGTAAAACGGATTTACTCAAACGGGCAAGCAGGACCTTTGTGTTTATTCCTGATTTCCTGTTTTCTGACATGAGTTGTTTGGAAGTGTTTAATACTGCCTGCCTGCTACTCCGCGTTCTTGATTAGGAGTGTGTGTGCCGCGGCCAGCTGGAGACTGGAAGCAATCAATTGCCCAGGTTACAGGGAAGGAAAATGGATCGATCTATCTGAGAAAGGCGAAACCTCCGTTTGGTTTTATGCTACGACCCCCTAGACTGAGGTCACAACGGCACTTGTGGTTGCTCAGTGACAAACTGGCCCTGGCAGTTTTCCAGCGTTGAAGCCGCTTGCCCAGGTCTTGTCTTTTAAATGAACATGTGCAGATCTGGCCTCACAGACGAAGTCTAATGTCAAGGTATGAGCTGAAAAGCGAGTTTACTAATGTGCTTTGCGCTTAACTTCCGTGTGGTTTGGGCACTTTTACCAATGTTTGTTATCAAGGCAGTTAAAATGGATTTTATGGCTTTTTGTTTTTCACTAAACTGGCCCATTTTGACCAAGTGGCAGTCTCTCATGGCTGTTCCAGCTCTTGATTCCTAGAGTTATGTCTGACATAGATTTGGGGCATATGCATGTCTATGTCTTCCTTTTTTTTTTTTTTTTTTGGAACAGTTCCATTTCCTATAAGAAAATACAAAGTTTGGTTTGGGAAATATCTTTGGAATGTATTCATTCTGTAATTTAGGGGATTATTCCTGAGAATAGCTGGCCACAGGCCAACATCAGCAGCCAATGAGAGGGGCCAGGGGACAATGCCCTGACCTGAGGCCCCAAACACTACCCTGGAGGATTCCATGACATCTCCAGGCCTGGCTCGGAGGAGCTCAAAGCAGGTTGTCACCATCAGGCCCCGCCCTCGCAGCGCACACCTTTCCGCAGGTTTACTCAGCTCTCAGCACTGTGCAACATCAGCCGCCCCAGCTGACTCCTCCTTCCATCCCCTAGCCTCAAGGAATGAAAAGAAGCTCCTTGCAGGGGAGCAGGTGTAGCTCAGCTGACTGAGCATCGGCTTCCCATGTACAAGGTCCCAGGTTCAATCCCCCAGTGCCTCCTAAAAAAAAAAAAAAGGCTCCTTGCAAAATGCAGATGGCTGCTTCGAGCCATTAGTGGTTGAGGATCTAAGATTTGCGTCATGTGTGTGCAAGAGGAATTTGCCCTTAAAGCTACAAAAAGCAAACTGTTTCCAGGCTCCCTTAACTAAAACCCCTTAAATCCTTGACGACAGCAGAAGCATTTCTTGAACCAGCCTCGCAGATGGTCAGGAAGGATTCCTGGTTCACGTCTCATTCTGCATGGACACGGGGTCCCCCAGCATTCTGCCAGGGCTCTCTGTGGGGTGTAATTCTTGGGGACTGCATAAGGGGCGGTGAGATCTCCGTGTTCTGTAACATTCCCTCCCCCAAGTTCTGGTTCAGCCTGACATGGCTTAGCTTGGGCTAGCAGACGGACCAAAGTTCAAAGTGCCCTGGATGTAGAATGCTAATGGAGTTTATTTCTTTAAATTTTCTGTAAAATGAACTGGGAGGAAATGAGTTCCATCTGTAAGATATTCATCTTTTGGCAGGATCTCCTCTGGAGCCTCTGGTTGTTTGTAAATCGCTCCTTGGTACCTACTCGCAGATTTGTGCCTGGGCAATTGTATTGCAGAGGAGAAATTACTTTGCAAATCCGGTTCTCAGACAATAAAAGATGTTTTAAAAGCCTCCCGCTGCACATTTTGAAAGATTGTTGATATGAGCATGGGAATATATTTAATCTCTCTTAAATCTTAAAGACTGTAACACTCACATGTTGGTATTTTTTTTTTTCCTGCTTCTTTTTAAGAGAAAGGTGATGCTGAGCCAGAGAGTCCAGACAATGGTACATCAAATACATCGTAAGTCTCTTCATGTTTCTATCAGAAATCGCTATCGTTTAGTGTGCCTTAGGCTATGAAGCAGGGCAAATGTCTTGTAATAGTAACAGTAATGCAAGGAAGCCCATGGTTCTGTTCCAGTGCTCATGTCTTCAAATGCTTTGGGATGGAGATGCATTTTGAGCTCTTTCTTATGCTTTAGCATTGGGAGTGGAAGTGATCTTGAAAACTCAAAAGTTCTTTCTTATGAAAGTAGAACTGTAATGAGATTTGAGGGCAGCTCTTGGGGGAAGGAAGGAAGGAAACCTCTTAGAATTCGGTGGGAGACTTTCCGTGCTGTTATAATAATAGAACTTTTCACACCTGCCGGGAGATATTCCATCGCACATGCCTATGAAGTTCCAGAGTCATTCTGGAAACCTGCCACCTGCATCCTCACCTCTGAATTATATGAAAAATACCATTACAGATATCTCTGGAATGTCAAGAGTGTGTTGATGTTTTTTGATTAACAACAGCAGTTTTAAAACACTTGGAAAACGTTTGTCGCCTACTCTGTTTTTCCTCTCAATATTCAAAGAATCCAAATAAGTTTTTATTGATGAATTTGATGCCAAATCGATATACCAAAGTTTAAATATGGTAATTCACAGGTTAGCAAATGACTTTATTTTAGCTCCAGAGGAATCAGTAACAGGTTTTCTCCTCAAAAATCTTTATTTTTTATCTCTTCTGAGGGGTGAGATAATTTTGCTCATTATAAGAGGGCTTTGTGAATTTATCCAGGATTCTTATTACCAAGCATTTAAAGTGCTATTTATTAGAAATCACTGTTTGTGACATTATTGAGTGTCTTATTTTGTCTAAGGTCTCTTTCTCAGTCTAGAAAGATCCTTTTGCTTACACCCAATGGCTCTATATTTCATTAGGAACATAATTATAATATGTTTGGCCTTTTAAAGATATCATCCTAAAAGTTCTAAATAGTTCCATTGTCCTGGCTTCCAATGATATCATGAATATGACTGATCTGATATGGTTAAAATAATTACTAATTCTTAAATTTTTGCATGTTGAAAAATATAGTGGGAAAAGGGTTTTAATGCCATCTGGAGGCATTCTAGAGAACTGAAAAGGGTAGAATCATTGAAAAAATTCAGTTATTTTGAGTAACATGTGAGACTAAGAATTTATGCTACTAGAATGTAAGCTATTTGAGGGTTAACTATTACAGTTTTTACCAGTTATTTTATAAAATTTTTATTTGTTACACTTTTCCAATTTTTAATAATAAAATTATTTTAAAGATAGATAAAGGAACATATAGAAGGTGTTGGAAAACAGCTAGCATCTTACAATTAATTTTACATATTTTGAAATTGCATTCAGTAGATACCAGTTTTGTTCATGCAGTTTGATGTGCTATTACAGTTCTCTTGCCCTTATGCATTTCTAAAAAAGTCTATTTCAGAAGGAATTGGTTTCCATAATCCATCAATTATTTCTTATAACATAGATAAAAATAAATTTGTTGTCTGGGGAATTCCTTTTAAACCCTGTGGAGATATGAGGATGATGGCAGCGGGACACATCAGCCCACATCCCTGCCTTTTTGGGTAAAGCAGATCCTTTGTCACCTGCCTCACATCCTGCCTCTTTACCTAGAAAGAACAGAAACAAAGAACACTGGAGGTTGCAAGAACATCCGTTAAAAGCAGAGAATTCTGAAGTTTAGTCTCCTAAAGAGTCCTCTGACAGCGATTCTATTATAATTTAGCAAGAGCAACAAAATCTTATGAATAAAAGTGAGGGCTCAGAGTGCCTTAGATTTGTGTCACACTTCATTTGAGCTTTATTTCGGTAAGCAGGTAGTTAGGGCGAGGACAATATTGCCATTGTCCTCTGAGATAAGGAGTCTGAGAATCAGAAAGATCACTCAACTTAAGGGATAAAAATAGAACATAAATCTTCCAATATTTTGCTTTTTTCCTATTTATCATTCTGAGGCCTGAGTAAATGTCAGAGACAAAGCAAAGCCACATGTCAGAATCAAGTAGAAAAACTGGGGTCAGGTGTTCCTTGTTAAGTGGTAAGGGTCAAAGCGGTGAGAATGACTCTGCAGGTGGGAAGAACCCAAAGCCTAGGAGGCCAGGAAATGGAGCAAGGGGACAAAGCCTTAGGAAAACAGACCGGAAACTGGGGCTTCCCTGGGAGCTGAAGGGGTTAGGCAGAGCAAGGGAAACTGGAGATAAGCCCCCAAGACACTAGGAAAAGTGCCTCCTTCATATTGGTGGGATAGACTTAGCTTCAGGAAGGCCTCCACATCAGTCTGATTCCATGAACCTGGGAGTCAATGAAAGCCACTTTATGAACTTAAATTTTAGTATAAAGTTGGGATTCTCCAGAGAGAAGAACATTTCCTGAACAAGAATCTCCTTCCTCAATGACTTCTTTTAAAAGCAGGAGGTTAATCTTTGTAGGTTTTAGACCAGGGGTTTTTAGCCTTTTTGGTTCCACGGACCCTTTTGCCAATCAAGAGAAAACCACGGACCCCTTCTCAGAATGTAGCGGCAGAGAGTTTTATGACACTCAGCTAGCGTCGGGTCTAACAACGACTGTAATTTCAAGGTATGGATGAGCGTAAGTGATTTTTCGTGATGTGCAACACCTGTAATGTGATATGAAATGAATCCTACTATAATTTATTGCATACATTTGTAAGTGAAGGAAATGCTAGATTTCAGTTGGAGGTCAGAGAAAATAAAGATAATAAGTTGTTTTCTGTTTTTTTTCAATTTAAGTTCACAGACCCCCTGAAATCTTTCCACAGACCCCTTGGGGGTCCATGGACCCCTGGTTAAGAACCTCTGTTTTAGACTTTCTTTGCCTGGTGGGACAGAATAGTTTTGGGTAACACCTGAAGATCTCTTCAGGATATGTTATTTCATGATACTATGAGTATTCATAAAGATGAACTCTATTCTTAACACCAAAAAAAGTAATTAAGATTTCTGGGACAGGGCTCCAGTTCTGATAATGATGGAATAGCTTGCATTGGACTAACTCTCCTATAGCTAACTATTATAAACTGTGAACAAAATACTTTTTAAAAACGATGTGAAGGCATTAGAGGATGACTAAAGGAGACAGACACTCTAGGGAGTTTGATCCTTGAAAGAAGAGAGTTGGACTGGGAAAGATCTATGTTTATACAACTTCTCCCCTGAGGGCACTCCCCAGTCCACAAAAAGCAACTAGAATTCAAGCAGAGAGTCACAATTTTATTGGCTTAAGGTGTCAGAGGATGGAGTAAACAGGCTGCCAGAGTGGCTGGGAAATAAGGGAGGAAATCCTAGGATGGAGTCAGAGAGAACAGAGCCCCAATTCTCTATATAAATCCTGCCCCCACCCCCAACCCTTGGCTAATCCCTAAACTGCAGTGTGGGGAGAGGCCAATGAGCCCAGTGGAAAGCAATAGCTAGAAAGCTGAAAAGACTGAGCAGAGTTGTCACCCGCTGGTAGGGAGGCAGAATTTGGAGCTTGAATTCCACTCAAGTTAGAGGAGCTTGGTAAACACCTGGGGCTTTCTACTGAAACTCTTAGGAGTAAAGACTATGACCCAGAACTGAAGATTCACCTAAAACTAAGGGCAAAACAACAATAGGCTCCCCCTAACAAAGTATAACACTAAGCAGTTACAAGTTCAAGGTGATCATCTAGTAATTTAACTGCCTGATAGAACAAACACGCAGGCAAACAACATCGTTTAAAGGAAGAAAACAGATTCTAGAGTCTCTATAACATATCAATTATAATACCCATAATCTAATAATGGATTAAGAGACATGATGAAATAAGAAAATGTGATCCATTGTCAGTAGAAAGATTAGTCACAATAAAAGGCCCTGAGGTGACCTAGATGTTAGAATTTGCAAGCAAGAACTTTAAAGAAGCTATGACAATATGGTCAAGTATATCAAGGAAAATATGGACATAATGATTAAATAGAAGGGAAATCTCAGCACAAAGAACCAAATGAAAATAATGAAACTTTAAAAACTGTAATATTTGAAATGAAAAATTCATTGAATGGCCTAAGATGTAAAGTGGAGATAGCTAAATAAAGAGTCAATGAGACGATGCTCTTTCATGATTTGTTAACAAATGTTTCACAACAATGCAGGGTGTTTGTGAGTGGGTGATGTGCGGGAGCCCTGTATGATGTTATGCATGTTTGTTTTGTAAGATCACAATGTTTACTGAACACTTATACTTTATGTATGTTCATGTAGGAATGATATACTTCAATAAATTGTTTTTTTAAAAAGTCAGTGAAAAGTTAGATCAATAAGAATTATCCAATGTGAAGAATAGTGAGAATAAAAATTAAAAACAATGACTGAACCTCAGTGAATTGAGATAATATTGAGCAGTATAATATGCATGTAATAGGTAACCTAAAAGGAAAAGAGAGAGAGAATAGGTAAAAAATATGTATTTGAAAAAATAATAGTTAAAACCTTCTCAAACCTGGTAAAAAACACTAAAGGTAGATCCAAGAAGCTCATCAAACCCCAAGCAGGAGAAATATAAGTAGAACCACACCTTGGCATATTATAGTCAAATTCCTGAAAATGAAAGTGTCCAGAGAAAACAACACATTATACACATCATTATGCATTTGGCATAATTCAGTACCCATTGATGATTTAAAAAGGGGAAAAAATCTCACCAAACTGGGACTGGAAGCAAACTCCTTCAATCTGATAAAAGATATCTACCAAAAAAGGGAATACTAACATCATATTTAATGGCAAAACACCAAACACTTTCCTTCTAACATTGGGAGCATAACAGTGAGGTCCCCTCTTACCACCTCTAGTCAACATTGTACTGGACGACCTAGTCAGTACAGTAAAGCAAGAAAAGGAAATAATAGATATAGAGATCGAAAAGGATGATTGTTTTATGGAGAAAATCCTAAGAAATCTAAAAAATACTAGAAGAAACACTGAGTGAATTTAGTAAGGTTAATATACGAAAATCAATTATTGTGACACAGACCAGATCAATGTGGTAGAGCTTCCTGTCTGGGAGCTAAGAGCCCTGTGATTCAAACTTTCTGAGACAGTTCTCCAGACTTCCCTCAACAATCAGTCCCTGTTAGTAGAGGAGGAGATTGGGAGGTTTGTATATCTTTAGCCCCTTGCGGGCTCCAAGGCAAACAATGGCGCAGCCCCACCCGGCCTGGAAGGGCTCTAGGGACAGGGCAGACCAAACCTGGGAGTCAACAGCAGGGTCAGCCCCAGGCTCTCTCTCCCCTCTCCTGTGGAGTCCTCAACAATTAGTCCAGGCTAGAAGAGAGGGAGGTTGCGAGGGTCGGATTTCTCCAGTCCTTCCTAGGCTCCCAGGGCAAACCACCGGTGGAAGAATCTGTGGGGCTCTGCAGCCCAAATTTACACGTCAGAACCTGAGTCAGCCTAAGGCTGTGTCCCTCTCTCTCCCCTTTCCTGGAGTGGCAGATCCCTGGAGCCCCCTTTGTCTGTGGTCGCAGGCCCAGGGGCCCGAGAATTCTGAAGAGGGTGGGGCAGGGTGCCGGCAGCAGCAGAAGCTGCTACTTGCAACTCCCAGTTCTGTAGTCGCGATTTCCCTCTTCTGTCCCTCTCTCCTCTGGGTGGTGTGCAGCCTTCACCTGCTGACCTAAACCCTAGAAGATCTATTTCGGGGCTGATTCAGCTTGTCCTCTAGCTATTTTTCTGAAGAGATTCCCGTGTCTTACTAGTCCGCCATCTTCCCGGAAGTCACCAAAAATCAATTGTATTTCTATTTATTAGCAATAGCCGATTGGAAAAAGAAATCTAAAAAGCAATTCTATTTACAATAACATCAAAAAACATAAAATACTTTAATAAAAGTAACAAAAGACATGTAAGACCTACCCAATGAAAAATAAAATATTGATGAGAGAAATTAAAGAAGACCTAAATGAATGGAGAGATATATCATGTTCACAGATTGGAAGATTCGATAATGTTAATATGTCAATGCTTCTCATATATAGATTAAAAACAATTGCTATTAAAAAACAAGCATATCAAAAATAAATAAATAAATTTTAAAAAGCATGGAAAGTGGATGTGGCTCAAGCAGTTGGGTGCCTGCCTACCACATGGGAGTGTCCCAGGTTTGGTTCCTGGTGCCTCTGAAAGAAGATGAGCAAGACAGTGAACTGCCATGACAGGCTGGCATCGCGAGCTGACGAACGAGATGATGCAACAAGGAGACACAACAAGGAAACACGAGAGACACAGCAAGCAGGGAGCGGATGTGGCTCAAGCGATTGGGCACCTCCCTCCCACATGGGAGGTCCCAGGTTCGGTTCCCAGTGCCTCCTAAAAAGAAGATGAGCAGACACAGAGAGCACACAACGAACAGGCACAGAGAGCAGACAACAAGCACAAACAATAAATAAATAAAATAAATCTTTTTAAAACACAAAAATAAAGGCCAGCAGGACTTTTTTGTAGAAATTGGTTCTAAAATCTTTATAGAAAAACAAAGGACCTAGAATAGCCATAACAAACTCAAAAAACAAAGTCAGAGGCCTTACATTACCTGATTTCAAGATTTATTATCAAACTAAATTGATTAAGGTAGGGTGGTATTAACATAAGGATAGGAAAATAGATCAGTGAAAATAAAATAGAGGCGAGAATTAGACCTACACACAGGTAGCAGGCAATTCAGCGGGAAGTGCCAAACTTTTCAACAAACTATGTTGGAACATCTACTGGGAATTAAAATGAACCTCAAACCACATGTAACTAAGATAGCTCATAAACTTCAATGTATAATCTAAAACGATGACGTGTCTAGAGGAGAACATCAGAGAATATTGTCATGCCCTGGGGATAGGCAAAGATTTCTTACAGACGTCACAAAAACACTCAACATAAAAGAAAATCTCGGAGAGCTGGACTTCAGCAAAATGAAAAAGCACGCCGCTGACTGGAGGAATGTATTTGCAATAAATACATCTGATCAAGAATTTGTATCCGGAATATATGTAGAACCCTGACACTTCAAAAACTAAATGATAAAGAACCACATTTTTTAAATGGGCAAAAGCCTTGACCAGGGACTTCATAAAAGAAAATATTCAAATGGCCAGTAAGTGAAGAAAAGTCCATTAGACTAATAGCATCCCTCATCAGGGAAATGCACATTAAAACCATGATGAGATACTATTTCACACTCACTAGAAAAGTAAAAATTAGAAAGACTGACAATACCAAATGCTGGCAAGGATGTGGAGCGATTGGAATCTCATGCATTGTTGGTAAAAGTGTAACATTGTATAACCACTTTTAAAAACTGTTTCTTATAAAGTTCATACTGACTAGATGACCCAGCAGTTCCATTCCTAGGCATTAGTACAAGAAAAATGAAAAACGTAAGTACAAAAATATGTGTGCAAGAATATGCAGCTTTATTCCTAATAGCCAAAAACTGAAAACCGCTCCGATGTCCTTCGACCGGTGAATGGATAAATAGTTGTGGTATATCCATAAAGTAGAATGCTTCTAATTGGTAAAAAGGAACAAACTGCTTAGACACACAGTGATACAGATGAATCACTGAAGCATTATGTTAAGCAGAAGAAGGCAGACACAAAGGAGTGTACACTGTATAATTTGCTTTATTTGAAGTTCGCGGAACAGTCGTAACTAACCTGTGGAGACAGAATCACAGCAGGGCTTGCTATGAAGTGGTAGGCATCGACTGGAAGAGGGTGATGGGTCTCTCTGGGCTGAGGGGAGGATTCTGTATCTTAACTTACGGTATGTAACAAGGATGTACATATCCAAACTCGCTGAATTTTATACTTAAGATCTGTGCCTTTCTCTGTTTGGAAATTTACTTCAATTGAAAAAATTTACACACATGTGGGATAAAAATATTTATGTGACAGCTTTTCTACCTGATGATAAGAATAATAGGTCTGTTTTGAGCACTTACCTTGATCGGGTACTAGACTTAGCACTTGACATGTTTTTATTTTTGAATCCTTACAACAATTCATTTAATTTATTTCCTAATCCTTATAACAATTCAGTAATGTTGCCCATTTTATAGGCAAAGCCAGGCTAATTAACATGCCTGCATTTATGTAGTTGGAAGAGGCAAAGCCGGGAAGCCTCTGGATCAGTACCCTGGAAGCCAAACTTTTAACAATGTCCAGTTCTGCTGCTATCTCAGAGCAACTGGGTGGTTGCCCCAGAGACGAGAGCCATCACACAAAGAGCAGGTAATTGAGGTCGTGCCTGAATGGAGGAGCCGGCCAGGATCCTGCCAGACTGTCACCTGCACTAAATTATAGGAATGTTGAGTAAATGGAGATTTCCAAGATTCTATGGAGACTACAATTTGGCAGGATCAGTGCTTGCTTAATCCAGATTTGCCAACCAATGACAGTTCTCAGAGAATTAGCACAAGTATGTAGAAAAATCCCAAAGGGATTTTTTGTAAATGACATTTGTAAATGATCCTCAAGGGAACAAAGTAACTGTTGCCCTAAAAAAATAAATGAAAATTTTAAATGGCCTTCATATGTTAAAGGAACGGGATCAAACACAAAGCATTGTACTCTTAGGAGAAAAATAAAATAAAATGAGGCAGGAGAATGGCCAACCCAGTTGTGTGAACTTGGAAATCCTTATAAGCTCAAACTGAATTAGCTCAACCCCTGCCGTGTTCCTTCTTCACAAATGAACACAGACGTTGGAATTAATGTATACAAAGTACCAGTTACCTAAGAGGTCCTCAATAAATTGCTGTTATTGTTATCCTAACATGATTCATGACTTATAGCTAGAAAAGAGCCCTTGCAGTTGGTGCTGATCAGAGCTTTATCAGAATGTTAATCACTCCTTTCTTAAAAAGTAATAGGAAATGTAGGAAGGGTTTAAAGTAGTAAAAGCAGGAGTTAGAAGTTACTAGAAAGTTTGCAAGGATCTTCTAGTGAAGTGCTAGTGGACTTCAGAGGTGTCAGCCAGAAGGAGCTCTTGCTAGGAATCCTCAGGGGCTGGGACCACGGGGCGGGGAGTGTGTGTGTGTGTGTGTGTAATGCATGGTTCTGCACCCCTCCACGGTGAAAAATGCATTGCCTGAGGGAGGCTAATGATTTCACCTCCTTACTGATTTCCGTTTATTATTATTATTATGCAAACTATTTCAAATTCAAAAAAATAAAATAACAGAAAAAGGTCGCTCAACAAGTTATGGAAGCACTACTCCTAAAAAGTTTTGTCCAGGCACTTTTATCTCATCTAATTCCAACTACTAACTCATTTGTTCCTCTAATGTTCAGGAAGATACACAGATGAATGCAGATTAGTTAAATGACACAGTCAAGCTCTCCTTATTAATGAAAACAATGAAGAAAAAAATGCTTATATTCATCTCTCACAAACCCATATCCTTTTTCTGAGCTTTAGCAATTAATATAGTACCAACTTTGCTTTTGCTACACAAACATTACAATGTTTTTGTTAACTATAGTCCATAAATTACATTTTTCCCATGTATCACCACATTTTTAACACCTTGTCGTAGAAGAACGTTCCTGTATTTATATGATTAGCCACAATCCTCATCTACTGCCACGATCATTGTTATGCATTCCCTATATCATCCTCCAGCTGTCCTCCAACTAACATTAATCTCCCTAGACTACCCATTTCAGCTACTATCACATGCATAAATCAAGTGCTTGTTACATTCATTATAATGTGTTACCATCAAGTCCACATTTGGTGGGAGATGGAAAGTGGGACAATGCTAGATGTATAGAGAATGTTTAATAAGGTCAGATGCAAATATGTGGTAATGACTGGCGTCTGTTTCAAAATAGGATCTTCTTGGTGGAACAGATTGGTTCTAGACCATGCCCAAAGGTCCTTTCCGAGTGTGTGATGGGTAATGCATGCCTCGTTTATAAAGATGAAGGTGCCACATGTTCATTTCAATGAGAAGCATTCGTTAGAAATTTCTTATGCCCTTTGCATGGCTATCTTAGAAAGTGTTCAATGTGGAGGGAAAAATACAAAGGAGCAATTAGGGGTTAGGCATATGAAGAAATCCATCACATATGTGCACTTAATAGTAAGGTTACACAAACTGGCCATGTCGGATAGGTTCTGGAAGTTGAAAGATCAAAGTCAATTTAAGAATTGTTACCGAAAGATGTGTTTTTTTCGGGGAAACTTGAAACTTTCCTGATATTTATTTTGACCGTAATAATCCATGTCCACAATGATGAACTGTGGCTGATCTACCAGTCTATGAGGGCTCAGTCCCCAGAGACCTCCTTTCCGTATCTGTTTAAGTGATTTTCCACGGTCGTGTCTGCTAAGAAACTTAGAAACCTAGACTGTAGCTTTTGCCCAGAGAGAGTCTGCCAGACCTTGCCTCTCCAACTCTTAGACACCAAGAATGAAAAATAAGATAGGAAGGGCGCTTCGGGATCTTTGGGGCCCTCGCTATGTAGCTGCATAGATTAGGTTGGAAACGAGGGGCACGGCTTATCAATGCACAAAGAACGACTTAGGCTCCCGGCTCGGGCACCAGCGGTCAGCGCTGGGTTGAAGAACTTGTTGAAGAAAAGATGGGGAGGCAGTTATGTCAGTTTGACCTGAAAAAGGAAAACGAAGTTACTGTTGTATTTGCCAGACTCTCAGATTAAAACACTGACTGGACCCAAGAAGTAGACTGGAAATCATGCCGTCACCAAACGAGGTAAAAAATGTCATCTTCTGTGTTCTTACACCGCGCTAGAAGGCGCATGGTCCCAGAAGTACTGCAAGAGATCCTCACACAAACTTAGGGAGCCTGTTCCCTGTCCCTCAGAGGCTCACACCTTCTCTTTCCCTACTCCCAGGCTCCATCCAAATTTACCTCTCCCCACAGTATTACCTAGGTCAGGCTTCTCCAGCTTTTTTTGAACATGTAGAAATACATTTTACATCATAGCCCATGAGGGCGTGAGGACTGAATCAAAAGTGCCATGGAACATTACCTAGCCCTTCTCTGATATTTTCTGTTCTGCTGTCATATTTTTAAATGCAGGTCGCCACCACACAAATGCATTTTTATCACCCCACTGTCCACAAAATATCGATATAGATTACTGACCAACTAACGAGATACTTTTGTGCCAAAGGAGTGAGGAAGGAAAAGGAAATGACATGCATTGAGCTCTGCCGCGGTCTCAGTGCTTTGTGGAAATGATCTTGTCAGTCCTTCCCAATGGCCTTGAAAGGTGGGTTTTTCTTTCCCCATTTTATTGATGAGTAAACCAAGGCTCCAAGAGTTAAGAAACTGGCCCAAAGATTTGCAGCCAGTGAGTGAGTCTGTCCCCACGCCCATCTCTCTTTCCACTCCTCCGTCTGTCTTCTCTCTGGCCCGTATGGCCGAGACCGACTGGTTTACCTGGCTTCCTGCATGCGAGCAGAGCCCGGGAAAGCGCTCAGGCAGAGGACTGGCACCTCTGAAAACTTGAGGACCCGTTCTCAGCCTAAGGGATAGGTCTCTAGGGTGGATGTTATGGGAGAAAGCAAAGATTTGTCAGTGGCCCCCTTCTCCCGTGTGGGGCTGTTTGATCACCTGTGACTAAAGCAGACCAGGTCTCTAGAAGTGAGTTTGACACCTTTGTGGTGAGCTGTTAACTAACAAGCTTTCACTGCTTGGTATTCACTATGCCTTTAGCAGATGGCAAAGTTCTTCTGAGGATTTGCTGGGGCCCTGGGGGTTGTGTGGATCATATTATCCTATTTATTGATTGCCTGTTGTACTGCCAGGCACTAACAGACTGGCGAAGCTTTCTCCAAATATTATCTTTCATAAAACCTCTTCATGCTCTTTTGTTGAAGCCTCACACAGCATTTAAATGTAATATTTATTCAATTAAAAAATTAGTATTAATAAATGAATGAATGCAGAATAACACAAAGGATGATTAGAATGCACATGCTATGCATCTTTATGCCTCTTCTTTCGGAAATACCATTAGCTATATTTGTTCTTTCCCTTCTCCTGATTCTAATTAAGATGTAAACCATCAAAATGCAGAGCTCTTATATTTGCAAACTGAATTATACCCCTCCCAGGTCACAGGCTTTCCTCCCACCCCCACGCCACTATGGCTCATACTTTCTCAAGCAGCCTGGAACTAAAATGAGTCTTTCCATGCAATAAATGCCTGTTTCGTGCCAGGCCCTCTCCGACCAGGCACATTGTCTCATTTAATCCTCACCGTGGTCCAACGAGGTATATTATTATCCTCATTTTACAGAAGAGAAGAATGAAGCCTCAGGGAGGGAAGTCGGCTTCTGTTGGTCTCACAGCTGGCAGTGGCAGAGCTGAGATTCTGGCTAGCTCTGCCTGGCTCCAGGGACGCACAGCTTTCTGTCTGTGGCCTGGCCCCAATAGCATATGAGATGAAGAGGTAGCTAAGGAATGCATCTCCGTCTCTGAACACAGGGGCCAGCGTTTCCCTAAAAGCCCTTACTATCTGCCCTTCCTCCAGATTGTCAAGAAAATTGTGTCTCAAAGAGCCTTTGAGGAGGCTGTGGGGAGACGAGGTAGAGGAAGTCTGCTTCTGGGCAACGAATGAATGTAATATTTCTGCACAAAGACGGGGGTCTTGGAAATAGCAGGGGTTGGAGTCTGGGATTCATCTAGCAAACCAAGTAGCTGGCAGAAGTAAAGCGAGAGCTGCCCAGCCCTGCTCCACCTGCTCACCTCAGAGGGCCTTCTGCGGTATCAGAGAATATTTTGGTAAAGCAGTCGCACACAGTTCCACCAAAGCATGTAAAATACTTTAGCCTCTGCCTCCAAGATTGTACCACAGAGAATTCCACTCCACTTTTAGCTTCTTACATGACTGAAATGCACAAAGAAAAGGGGAGGGTAAGACTAATGGACAGGTACCAAAATTTCACACACCTTTGAATATCAGAAAGGCCATTCCTTTTTTTTATTTTTTGAAAATGAGGACCCCAATGGATGTAAAGCATTTGGCAAATATCATGATTAAGAAGTAACAAATACTGAACATTAACTGGGTGCGGCCCCTGTACCAAGTGCTTTATATAAAGAGGATAACTGTGACATAGGAGATAGCTATGCAGGGACCACCAGGGGACACCCTGCAGATGAATAAGTCCTTCAGTCCTCACAGCAACTCAGAAAAGTAGACCTAGAGAAGCGTTACAGGTGAAGAAACCGAGGCTGGTAGGCTTGTGCAGGTAGCTGTGCTAGAGCCGAATTCTCACCAGCGTTTCCTACTTGAAAGCACGCTCTTCCGCCCTGTCGCAGACTGCAGACTCATGGGTTGTGTCGTCGATCTGGCACGGCTGGACTCCATTGCTTGTTAAAAACACAAATAAACGAATAAAGTTCAAAGTGACCAGATGGCAGGAAACCCAGTAACTCCGGAGTATTTCATTTGAAAGTCTGGTTAAACCCTGAAGCTAAAGGATTGCATAATTGGCTTTTGGGGGTAGGGAGAGAACAAGTGTCTTTATTTGCTCTTGGAGCTCTGTAGAGTAATCATAAGCAGGGTGAGACAATAAAAATAAGCAATCTTTGGATAGAACTGAGAAGCTTACAGCTTCACTTCTTGGAACTGTATGATGCTAATTTCACACAACCTCAGACGCTGTATACCCTGTAAAACAAAGGAGAGCATTTTTTAAAATGGGCATATACATAAGAATATTGTTATTTATAGTTTTAAAAAATTACATCATTCATTTTGACAGCAAGGAAAAAAGAAACTTCTCTGATAAGCCAGGTGTAAAACTGAAGATGTTCTTTCTCTGGTTCTGTGAGTTTTGTTTCCTACTGAGTTTGGGTGAGGTCACATGACCCTCCCTCTCAGCATTCTCTGAGTATTTACTCACTTTGTGTGAGGCACTGTTCCAAGCACTTTACTCCTTTCGTTCTCACAGCTCTCGGAGGTGTTTATCCCAGTTTGTAGGTAGGGAAAATGGGGCACAGAGACACTAAGTAACCTGCCCAAGGTCAATAGCTACTTCATGACAGAGCTGGGATTTGAACCCAGACAGCCTTGGTTTCTGCTATTAGACTTCAAAATACTCCCAAAATACTAAACAGTAATGTCTCTTAATGAGAACAGCATTTCCGAGTTATGTGTCACCACTGGGTTTACTTAGATGTTTAAAAACACACTTGAATTAATAAATAATGTAGTTAAAATACCTTTATTTTATCTTTAAATGCCTGAAGCATATCAGTAATTCTATCTTCCCTTTCAAAATGTCTGCAAGGCGATCATTTTATTCGGTTTTGAAGTTCATTTAAATTCTATTGTATTTTTTTTTTCTAATAACTATATATCAGGCTATATTTCCTCAGTAAGAATCAAGGAGAGAACGCCATTTCATTGACTTTGAAAATACTAAATTTGATGTTGAAATTTGAAGAAAAGCAATCATTTAAAACAATTTGTATGATTTTTGTTACTGGACTAAGATCCCAGGTTGCCTGGGGCACCAATTTGCAAGCACCGGTGTGGACTGATCTGGGTAAAACTTGAAACCTGGCGTGGACTTCTCTATCATCAGGCTGAGGTATGTTCTGCAGAGCTTGTAGAAAACTTGATAGAGCTGGTGAACAGTCAAGAATAAACCGAGGGAAGCAGATATGGCTCAAGCAATTGAGCTCCCGCCGGCCACATGGGAGGTCCCAGGTTCGGTTCCCGGTGCCTCCTGGAGAAGGCGATCTGGCGTGACGGGCAGACGCAATGAGCTGACACAACAAGATGACTCAACAAAGAGACGAAGAGGAAAGACAATGACACAACAAACCAGGGAGCTGAGGTGGTTCAAGCGAGTGAGCGCCTCTCTCCCACATGGGAGGTCCCAGGTTCGGTTCCTGGTGCCTCCTAAAGAGAAGACCAGCAGACACAGAGAGCACAAACCATGAGACCATGGGGCGGGGGAATCAATAAATAAAATAAATCTTTGGGGAAAAAAAAAAAGAGTAAACTGGGGGAGCAATTGTAGCTCAGTGTTTGAGTGCCTGCTTCCCATGTATAAGGTCCTGAGTTCGATCCCTGGTACCTCCAAAAAAAAAAAAAAAGGTAACCTGAAGTGATACCAAAAAGTTAACGGAAGTGATACCATAGAGACCATTAGACCTAGACCAAAAGCAATCAAAAGGTTAGGATAGATTTTTCTCTTCTTCCAGGGGTTGTAAATGGACCGCCTCTGTCGGGGTCTTAACCCTCTGTTTAACCTTCAAACTAAGGTTGCCAGATAAATCTACAAGGCACCCAGTGAAATTTGGAATCAGATAGATGACAAAGGCTTTTTTAGTGTAAGTATATCCCAAATATTTTACAGGACATAGTTATACTAAAAAAGTATTCCTCATTATCGTAAATCCAAAGTTAACTCGGCATCCTGTATTTTTATTTGCTAATTCTGGCAACCTTACCAATCACCACGCAGAATGTAGGTCCAAATGGGCTTTAAATTAAATCCATAATTTATAGAAGAATAGAAGATAGACAAAATGAAAAAGGAGAGAAGGGAGACGAGCAGTAGGAAATGACAGGAGAACAAAAGTGAGACTGTATTCTGGCAGTTTGCCAAGTAAAATAACTAGCATTGTGCAAGAAAGAAATTCTAAAACTGAGGACAGGATGGAAAAAGTCTATTTCACAGACTTTTGTCTGAATGTTGGCCGACTTAAAAAAAAAAAAAAATAGTAGGCATCCTATTAAACATCTGAATACCAGAGCTTATCCAGGGATGGAAAGATTTGGAATTTGAAGATTCTTAGCTCTCAGATTTCTTGGGAAAACACAGTTGTTTTTTAATTCCAAGGAGGATTATTTTCACTGGGATGCTTTGGTAATTCAATATCAAAGAAAGCCAACTAACTTCAATTGAGGCTATTACGACATGTTTGAAACTTTGTGGATAACATTGCGCTGAAACGGAAAAAAATATCAGAGCGCTAATGAAGTATTTTAAAATCAGACAGTATTGCCAGGAACCAAGAAGATGCCTTTTTTTTTTTTTTTTTTTTTCCACTTAAAAAATTATTAACTGATAGTTTCAATATAGATTTTTTTTTTAAAACCTCTAACCAGACAAATTACTCTAGCAGCAAGCCTCAGACCTGAACACGTCACGGATGTGACAGTGTTCTGCAGGAATTGGCTTTTTACCTGGGGATGGGGAAAATAACTTTTGGCTTTTTAGGATGTTCTTACAAGCAAGTTGGCTAGTTTTTGACTTGCTAAGCCTCGGCGGGAGCCAGCCTTCATCAGGGTAAGACTGTCTCCATGTTGCTGTGTAGCTTTAGTACTCAGGGGTAGGGTGCTGGCGTTTGAGGGGTCTGCCTTTGGGCTTTGCACTGTCTGTTGAACATGCAGACGCAGGTCTTGTGAAGGGGAGAGGACAGTTTCCATTCGTGCGGAAACTTAGACTCTCACGGCCGACGGGACTACTGGCGCAGGCATTGGATCACACCATCATTTTTGGATTTCTTAAAAGTGTTTATTTCTTTAAGAGGCAGGTAAAGTGTCGGGCTTACAGTCGAGCGAGTCTGTCCCAGGCTCTTGCACTTTGGAAGCTGTGGGTGCAATGGTCTTGCTGCTGCTTTGCGAAAGCCGAGCTAATGGTGCAAAGAATTCCCTGGCCAAGTTCATCGGGAACCTGCCTGATCATATTTCCCTTCGAATAAGTGAATTATGGAGCCCTCCGTTGCTTTTTTCCTCTCTCTCCTCCATTCTGCCTCCTAGAGTTTCTTGTATAAAATACATTGTGTAGTTAGTTCAGGTAAAGAGCAGCGTTGCTCGGCGTGCTTTCCCTTCCCAGATCAGGTGAGATCAGGCGCATTCAGGGTGCTGTGGCCGTAGACCCACGTGCTTTTCCTTAAATGGGCTTCAAGACCTTCCGAAGCCTCCTTTGGGAGCCAGTGGTACTTCCTGTGGAATGTGCCGTCAAGCCAGAGGGAAAGGAGCCACCCCACCTGTGAAAGCCAGGTCAGCGGCAGGTGCGGGGGAGAAATGTCTCAGGAAACTGGTCCCTAGAAGACAGGACCGGCCGATGTGGTGAAATTCAAGTGTCCTGTCCAAACGGCTTCACTTTTCAATCCAATTTCCTTACCGTGGCTCTCAGCCAGGTGCGCAGAGGCTCACCTGGGGAGCTGTTTAACACATTAATGCGTGGGCTCTGGAGGATCTGGGTGACAAATGCCCCCCCTGTGACTCTGCCACACTGCCTTGCTTGAAACCCATAGCTCAAGAGATCAAACCCAGTTAATCATCAGAATCACGAGGAGACTTTAAAATGCACATTCCTGGGCTCCTGCACCAGAGATTCTCCTTCAGTGTGTCTGAGTCTGGGCCTAGGAATCTGCATTGGTGAGAACTTTCCCTCTTGATTTTCATGATTTGTCAGATTTGCAGACCAGCACTGCCTTAACTAAATCACATTAAATTCGACAACAAAAAAAGTTTGATTTAAAAATAATAATGTCCTATGTACAGTGCATTTGGAGTAACATCCCCAGTTTCCCTTTTCCCACCTTAAACATTTTTGTGGCTTCATCCATGCCTGTTTCTTTCCCATCCTGGAGGAAGAAACGCCTGATCCTTCTCTGGTGCCCTTGGGTGCCCTTGACTTATCCCTTCCCTCCCTCTGCACCTGGGCCTATAACATGCTCTTAGTTTCCCAAAACAAAATCAAACAAAACCGGCCACACTCCCCAAGCACTGAGGCTCTTGAGCGCCCCTCTTACAGCCCTCTGTCCTGCCGCAGCCCCTCCTTCCTGCCCCCTGGCCGCTCGCTGCTTTCCAGCATCTGTATTTTGTGGCTCTTGCCCGGTGCTGAACTTCCTTCACCTCTTTGCAGCACGTGACGTTGCTGGAGGCGGCCTCTTCGGACCTGCTGCTCCCCGGCTGCCACCCCTCCACATTCTCTTGGGTTCTTTTTGTCTCACCAGGCTTCCATCTTGAGCTCATTCCTTTCCTTCGCCTCCACATCCTCCTCATGCTGAGCTCCTCCGTTTCTATATGTTTAACTCTCAACTCTGTCCACATGCCACCCAAATCCAGTTTTCTGACTCTGACCTCTTCCTGGAGCTCCAAACCAGCCTTTCCCAGCTGTCCCAGCCACGGTAGGTGTGGCTCAAACCTACATGCGCAGAACAAAATGTTCAGAATCAAATCCTCCATCCCTGCTCCAGCCTGCCTTTTATATTGCCTGCTTTTGCTAATGATGCCTCCCAGACTCAAAACCATGGATGCTCTCACTCACCTCCCATGGCTCCAAAATTCACTCAGTTGCTATTTCCTATTAGTTTCTATTCCCTAATTCAGTTTCTCTTGCCTAAGTCTATTTCTTTCAGTGTCCGTGGCCACGACTTAGTTTAGTCCTTGCCTGCTTCACCCCCTGCCTTCTGCAGAGGCCTGATGTCCCTGCCACCAGGTATTTCAGTCCAGATACACAGTGCTGCCAGATCAATTTCTTTAAAATACAGTTCTGATCCTACCATTTCTCTTCTCAAAATGTTTGATGACTTCATAACACCAGAAATTAAGATCGTATGCCCAGCCTGGCCTTTAGGATCTTTTGTGATCTGCCCCATTTATTCTTCTAGCCTCATTTCCCATGACCTACTCCCACTCCCCACATATCCAGAACACTAGCCAAATTGGCAAGCTTGCTCTTCCTCTAAAATGTCCTGGGATTTTTCCATTCTCTCTATTCTGCTAGGGTCCTTTCTCCTAGCTCTTCTACGAGATTCTCTCCTAGTTATCCTATGAGAATGCTACCCTATTTTTAAGGTCCAACGCAGTTTCTGCACCTACCATTATGCCAAATACAGCACAGGCCCGGTTTTGCCCCCAGGATATTTACTCATATTATACTGAATATATGTGTGTGTGTATGAGGCATATAAACTCTCTACAAAAGGAAAGTGACCTTAGTTATTGCTTGAACATTTTGAGATTTGGGATAACCATGCACTAGCACATTGACCTAGAAACATCATAAATCCCTGGATCCAGAACTGTGTGCTTTAATCCGCTAATGAGATGACTCGGCAGCTAGAAAAGCGAATAAGAGCAAGGCAACAAGACCCATAGCTGCAGGTTCATTCTAATTTCCAGAATGCAGAGATAGGAACCCAATCATGAAAGTGTGGTGGCTTTCCATGGTGGAGTCCACACCTTCCCATACTCAGTAGTTCATTTTCCCAAATTCTGGCCACAAACATCTATTGACACTGGCCAGTTTAGTTTGCTAGGCTGCTCAGAGATATCATGTAGCAAGTTGCCTTTTAACAATGGGGATTTATTAGCTCACAGTTTGAGCCATGAGAATGTCCAACTTAAGGCAGTGCTTTCTTCCCAAAGACCAGCTGCCAGCAATCCTTGGCTCCTCTGACACATGCATGGCAAGGCACATGGTGGCATCGCTGGTCTCTCCCTTCTCTTCCAGATTTCGTTGCTTTCAGCTTCTTTCTCCCATGGCTTTCCTCTCTCTTTGCATGAATTTCATTCTCTTACAGTGGACTCCAGTCAGAGGATTAAGACCCACCCTGGGCCACGCCTTAACTGAAACAACCTCATTAGAGTCCCTGCTTACAATGGGTTCACACCCACAGGAATGGATTCGCTTTAAGAACGCGTTTTCTGGGGTACATACAGCTTCAAATCACCACACTAACCTTGTGCCTGGGGCTTTTGTCTTACATCTAAGGTCTGAGTGACAATGGATGGTTATATTCTTGTGATCCTTTAAGATATACCCATAAGCTTAAAGGAGGGGATATCATGGGGTTCTGTGCAAGCCTAGTGCTCATATGTTATTGCATATTTTAGGCCCAAACTTCTAAAACTATTCTAATTCCAGGTGAGCTGTTAAAGATAGTTTCCCCAGCTTTCCTCACCTTGCCCAATCTCTTAAGGGCTTTATCTCTTCCAAGAAGAGGCCTAAACTCCGATTCCCTCCTTCTGCACTTATAAGAATCCCAGTAAATAGGAGGAACTGGCAGGATCCTCAGAAACCCGAGTTTATGCCCGACCAGAAGAGAATCCATAAGTCTTTCTGGACACCACCTTCATCTCTGGGGACCCGAGACCCTAACAAAGAAACCAGGAGTTGAAGTACTTCATACTAGTTTCTACAAAATATCACTTGGTATGTGCCGGGGCTAATCCAACCAGCTCAGTCACGAATTATTGAAGACATACACCTCCCCAGCATGACTGCAGGAAAGCTGAGAGAGTTTGTTGTTGGTAGATCTACCATTAAAGAATGGCTAAAAAGAAGCTCTCCCCTGGAAAGGAAATGATGACAGAAGAAAGCTGAGACTTTCAAAAAGAGACAGTAACAGAATGGGTAAAAGCAGGAGTGAACATACCAGACTATCCTTCACTATGTGAGTTTCTTTCATTATATTTAAGAGTTGAAGCAAAAATTGTAATACTTTACGATATGGTTCTTAATGTAGGTAGAGGAACTACTTAAGGCAACTGTGTTCAAATGTGTGGAGGGTAAAAGGACCTAAATAGGGGCAAGTTCTCTACACTTCACTCAAAGTGGTCAAACCTCCATACTGGCTGGTTGTGATGAGTAACATATGCATTTAGGAGTACTTAAAGCAACCACTAAGAAAATTACACGAAGCAATCTACTCAGAAACATTGTACATAAACCAAAATGGAGCTCTGACAATGTTTATATAACCCACATGAAGACAAGAAAAAAGAAAGAGAAGGAAAAACAGTAAACAAATAATAAAAATGGCAGGCTTGAACCCTAACATATCATTAATTACTTTACCGTAACTGGTCCAAATATACCAATTAAAAGACAGATTGACTGAGTGGGTTTAAAAAAAAATGGCCCAGCTATATATAGTCTACAAAAAACTGATTTCAAACATAATAATATAGGTAGTTTGAAAGAAAAGGATGGCAAAGGATACCTCACACGAACATTAGTAAAACACAGGGGCAGCTGTATTAATATCAGGCAAAGTAGATTGCAGAGCCAAAAAAAAAAAAATCACTAAGGTGAAAGAGGGAAATTACGTAATGATAAAAGGATTAATTTACCAAGACGATGTGTGTGCACAAACAACAGCACTTCAAATATATGAATCAAAACCTGTTAGCGCTGAAAGGAGAAATGGACAAATGCACTGTTAGAGCTGCAGACTTCAGCAGCCCCCTCTGAGAAATTAATAGAACCACTGGACAGAAACTCAGCAGTGATATAGGTGAACTGAGCACGCAGCAGGATCTGACTGACTTTCATAGAGCACGTCACTCAACAACAGCAGAATACACATTTTTTCAAGTACCTGTGGAACTTGCACCAAGACAGTTTATATCCTGTGTCAAAAGTAAACTTTAATAAATCGAAAAGAATGGAAATCATACACGGTATATTCTTTTTTTAAAATGTATTGAAGTATATCACTCATTCATAAACAATAAGTGTCTAGCAATAGTTGTGAACTTACAAAACATACATACATAACATCATACGGGCTGTCATACCTCACCCTACCACCAATACCTTGCATTGTTGTGAAACAGTTTTAACTAGTGATTAAAGAGCATCCTCAAAATATTACTACTAACCAAAGTATCTTACATTTGGTATATTTTTACCCCAACCCACCCTATTATTATTATTATTTTATATCATTTGTACATGAACATACCTAAACAATAAGTGTCTAGTGAAAGTTGTGAACTTACAAAACAAACATGCATAACATCACACAGGGGTCCCATACATCAACCCTCCAGCAACACCTTGCATTGTTGTGAGACATTTGTTACAAATTATGAAAGAATATTGTCAAAATCTTACTACTAACTATAGTCCTTATCTTATATTTGGTGTATTTTCCCCTAACCCACCCTATTAATTTTTTTTTTAATGTTTTTATGACAGAAGTTGTAAACTTACAAAACAATCAAGCACATATGCAGAGTTTCCATACAACACCCCTCTATCAACACACCACACCGTGGTGGAACATTTGTTACAGATTATGAGATAATATCATTAGATTAGTACCAGGTCCATAGCGTACATTTGGCACACTTTTTCCATACTCCCCCATTATCATCACAGTACATCTTTGGCATAGATGCAAGAATATTACATTATTACCATTAACCACAGTCCACAGGTCACTCCAGTTGTGTTTTTCCCATGCTTCTCCGCATTCCCACCACCCTGCAATAGTGATGTACACCTGCTCTAGCTCACAGAGGACACTCTTGCATCTGTACCATCAACCACTATTCTCATCCACCTCTGGGTTTACTGAGTTATTCAGTCCCTATATTATTCTCTAGCTTTCTGTCAGTTGGCATTTATATCCCTAGACTATCCTTTTCAGCCACATCCCCATTTATAAACCAGCTGTTACTCACTATAATGTGTTACCATCAACTCTATCCATTTCCACACTTTTACAGTAAAGTTAATTAAAACTTCTACATACATTAAACATCACTAGTCCATCTCAGTCTTCCTCTTACCTCCTTTAAGAATCCACCACCTACCACCAAGTCTTGAAGATATTTTCCTACATTTTCTCTAGAAGCGTTATGGGTCTTGTTTTTATATTTAGGTGTTAGATCCATTTTGAGTTAATTTTTGTATAAGGTGTGAGATAGAGGTCCTCTTTCCTTCTTTTGGTTATGGATATCCAATTCTTTCAGCACCATTTGTTGAATGGACTGTTCTGCCCGAGCTGGGTGGGTTTGACAGGCTTGTCAAAAATCACTTTACCATAGATGTGAGGGTCTGTTTCTGAACCATCAGTTCTGTTCCATTGGCCTATGTGTCCGTCTTTATGCCAGTACCATGCTGTTTTTACCACTGTAGCTAGGTAATATGATTTAAAGTCCAGAGGTGAGAGTCCTCCAACTTTGCTTTTCCTTTTTGAGACGTTTCTGGCTATTCAGGACTTACCCTTCCAAATAAATTTGGTAATCATGTTTTCTATTTATTTTTTAATGCTGGTGGAATTTTTATCGGAATTGCGTTAAATCTTTATGTTCCTTGACCATAACAGAATCAAACAAAAAATCAATGATAGAAAGACAACAGGAAAATCCCCAAACATGTGGAAATTAAACAACCCTCTTCTAAATAACCCATGGGTCAATGCAGAAATTTCAAAGGAAACTGATAAAATGCATAGAATGGAATTAAAATGAAAACACAATATTTCAAAATGTGTGGGATGTAGCTAAAGCAATGCTGAGATGGAAATTTACAGCACTAAATGTTTATATTAGAAATGAGAACGATCTCAAATAATTATCTACCTCAAGGTACTAGGAAAGTAAGAACAAAAGAAACCCAAAGCAAGCAGTAGGTAAAAGCAGAAATCAATTAATAGGGAAAATTAATGAAACAAAAAGTCATTTGCAAAAATTAATAAAATTGATAAAATTTGATCAAGAATGAACATAATGAAAGGGAAAAGAAAACATAAATAACCAATATCAGAAATAAAATAGAGAATAACACTATCTTACAGATATTTAGCCATTAAAAAGATAATAAAAAAATACTACAAACAACTTTATAATCACAAATTCAACAACTTAGAAGAAATGGTCCTATTCCTAGAAAACCACACACTACCAAAACTTAGCCAAGTTGAAATAGCTAACCTGAATAGCTCTCTAATTATTAAAGAAATTGACTTTATATTTTTTAAGATCCCAAAAAAAAGAAATTCCCAGGCCCAGATGGTCTCATTGAAGAATTTTACCAACTACTTAAAAGAATAATTAATACCAATTTACACTATCCTTTCCAGGAAAATAAGGTAAGGGATTGCTTCCCAACCCATTTTGTGAGGCCAGCATTATTACCCTTATGCAAAAATCAAAGACAGAACAAGAAAGAAAGAAGGGGGCGGGGGGGGGGGAGGGAGGGAGGAAGGGAATCATAAACAAATGCAAAAAAAAAAAAAAAACCTCAAAAAAATTTTAGTAAATCAAATCAAACAATGTATGAAAAAAATAATACACAAAATAATACACCACAACCAAGTGGAATTTTTTCCAGGTGTGCAAGGCTGGTTCAGTATTTGAAAGAAAGCCAATGTAATCCACCATATCAGCAGGCTAAAGAAGAAAAGTCATGTGATTATATCAATTGATGGAGAGAAAGCACCTGTCAAAATTTAACACCCATTTGCTATAAAAACTCTCAGTACACTAGGAATAGAGAGGAACTTCCTAAACCCCATAAGGAGTATTTTCAAAAATCCCACAGCTAACATCACATTTAGTGGTGTAGGACTTAATGCTTTCCTTCTAAAATCAAGATCAAGGCAAGGATGTTCACTGTCACCATTCATATTCAACATAGTCCTGAAAGTTCTAGGCACTGCAATAAGGCAAGAAAAAGATATAAAAGGTATACTTATTGGGAAAGGAAAAAAATACAAGTTTCTCTCTTTGGAGACAACATGATTGTCTACATAGAAAATCCCCCCAAAATCCATAAAACTCCTAGAACTAATAAATGAATTCTATAAGATCACAGGATACAAGGTCAACTCACAAAACTCAGCTGTATATCTATATACTGAAAAATAGAAACCAAAATTTTTAAAAATGCAATAACATTTACAATTGCTCCAAAGAAAATTTAATACTTAGGTATAAATCTAACAAAATCTGCAACACTGTTGCAGACCTATCTTCCAGACATTGTCCCAAGTACTGGATCTTTCCAACCCCTGACCCTTCATTCTCCCATCCAAGTTTCTCTGCCACACATTCTGTTCCCTCAGAGATCTGGTTTTAATAAACTGATATAAAACAAAATGTTGATGACTTTTAAGGATAAAATTTCTCAGTCTCAGTTTTTCTCACTACCTCTACCTCTCTACCATTTGTATCTTACTAGGAAATTTTAATGAATGCCTTAGCCCCAAAAAGTAATTGAGTGTAGAGATTTTGAGCAACAAAGAAAAGCAAATAATAGGGATGTTTTAGAGCAAAGGGCCTTGTGATGCCTTCTCAAGTCACAAGTGATGGCTGATCCACCTTGCTTGCCTTCTTAACCACCTTGTAGGCAGAGCAGACACTGCCTAAAACATCATGAATGTTATTTGCCAAAACCAGGTTCCTCCATGCCAAACGTGAGCAGGAGTTCTTGGTAGAAAGAGGAGGATAAGACTACACTTGGGAAGGTTCCAGCGTCTTAGAGAGCCTGTGATTACCAGTGGTTGATCAAAAGGATCAAAGTGGGTAGAATCTTGCTTTTCCCTCTTGATTCCTTTGTAGTAGTTGCCCACAAATAATTTATACCCAGGACTCATCACAGTTCTGAATAGAAAGAAGGCTTCGTGAGCCAAAATTGTGAAGCAAAGAGATTCCCACTTTCTCTGTGGCCATAATCCTGTTTTCCTCGTGTGTGTGTGTGAGTAGGGGGAAGAAGGGGCAGGGAGAAGAGTTCTCTTTATAAGCCTGGAATGCAAGCTAAGGGAAGAACATGTCTTATATTATGATGTGAGATTCCAAATTAATCTCAGTATAAATTCCCCCAGAGATTACTTTTCCCTTGAAACTGGCTCAATAATGGATGCAGGTCTAGGAAAAGACCACTGAACACAATCAGAGATGAGAGACTTGCTCTCCCCACTTTTAGTAGGCCAAGTATCTTGGTGGTGGTATTAAATGAGCTTTATTTAAGTAAGCCACATGATACCTGGTCTTAGGTTTCTATATCCTGCATATTGACTTGGTGGTCCAATAAATTAAACTGACCCCACATAACTAAGGAGCACTCATCAGAAACCAGTGAAAGTCACAGGTGGTGGGGAACAGAGAGGGGATGGGCAGCTAGCGAGACAGAGCCCAGGGCGCCTGCCCATCAGGCTGCTTTGTCTACACAGGAAAGCGCAGTGGATGTGAATTGCCAGAGTATATTCATGTGAGATCTTTATATTATTTAATTCATATTCAAAAATGACTGCATCATTTAAATGTTTTGTTCACAGAAACATCATGTATTCTTAGTTAGGTCTGCAGCTTTGTAAGGAATTACCATTATAAATTGGGGAAGGCATTAGAAGTTTTTAAATCTCTATCAAAATTTGTTCTATTTTTTGATGAAGCAATATGCCTTCCTTACACTGAGGTTTTCCCTTTATTTTTTATTTTAAAATGTCAATTTTTTAAAGATTTACTTTTTTAATAGGAAATAACAACTTTTGTTTTTAAGAATTTATTTTATTCATCCCCACCCCCCCACCCCCCCACCATTGTGTTGTGCTCGCTGTCTGCTCTCTGTGTGTTCTTCTGTGTCTGCTTGTCTTCTCCTCAGGCAGCACAGGGAACCAATCCCGGGACCTTCCGGAGTGGGAGAGAGGCACTCAATCTCTTGTGCCCCCTCAGCTCCCTGGTCTGCTGCATCTCTTATTGTCTCTCCTCTGTGTCTCTTTTCGTTGCGTCAATTTGCTGCGCCAACTCTCTGCGTGGGCCACCTCTCCTGTTCAGACCAGCACTCCACATGGGCCAGCACTCCGCGTGGGCCAGCTCTCTGCTCAGGCCAGCTTACCTTTCACCAGGAGGCCCTGGGAATCAAACCCTGGACCTCCCATATGGTAGACAAGAGCCCGATCTCTTGAGCTACATCCATTTCCCAAAGATTTATTTATTTACTCTATTATCTTTTTTTATCCCCCACCCCCAGATGGTTCTCTCGTCAGTCTGTTCATTGTTTGCTCACCTTCTCCAGGAGGCACCGGGAACCAAACCTGGGACCTCCCGTGACCTCCCACATGGGAGGTGAGAGTGCCCAACGGCCTGAGCCACATCCGCTCCCCATGGGCTGCAGAGTCTACTGGCTTGTGTCATCTGCTCATTGTGGCAGGTGCAGTGTCTGCACGTCTTCTTTAGGAGGCACTGAGACCCGAACCCGGGACCTCCCATGTATGCAGGCACCCAACTGGTTGAGCTACATCTGTTTCCCTAAAATGTCAATTTTAACATCAAAAGAACAAAGTAGAAAGGGTGGTCATATTTGTAGTATTCAAAACAAATTAAAAATAATATTTTGGTTTTATTTATGTTTGTCTTCATCGAATAAAACAATAAGGTATCATCTGGTTAAAAACTGTATTGTAAGGTTTCTATAAGATAGCAAAAAGAAATGAAGCTTATTCCTAAAATGTTCTCTCTTAATGCCTGCTACTGCATGTCCACCAGCCCTGTGGAGCAATTTCTCTCCTTGCAGAAGAGTGCTAACTGATCCATGGTTGAGCCCTGTAAATTGCTGGGTAAATATGTAAAAGATCAAGTGCTTAAATGGATAAAAAATATTGGCTGTACCTTTATTGATATAAAAGTTTTCCACTGTCTCAATATCAAAAGCTCAAGAATGTCAGTGAGTCAGAGTGCTTGGTTGTTTTGCATAAGAGTGGTTAGCCAGAATCAACACCCGCAGGCTTGAGCTTGGGATAGATTTTCCAAATCCTGCAAACCTTGTATCGACAGCAGCACAGTGCTCTAAAACCTGGGCAGTGCAGGACAGAGCCGGGAGTGGACTCTACAGTCAACCTGATGCAGAGATACCCAGCATGGCCCCGCATCGTTGGTGGTGGTGGAAGACATGTGACTGTCCTTGGGGAACTTGAAAAGCACATATACAATGCAAAATCCGCAGTGGAAAGGTTAGGCCGAGAGGTGGAGTTAGAGAGGATTAGAGTTTTCAAGCTGGAAAGAAGTCGAAGATCACCTCGTTTTTGGAACTTTGGGTAGGTCCAGGGACAACATAGCGCTCTGCCATTGCCCAATCCTAATGATGATGCAAACTTAGCATTATATTTCTAACAGCCTGGAATGATACAGGGAAGTTTTAGAGTTAAAAAAACACACAAAATAGACATAGACATCATACAGCATCATACGACCCAGGCAGCAAATTCATGACGTCAGTTCGTAAAGCAATTCTTGCTCCTCAGGGTGTTTTCAGTTGTATCATTTTGTCTTCAACAACAACCTATGAAGGAGACAAAGCTGACTTTATTATTCCTATTATAAAGAAACTACAGAGAGATGATAACTACGGAGTTAACGTCAGGACCAGGACTAGAAATCCTGTCGACTGACTTCCAGCTCTTAACAGCCAGCAAGGCGGTCAGACCCGAAAGATGTGATCAGAACGTGGGTCCTTGCCAGGGCCTGCTTTTCCCCTGTTCTCACCCCAAGGCCTTTGTACCAGAGCAGAAGGCCTCGCTTGCTGAAAACGAATCAGCCTTAACAACAGAAGTGTGTACAGACACTCAGTTCCTCCCTTAACTGATCATTCTTCCTGTGTACATTTGCTCCGTAGCCCTGAAACCTGAGCTATTATTTTTCCTCTGCAAAAACTCTGTGCTCTCAGCAGCTGGGCTTTGGGTTAGAAGCCTCGCCAAGGTAGAATAGCTGCCGTCTCAGCCCGCCCCGTGGGCCCCCAACACACACTCACACACACACACACACCCCAAGCGCAGGGCCAGGCAGAGGCAGGCAGGAGGCCATCTCCTTGCACCTGCAGTGCCACCTCCAAGTCGCTGGCAGGGTCCCTCCCGGCCTTGAGAGTTCTCAGATCTTGTGAACTGCCCCCTCACCAGCTTCCTCCTGCTTCCTCTCCCTCCGCATATGCAGAGCCCAGTGAACCTACGTGCGCCTGAGACCTTACCGTGGGGCGCGAAGCTGGGCTGAGGGGTCTGATGCCTTCAAAACTTCCAGGCGGTGGCAAGGGCCTCCCGCCCTCAGGAGGAGTAGACGACAGAAGAGGAGCACAAAGGGAAGAGCAAGGCTGCCAGCTCCTCCCCCACAGCCGTCAAGACCTTCGTCATTAAATACTTGCCAACTCCACACTGCTACGGAAGCGCAGACCGTTCCTTAGGCCGGCTTCTGGGCTCCAGAAATCACAGGTCTAGTGGGGAAAGAAGATGAAAATAAACATAACAAGATAATTCAAGTCTCTTCATTTGGTAGAAAACTCAGTGGGGGAAGATATAACCGTGTTGGACTCAAGCTTCTGCACATTGTCAGTGCAATACAAAGTTTAAGTCATAGGAGAGGAAGTAAACCAGCTTAAGGTTGCTTGTTACTCGGCAGCGACGGGCTCATTCTAGCTGACTGTGTGTGAATCGCCTCAGCCTCGATGCTGGAACATGCTGTGGCGTCGCTGTGCAGGCTTGGTGGAGAATGAAGCTATGTTAATGAAATTTTTTACAGTTCTTCCAAGTAGCTCAGGTTTTATATGATATTATGTCAAGTTGCCTTCTCAGGCAATTCATTTGAGAATTTTATCTGCATCCGCCACCAAAAAAAAAGGCAATTTTGTCTGGATGAGTTGATCAGTGAACTGCTGTCTGGGGCTGCCAGGTTGTGGGAAGAATTAGTGCCGTCACGGGTGGGTGAGAACTACCATCGAGGATGCACCCTGTCGGATGGTTTGGGGCTATTTTCCTTTCACAGGTAAACTTTTCACAGATTCTGGAGAGTTGTTTGGTTAGGGAAAACAAATCTGATTGACCTTCTTTATTTGTATGGGCACTTTAGTTCAGTTTCTTAATCAGCTTCCTCATTTTTTGGCACTTAAATGCCCACGAATACTCAGAAATATACATTACAGATGAAATCCTACCTCTGGTTACCAAGAAAAAATTGAAAATATAATACTGTGTTTTTAGTTGAGAACCGTCCTATGTATAAGGAACTAAATGTGTTCATTTCTAATGAAAGGGAGTGGGGCGGGCGGCAGTCCCGTATCATCTGTCCTGTGCCAGGGTCTGGGGGCACATGTATAAAACCGGAGCTTTTCCAGGACAATGCATGTCCCAGACGTTTTTCGTTTAAGTTTAAGAACACACGTCCAGGCTACCTCAAGAGACTTGATTAAAAGAATGCGTTTCTGAGCGTTTATGCTCACAGTTGTAGATGCACGCAGTAAATAAGAGAAGAATGAAGTGCAGAGGTCGAAGTGCAGAATGAGAGAAGAAAGGGGCAGAGCTTCCAGGGTGTCGGAGGCCCCTGCGGGATGGGGCGCAGGGTGGGGGGGCAGGAGGAGAAAGGAAGGTGGAAGCCGGGGCCTGCGCCCCAACGCCCCAGGCTCTCCTGCTGGACGCCTTTTCATCTGCCTTTCCAGAGGGTGCGGGGACCCCAGAGGACACCACCCTCTGGAATGAAACACGTTCCCTGCCAGGAGGCAGTTTGTCTTGTCATTTGAGCTGTTTCCTCAGCGTCACATGAGCAGACTTTGTTGAATTTCGTTGTCTTGAATCAGGGGTGGTTAGAAAGCCGATGGGAGAGGGCTGCTGGCCCAAACGCCGCCTGCCAGCGCAGCTTCCTGTGCTCGCTTGCCACTGGGTTACACTGTACCTGTCGGATGTCAAGGTGCCCCTGGAATTAGTGATGGTTATCGGTATCAGTTCCCATTTTTCGAGTACCTACTGGACACAAGGCTCTGAGGCTCTACCATTATGATACCTAATATTTTTTGTGTGCTTTAAAATCTGAAAGAAAAAAAACCTTTTCTATACATGACACCTTATTCTATACCTTAGTCATACTTTTAAATTGAGAGGATGTGTATTGTCCATTCCCAATTTACAGATTTGGAAGTAGAGGCCTAAAATGTTTTTTCAAGGTCATCGAGCTAGTATGTCAAAAATTAGAAGCTAGAAGTCAAAAATTAACCCCAAATCCAGCACTTTTTCCATCATAGGAGTCAGCTACTTGCTATGGCATCCTGTACCGTGAGGTAGTAAGAGCAGTTTTTCAGGTAGGTGTGTCAGACATTTGAAGGTCATTCAGGACGTAGAGAGGCACTGCCATTGCTGCCCCAGAAATGTGACTTTTCTGGCTAGTTGCCAAAGCAATATTGCAGAGAGACTAAATCTCAACAGCTAAGTTAAAAATCTAAACTATACCCAAGGAATGTGTGAAGGAATGTGGACCAAGCCTCCCAGTAGAGCAGGGAAGCAGCAAATAACTGGCTTTTGCTTGCAGAAAGAACCCAGGGTACAGGACCAGCTCAGAGAGGGCACTCTTGTGGGTGTGTGACATGGAAGACACGAGGCTTGAGTGGATAAATCCCACATTTTTGAAATTCCAGTATATCGTATTGCCAAGCGACAACTTTTCATAGCCTTTTATTTCTGGCAGTGCAAAGTTGTTTTTCAAATTTAGCACGTCTGTGAAAGTATTTTATTTTCTCTTTTATAGAGAAGGGACTTGAGGGCCAGTGTGACCACCAGTCCACCAGGCAGGTGGCGCTAGAAGGAACCTGGCCTTGTGCTCATGCCCAGGGCAGCTACTGCCCTGGGGCCCAAACCCAATGCCTCCCTACCTTTGCACCCAGGCCCTGGTGAGGGGCCGAAAATGGCCAAATGGCCATTTCCCTCAGTCCTTCAGCCAGAATTTGACCTTGAGTCCTAAAATCCTTTGAAAGTCTAAAAAACTCTGTCTCTAACTTATTGGCTGGAGAGTTCCCAAAAAGTGCTGCGGAGTGACAACCGTGCGTGCACACAGCGGGAAGGCTGGCTTTTATTGCCGTTCGCAGTAATGAGGCAGTGGGAACTAGAAGAGGCGTGGGGCTGCCTTTCTTCTTTACTAACCGAAGAGTATCAATGAGGAACCCAAAGTCACTGGCTTTCACTTTCATTCTTTAAAAAAATATGTAATGACATTGTTTTTTCAGTAATCAGGGAAAGATAGAGAGAAGTACTGGCTATCAGAGGATAAAAACAGACATGCCTGAAAGCATACCATGGCTATTTCTCCATTAAGACGGAATCAGCAATGAACCTGAGACTTCTGAATTGCAATATCCAGGTTGCAGTACCACTTTTGTAATACTCACCAACACTTTTATTTCTCTTGGTTAAAATTACATTGGCTTCTGTTTTCAAAAATTGTGTTTTCCTTTAATAGAAAAAAAAAATTGGAATTACTATAAATGATAGCCCTGGAGAAGAAATCCTAACAGAATGTAAACTGTTTACGTAAGAAAATCAGATCTGGGCACATCCCGTTTTTGCAATATCTGAGGTTAAAGAGAAGGTTTGTTTCTAAGAACCTGACTGAAACATACACAGAGGAAAAGATTTTTTTCTTGCAGAATTACGTTTAAAGTTACCTATTTTGGGTATTAATGTTAACATTAGTATTAGTTTTAATAGTGGTTTTGATAACAGTTAATAATGGAATTCTCATTTCTATTTTTTTATGCCACTGCTTCTTATTCTGCCTGTCAGCTCTTTTCTCTGTAACCTCACAGCAATCTATTCATTTCCATTTGGTTCAGGTCAGAATTTATACATTTGTTGAGTTCCTGCTCTGTCCCGGGCCCAGTTAAGCCCTGGAAACAAGTAAAGGTGTATGGGGTACACTATGACCCCCGCTCAAAAGAAGCTTACCCGGCAGAGGCCGAGGCTAGCCCATGCACAGGTCATTTCATTGTAAGGCGAGAGGAGCTGTGAGAAAGGAATGCCTGCGAACGGGCTCACAGCACCTTCGTCACGAAAGCGCAACTCGCCTTCAAGGTGACATGGCTCGAAACGTGCACACCAGCCTCCTCCTTCAGCGTTCACCTGGCCGCTGGGCGGGAGTTGAGAGCATCAGCTCGTCTTTAAAGAGGGCTGCGGGGCGGGGAGACCTGCCGGGCCCAGTGCATCCTTGGCCAAGTGTACAGGAGAAGGCAGATCAGGGAAGGCAGGGTGGCCTGGCGGACTTCCTGGAGGAACAGGCTTGGGCTGGACCCCCGCAGGTGTGTAGGATTTGAATTGGCAGCAGAAGGAGGCCGGGTATTGCAGGTGAGGGCGCAGCATGGAATGCTCTGGGGCCGGACTCCCTCACTGCATCTTCCTCTCCCCTCCTGCACACTCCAGGCCCTTCCTTAGCCCCCACCATGTTTTACTGTAAATTCTCCTTAGCCTGTCACTCGCATACCCCAGGCACAGCCCCTGCCTCCCTGCGAAGAAGGGGGCGAGACCAAGGGACAAGCAGGATGGCAGGGCCCACCATGCACACGGGGGACCTCAGCAAAGGCCACACTGAGACCTGTGGCTCTTCTGTGCTGTCCTCTCGGGGTGGGGCAGGAGGAGCTCCTCAGCCCAGAGGGAAGGCAGACCGGGGGTGGGCCTGAGCCAGCCCCTCCTGACCTTGCCACGCCTGCCCTGCCTGGCTGCTGACCTTGGAGACTCTCCAAGAAGGGTGACAGGGCCGTTCAGAGATGGCCCTACACATTCACGAAGTTGAGCTTGTTTTGGTTACTTACGTGGACTGTGGCCTTCGCTGGGTCTCAGCCACTAGTTAAATATCCTTCTGAAACAAGATCCCCTTGGGGTATAGCTCCACCTTCTCTCCAACAGCCTCCTTTTGGGGAAACTTTTTCCCTAAAATTAATTCTCCTGACAAGCAGCGCCATCACCTGCATTGTCCGCCGTTGGCTGCGGAAGGGAGACGTACCTGGTGAGGATCTGCTCGAGCCTGCGGGCCTCATGCACACGTCCTCCTCCGAAGACAGGGTTGCGGAGCCGACGACAGCCACAAAACTCATGAACCACAGGCTCTTTGCCTCTAAAGTCCCACAGGTTATTTTGAGGATTATTTGAACGAGGCATCACTTAAGTTCCTTCCCCCTCTGTGGAGATTTCCCTGGTGCACCAGCTCTTTGATTTATTGTCTCTGTTCTTCATGAGGACAATTGGGGCTCAGCTATACTAAAAGATCCTCTGTGGAGCTCCAGACTCAGTGTCCCCTGCACTTTTCCTGAGCACGGAGGAGAGCGGAGACCGGGTGTGGCCTCCTTTGGGACCAGCCGTGACAGCCCGGCAGTTTGAGGTTTTCTGAAGCAGGACGTGCACTGTGGGGGGGAGATGAGAACGGTCTGGGTAAGACCAGCTTGGTGAGGAAGAAGAGGCGGTGGCAGGGCTGGAAACTCCCCGAGGGCTGGTGCTTTGGACCAGGCCAGTCAGGGCGAGGCGGGCACGAGTGCTTTCAGGCTGCATTTCTCACTGGCCTTTGTCACCATCTCGGGAGCCCCACACCCGGGAAGTGCAAACCGAAGTACACATTTTACTCTTGGTCCTCTCTGCTCCTACCTTCTCCAACGAGAAAACAGAAAGAAAAGGGTCCACCATGCCTGAGCATAATCTCTTCAAAACACAAATTTAATTTTCTTTTTGGAAAATCCCTACATTGTATTAGAATACCTCTCCCAAAATATATTTGTCAAAAGCCAAATTTCTACTCGGAAAAGATCTGGATAAAAAGGAGCATGCAATATCCAGCCATTTCCTGTGTGAATTCTCACAGCAGTACAGGTTCATTCAGTTTTACAACTTCCATTTCCTAAGGACTCACAGCCAAGGAGGCCCCAGGATGCTCAGCATTTCCTGCTAAGCCCGTCCCCTTGCTGGTCCGATTCCACAGTAGACAGATTTGCCTAACCATGGTTTGTTTTTAAGATTAATAGTCAACAAGCTTAAGAAAATTGCATTACAAATCCAAGTGTTCTTTCTTGGAATAGGATTTTATAGCTCATTTTGAGCTCATTATTTTTCAGCTCAGTAAAGATTTACTTTTAATGTATTTCATTCTATTTGGAGTCTTTTCTGTGCCCTTTTACGGGTGCTTCTCCTATTGTGAAGCAGCATGGACTTATCCTTATTTGAGTTAAATAAGCACCCGTGTCCCCCAGGCAGGGCGTGAGACCCAGACGCTTGAAGAGTCAGGTGGAGGAGACAGACCTCAAGCCAGGCAGTTACCATGTGGGGGCACGTGCACCAGGAGAGGTGTACAGAGGAGGCAGGGCGAGGTCACTGAGCATGGGGTGGCCTCTGAAGGGGCAGGGGGAGAGGAGGACAAGGGCAGAGGAAAGGGCATCTCAGGCTGGAGAAACAGCTCGGGCTGCGATTCCGAGAAGTGCGACTGCCTGGCATATCCAGGGAATAGTTTGCTGTTCCAGGAGCGATCTGAAGGCTAAGGCCCAGGAGCAGCTGCGAGAAGCAGAGGCTGGGACATGAGGCCTTGGGTGCCTGGCACAGCAGCAGGTCCTGCGGATTCAGTGTTCAGAGGGCCTGCAGCAGGGTGCCGAGAGGATGTGGAGGAGGGCGTGAGTTCGCAGTTGCAGGGGGATTAAGAGTGCGAATTAAATCAATGTCAGAAGAGGGGGGAGAGAAGGGTTCCAAAGAGAGCTAAAAAGAGAGGATGGGGGAGCAGGTGTAGCTCAGTGGTTGAGTGCCTGCTTCCCATGTTCAAAGTCCTGGGTTCAATCTCCAGTGCCTACTGAAAAAAAAAAAGAGGACGGACACAACTAGGGGTTTTAGTACCTGTAGGGAGGAAAGAGAGGAAGTTAGAAACCGTGTTCGGATGACCGGTGGGTGGCAATGCCTGGATACAGAATTTAGGGATGAACCCTGGTTTACAGGTGAGGAGGTTGTGAGTTCTGGTTTCGAGCATATCAAGGTGGAGGCATAGCCAAGTGGAGATTAATTTATTCACTCAACAAGCATTTGTTGCAGTTCTTCTGTGCCAGGCATTTTATTTGTCGCTGAAGATGCCCAGGGAAAGGAGATGCAGGCTGTAGCCTCAGGGAAGCCAGGCTGCAGAGCTGTCCGACTTGCAGTGCGCCCCGTGGAGGAGGAGGTCTGCCTTGAGGAAGGGCTTGAGAGGGTGCAGAAGAGAAGGGGACGGACGGCAGGTCCTAGGGCCACACCAGCTTCTGAAGAGTGGCGGGGGGCGGTGGAAATGGGCATCATCCAAGGAAATGGGCAGTCTAAGAAGGAGAACCTCAAGAGCCCAGGGGAGCCGGGCAGGGGAGCATTTCAAGAAACGCGTGTCCAGCACGCCACATAAATCAGAGTGACCAAGAAAGAGAAAGAAGCAAAGGGCTTATTTGATTTGGCAACTGAACGTCCCTAATAATCTTAGTGAAGGCGTGTGGTTTTGCAGATAACCTTTATTTGGGAAGAATTCTGCTCTTGCTGATCAGGAATCTGAAGGTGTGGTGTGTATGACTTAGAATGTCTATTTGGCAGGAATTTTAAGTTCTTTGTGCAGGTTAATGGCAAGCCTTTCACTTGTGCATGTAGCTACCACGGGCAGCAGATTGGAACTCTGCCTTTAGGATGACTACTCAGTCTAGTATTTTTATGGGATTAATAAACAGTTGGCTAGTATTGGATTATAGCCCAGAGTCCAAAATGAATATCCCAGAGTCCATACTGATATAAATTAATGATTTAATAAATAAATGGGGCAAATAGAGAAACCTCCCTTACAGAAGAATTCTAAATAATTCATGTAGATACTGCCCCCCATCGGAAGTGGAACATAACTCCCCATCCTTTCAGTGTGAATTGCACTTTGGGATTTCCATGAGCAGTATGGAAAAGGGAGAGGGGAGACCTGGCAATCCCCTCTTGGCAGTGGTCCTGGGCCACAGCTAGTGCCACTGGTGATCCTTCTGTTGGTGACATGTAGCCTCGGTATAATGCAGGGGTAGGGCAGTTTACCTCTGTGCTTTTCCTCCCCAAAACCCATAGCCCTAGTCTAATCATGAGAAAACATCAGACACATCCACTTGGGGGATATTCTTCAAAAGATATGGCCAGCACCCCTCAAAACTGTCCAAGTCACCAAAGACAAGGAAAGTCAGAGAAATTGCCACAGCGTGGAGAAGGCTAAGGAGACTGGATGTCATGTAGGGTCCTGATGGGATTAAGTAAAAAATAAACAGGAACTTTAGTTCACAATGACGCGCTTTTCTATGGGTTTGTTAGTGAGACAAAGGTATGGCTCACGTAAGACCCTAGCGGGCATGTGGCTGCTGGGTGTACGGGAGTTCTGCTCTCTTTGTGACTTTTCTGTAAATCTAAAACTGTTATAACATGAAAGTCTATTTAAGGAAGAGCAGCAGTTGACTAGTTATTGGCCTCAGTTTTCCCTTTTGGCCCCACGTGTCCATGCGCTGTTGGCTGGACCCTCACTCCGAAGGCCCCCTCTCCCACTGTTCTCCAGCGGCTCTGACAGCCCGGCCTCCTGGCCTGGAGTTTGGCCTCGCGGCATTCACAGACACCCCCTCTGTGCTGGGCTTGAAGTTGCCCCAGTCACTCCCGTCACCGCCCCACTAAGCTGATGAAAACGATTCTCCTTTTCCCACATCCCGCGTGGGTGTCCTGGTAGCATTTCCCTACCACGAGCCTGACCAAATCAAGTCGATGAAAGACCAGCCTCTGCAAGTATAGCAACTTACAAGCCCTCTGGGGCTTGTCGGGAAGGCCTGCTGTGTTGTCAGAGTTGGCAAAGGCCAAGGGGTCCACCTGAGGGGGAAATCCTCTTCCTCAGTGGCCTGTCACACACCTAGACATTTCTACCATCATTTTGTTGTTGTTACGGTTGGGTTTGTTTTCTGTTTTTAAGAAACACTTAGCTGAGAGAAGCCAAGGCAGGCTGCACACACTTGGGAACCTCATAGAAGGGACAACTTCGGGTCCTGTGCGATGTGTTGAGCTCACAGCCAGCCCCAAGGGGGTGGGATACTAAAGAGGCTCGTGGGCGGCAGGTAGGCAGGCAAGGAGACCCACTCCAGATGTGGGTGGGGGTGGAGGCGTGAGCCTGGGAGGCGGCCTGGGCAAACATGAGCTGGCCTGCCTCACGGTGATATCTAGTGCGGACACTGATATTGATTGATTTTCTGCCATTTTAATTTAAAACTACAGCCTAGCACTCTTGACCCACCTTAAACTGGAAAATTGAAAATCTGCGTTGGACTGCAATCCTGTTCTTCTGTCCTCCACCAATGAATGGACCAAATCAGGCAGGATTTACTCCATGACTTCCAGCATACAAACTAAATTTGCCCTGGTTTCCCTGTTTGTTTTCTTAAGCAGAAAGTCGAAGAAGCACTATTCTTCCATCAGATTCTATTTTAAAAATACATGCTTCCACTTAAAATTTTTCCACGAAATTTTTTTACTTTGCACTGAGATTCCTTTCTGCCACCTAAAAGTCAAATCAATGAATATGTAAAAAGTTGATGGGCAGCAAATAATTTGATTCTGCAATTTTATTCCTCTCTACTTAACCCCAAAATACACCTGATGTAAAACTAGAAAGAAATAGTAAAACTCTTTGAGGAGTGGCCTTGACTGGCCTTGACTAGTGCTCTTTCAACTCAGGGAAATGGAGCCCTCTTCTGCAAAAGGTATGGTCAGGTTCAGTTTACAGCAATCACTTGACATGTTCTATGTCACCGTGAGCAGAACAACTCCTGAGGAGAGAGGTGCTTGTCGGCTGGGTAACCACGTTTTCCAATGGTGTAGACCTGAAAATGGGTTTAAACTATATCATATACTTGGCCTAATTTTTAACCCTACTCACTTGGAAAAAAAACAAAACAAAGAAGAAGGTGGTGGATTATTCCCGGTATATATGACATTTAAATATATATATATATGTTAACTGATTTATATATTTGGCCAACCTGGATTAGTTTTGTAATGAAAATTCTGGAAATATCAGAGATAATATGCAAAGTACTACAAAGGTGGTAGCATTAAAGCTGAGTTCATGGAGATGCCTCAGTTTGAGGATCATATAGCAATCTCCCAGCCCAAGGAATCACTAGTAGGATGCTTTTTCTCTCATATGGCACATGGACGTCTTTTCCTGCTCTTATGTTTAAATGATCAGCTGGTTTTGTCTGCAGCAGAGAGGGCGCGGGGGGGCGTGTCGCACCCACAGCAACCCAGAGTGTTCGCCTTGACCCACACGGCCCAGGAAAGGCTGTTAAAATTCCGTGCAGTCTTCAGTGACCCTGTGGATGGCCTGAATAGGGAGGCAGATGGCTTTGTGCCCTCAAAGGTAGAGCCAGACAGGTTAATAGATAATCCTAACACGTGCACTCCTGTGCAAAGTTAGATGGAAAAGTGACTACTTTTGCCCTGGGGTTGGCAACAACTTTAATGAGAAGGCGTGTCTCTGCTGGACCTGAGGCCGTGGTGGTTTCCAGCCCTCGCTGGTAGGAGAGTCTCCAGTGAAATCAGGGTCCCTCTGGGCAGGAGAGTCTCCAGTGAAATCAGGGTCCCTCTCTGGGTAGGAGAGTCTCCAGTGAAATCAGGGTCCCTCTTGGTAGGAGAGTCTCCAGTGAAGTCAGGGTCCCTCTGGGCAGGAGAGTCTCCATTGAAATCAGGGTCCCTCTGGGCAGGAGAGTGTCGAGTGAAATCAGGGTCCCTCTCTGGGTAGGAGAGTCTCCAGTGAAATCAGGGTCCCTCTGGGCAGGAGAGTCTCCAGTGAAATCAGGGTCCTTCTGGGCAGGAGAGTCTCCAGTGAAATCAGTCCCTGGGGCAGGGCCCAGGCCGCAGCGTTTTTTAAAGCACCCCAGGTGAAGCTAACCTCGTCGCTGAGAACCCCTTGATGGTTGTCAGTGTGTTTTCCCCTTTGTTGTCTCATTTGGAGCATAGCTAGCATCCATTTTATTAACGGACAAACTGAAACTCAGAGCTTGGGACTTTATCCCAGGTCCAGAGCTGTTCAAGGCATCCCACTCGTCTGCTCCCGGCCTCATGCTGTGGTATGGTGGTTCCCAAAGCCTGTTGCGTTTTAGAGTCACCTGGGAGCATTCAGGACTCCAGCTGCCCTGCACGGCCATGTGCAGCTGCATTAGAATGTGGGGGTATGGGGGTGGGGCCCAGGCAGCAATATTTTTAAAGCTTCCCAAGTGATTCCGTGGACAGAAAATTTAGAAGCCACGGAGTCATCCCATGCTCGGGCGCACGTGTGGAGCTCGGTGTAGCTGAAAGTGCATTCATTTGCTTCGTGATGAGATTATGCTCGGTTCTCTCTACTAAACCAAGCTGGTTGTCCGTTCAAATAAATCCCTTAATTAGGGGGCTCTTTTAGCAATGAACTTGCCAATAACAACACCCACAGAAACGCAGCAGCTGGCATTGAGAGCCAGGACACAAGTCCTAGCCTAATTATCTATGAGTTTTCTAGAGTCAATGCACTCTTCCTCTCAAAGGTTATCTATGAAGTAAGTCAACCATTACTTAGCAAACAGAAGAGGCCACCAGCTTCCGAATGTACCGACATTTGGTTAATATTCACCGTCACAGACTTGAACCAAATACACACGTCTCCTTTCCCCTATGACGAGGGGCAGATGCGCCTTCAAAGAGGGTGAAGTGAAGGGGTGCCCGAGGAGCCTGTGCAGCTGCGGAAGCTTTGCGCTCCCAGCCAGAGCCTCCGAGCACTCTCCTTCTTCCGCACACTCGTCCCGCTCTGCTGCTGAAGTCTTTCAGCCTTAATAACTGGATCCTTTAGTGCCAAGAACGTCAAGTTCAGAAACTAATTTTCTAGAATTCCTAAAGAAAGACGGGAATTTTAAAACTGTCTTTGGGGAGAAAACATTCCCTATTAAGGCAGTATTTCTAAAGCCTCCGCTGTTTTCTGATGGAAATGATGGGGTGCAGACAGTCCTGTTTCCCTTTTATTCTTCCAGGGGAAGCAGTTTTAAAGTGTACTATGTTAGGAGACTGCTACTTTATAATCACGGCCTAAATGGGGAAATGGTGTGTTTTTCACAAACCGTCTGTGGATCTGACCTCTGCCTGGGTGGAAAGACCCGTGGGGTGGTCAGACATTCCAGTTCCCTTAGACAAAGGATCCCCACAATTACAAGTGGAAAGAGCAACCGGCACACTTTTTAAAGTATACACTGCACACAGACATAAAAAAAAAAAAACTAGGAAAAGTCAGATAACTTTACCATGTGTCTTCACTACGTCAAAGAGAAGCGGGAAGAGAGAAACCAGAGCGTGTGCTTTATGGGTGCCGTGGACCTGCCTTGCGGAACCCTCCGTTCTGTGCAGCTTGGTCACAAGGCGGCCCCTGGATGCGTTCCTGACAACGGCTCCTAAACACGCTGCACGGACTATGTGCCCCTCTGCGGGCCACGCGCAGCCGCGGTGAGCCTCTGCCCTGCAGGGCGCCTACCTTAAGTAAGGGGTCTCAGAATCAGGAGTCAGGGGAGCGGTTCACACTCTTCAGGATCCCAGTCTCCACCAAGGGGAGTGAGCAGGGTGGCGCTTCCGTCGGCTCTAACCTCTCTTGCCCTCGAAGTTCCCAGGATCGTCTGCTTTCACAGGCTTGTCCAGTGCACTCTGTTAGGCAGCAGGTATAGAGAAGCATCTGGAAAGGGCCAATGGGGACTGAGCGCCGAGTGGGAGTGGAAAAGCATAAAACCTCCTCACCTTTTAACAAAAGGTCTGAACCTGTGCTGTCCAATAGGGGAGCCGCTGACCACACGCGGCTGTTGAGCTCTTGAAATGTGATGTGGGTTAAATAAAATATATTATTAAACTTCATCTCACCTGTTTCTTCTCACTTTTTAAAATATGGCCACCAGAGAACATAAAATGACCTGCACGGGGAGCGAGTGTTGTTCAGTGTTTAGCACCTGCTTCCCATGTACGAGGTCCCAGGTTCAATCCCCAGTACCTCCTAAAAAAAATAAAGTAAAATACAATGACCTGCGGGTTCACTGCTGTCGGAAGGGATCTTAAGAGATGCCTGAAATGTTAATACCGTCCTCCGGTGCGTTAACTATTTGTTGGTGCCTGGCGGTTGCCCCACAGGCTCCTGGGCGTGGCGGCATGGGGTCACTGGGCTCAGGCTGTCTCACATGGCTGCACTCCAGGTGTCAGCTCAAGCCTTGACTTGGGAAAGGTCTGCTCCCCTGCTCACCTGCCTGGTTGTTGGCAGGATTCTTCGTCTTTCTTTCTGGGTTGTCGGACCGAGGCCGCAGCTGCTCACAGGTCGTTGGCCAGAGGTCGCCATCAGTTCCTTGCCTTCCCCATAGGGCAGCTCACAAAATGGCGGCCCACATCATCAGAGCCAGCAAGCAAGGAGAGCATCGGCCATGCTGGTGACATGGCAGTCACCTCATCTCCACTGGGAGAGGATGACACAAGGTGCGGATTCCAGGAGGCGGGGGTCATGGGCGCCACCCTGGAAGCTGCCTGGCCCCAGCCTGAGAATGAGTGTGCAGCTAACATTCCCTTCACCCACCGCTGACTGCGCAATGTTGTCTGCTTGCTCCAGTGGGTCAATGTGCTGTGCTGAGACCTGCTTCTTTAATGCATAAAGAAACCCTAAACTAACATGGAAGAAACTCCCCACAGTGGTGACTTTGCAGGATAAGGGTAGAAAGTGAGCAGATGGGAACAAAGATGGGAGGGAGACATTTCACTGGATACCTGATTCTGCTTGGCAGTTTTGGACCATGTACATGTATTAGCTCTCAAAAATGAAAGAGAGAGAGAGAGAGAAGAGAAGTGAAGGGGAAAGGGAGAGGAGAAGAGGAGGGGAGGGGAGGGTAGAAAGAATAGCATGGGAGGGAGGAGAATAAATGACTTCAGTCCCTCGAGCACTCCCTTTTTGGCTGTCACCCTTCCTTTGAGGGGCTGCCATCTTTGGGGACAGCCTTTCCCTGATTTCGTCTGACTCCTCAATGACCTTGAAGCTCAGTACTAGCACCTCCAGGCACTGCTTCCTGAGCCGCCTGGGCTCCGGGAGCGTATCCCTGCCAGGGCGCCCATCCCACCATATTCAAACCCGGGGATTACGTGTCCCTCTTCTGCTCACCAAGCTCTTTGAAGACAGCCTTCCTGGAACTGGTTTTCCTGCGCCCCGGGCTCCTCGGCCGGATGGATGAGGAGGAAGGAGGAAGGGCCCTGCTCTCTCAGGTCCTACCTGTGAACCCAGAAAGCCCTGGCAGAGACCTGATTGGGACCATCACCCCACGGGCGCTCTGCCTTCTGGTGCTGACCCCAGGAGTATTAACCCCTTGTGGACAGAGGGCTTCTCAAAGACAGTCCTTGGGCAACAGCAGCAGTAGCAGGGGGCCTGGGGCCTTGTTAGAAATGCACACTTGAGGGTCTCTCCCCGAGGAGCCCGGGTGGGGCCCGGCACTCAGCTTGAGAACCACGGACTCAGCCTTTACTCTTGAAGCTCTGGGGGCGCTTCCCGCTGCCCCCAGCAGCTGGGCAGAGCAGTTCACCACCTCAGCATTTGTTCCTTTGTAAACATTTCTCCCCAGCAACTTCAGATGAGGAACTTACCGATACACTCAGCTGACTCGATTCATTGGGAGGGGGTGAGGATGAACGGTTTTCCTAGGCTTCAAGCAAATGGGAAGCCCGGGAGTTCCTGTTTCTCATTGCCGAGCGCTGCGGCCCCCCAGGAATGCTGCCCACCTCGCCTGGGCAGTTCATTTCCCCATGCTGCCCAGTCACTTGTCCAGTGACCTTCACAGTATGTTCTGACCTCATGCTTTTCTAAATGTGCTTCATGGTGGATTTCGGGGGCAAATTGCTCCATTTGAAAGAATTGGAGGATCGTGTAGTGATGGGCTTTTTGAGAAGAGCACGCACTTCCTGTAATATGCGGAGCAGAGCCTGGAGAACTTGGTAGACACTTCCTTGGCCTTGGAAAAGTCCCCTGTTGGTCTGTTCACCAATTTCTTTTATGACACCTGGCTTTATTTGCACCACATACTGCATGGGAAAGCTTTTCCTAAACTAGCCAGATACCCTATATCGATATTACTCTTCTATTCAGAAGCACCATCACGTCCATTTGCCATTTAGCTTTTAGGACAACCATTCAAAGTTTCTCACCTTCCATATGAGGCAATGGGTGCTTGAAGAAGTAACGGGATCTCCTCAGGGCTCCTGGCTCCCGCCATGGGACCTTGGGCCATTTACTCCAAGTCAACCCTCTTAGTTTTACTTGTAACCACGTCATGTCGGAGCATCTCCAGCGTCCCTCCTAATTCTCCAATAGTCTCCCTGGACTTTCTTTCCATTCCTAAAGATAGGGCAACGTAGAGTTATGAACAAGAGATCTCATTTTAGAGATGTAGAAGTTAAATGATTTTCCCAAGTTCACAGAGCCAGTCAGGGACAGAAAGCAGAGCCAGTGCTGGCCTGCTGCAGCCCTTTGGAGGCTCGTTTCACCACAGTGCTGGTGGCTGACTGTTTTCCTTTAATTGGAGTTGATTTTCACTTTCCTGTGTTATCTATTTATTCTGTATACTTATAGAATACTTACACTCCTCAGTGTGCATATGCATTCTTACACTATACAGTCTGTGCACTTATACCCTGGCGTAGATATGGGTACGATTGGGAAAGGCAAGTAGTTAACTGAAATTTTGAAGACACTCATTCACCCCACATTTCACCAAGGTTTGGGAGCAGGTTTTTAATATGAGTTTGGCTTTTGTGAGCATTTTAAACACTAGGAAATGGGATGCTGTCCCCCAGGGAAGACAGGCTGGTGTAGAAGGTGGCAGGAAGTCTCAGATGTGAGTGGAGAAAAGGCCCTTTGGAATAGTTATCCTTAATTTAAAACAATGCCATAAACAAGATGACGGTGCACCACAGCCCTCTGTCGAACCTGGCAGAATCGGGAGAGCATTTGTGATTTCACTGACAATCAGAACAAGTCCCGGGACGGAGGAATCCCGAAAGGAGCTATCTGCGAGGAAATGCCGTTTCCTAAGAACCAAAATTGCTTCCAAACATGGAGAGACGCCCGGGGAGCAGGACGTCGGCGAACTCGCAGGTCACCTACTCCCACCTCTGGATCCTGCGCCCCACCCCAGGCCTTCCCGCTAAGTGCTTCACCTGTGCCTTGGCCCTGCCGAGGTATCAGCCCTGGCCAGAGGGAGCCCAGTCCAGCTCTCCAGGCTGCTGAGTACTGGAACAGGCTGAGCTCAATTCTTCTGAAAGATAGGGAGGAAGTGGTCACTTGTTTAGGACAGTAACCGCAGGCGGGCGGTGGCACAGAACCTGTCGGAACAGTGGACTTCAGAAGGAGGGAAGTGAACTTTATGACTTTCCCTCCCACCTCCTGGGCAGTGGATCTGATGGCTGGGGAGCTCCAGTCGTGAGGTGCCTAATGTGCAGCTACCATGCAATGCTCAGGTGTTTGCATATATGAATATGTTTAACGGGAGCCCATAAACATTTGTCTTTGGCTTTACATCTCAAAGAGGTGGAGGGACTGGTAGCACCACCTGTGGAAACAACTCTGAAAATCAAACAGCCCAATTAAAACTGTGGGGTTTTTTTAATATATTTTTTATCTTTTAAAAAAAGGTGTTTAGATTACGTAAATGTTATATAAAAATATAAAAACTGATTTTTAAAAACCCATTAAGACAGTTAAAGGAAATGAACTTTAAAGAACTAATGGATTCAGATCTTAGGGTCCCAGATGACAAGTAATGCCGGGAAGATCCTATTAACAAAAAACCATTTGTGCTTCTGCAATAAGATGTGGGTGAGCCTGAGAAGGAGTCTCGGAGCATCTTAAATATTAAATTGCAAGGGTTGCATTAAATCTCCCTTTTCTGAGAGCTCCTGAAGATACTTTCGAGTGAGGCGACTGGGTTCTGTCAGAGTTATGTATGCTGGTTATGTATGTATGTTTAACGATGGTGAAACACTGCAGAGTGGTTCAAACGAGAATGGAAATTTGAATGTCATGCACGGAGGGAACAGGCTGCTTTCCCCTGATAGATGTGCACCAGGCAGGGAAAGCAGGAGCGAATGGGCGCCTGAAGGACTGGGAGTTTGGACGCACCACAAAGGGAAATGGTAGTACTTGGCTCCTGCTTTAGAGTTCTGGGTGAGACTCCCATCACATCCTCCATTCAGTTTGTGGGTGAAGCTCCCATGATGCGTTCTACCCAGTCCACGTAAGGCCCCTTCTCTGCCTGAAAGCATGAGGCTGTTCACTGGTTCCTGGTGCCCCCTAAAAAGAAGACACACAGTAAACAGACACAGAGAGCAGACAGCGAGTGCAAACGATGGGGGGCAGGGGGACAAATAAATAAAATAAATCTTAAAAAAAACTGAGTTGTGGACTATAAACCTGTAATAAACAGCTAGAACATAAATTTTAAAAAACCGCCACCGCCCTGCTGGAGCCCCTCGGGTGCTGCCTGTCGCAGTTACCTGGTTTGTTCTCCGCTGCAGAACCGTGATCAAGCGCTAGCGAGAGGGCTCCTGGCAGCTGTGCAGTGAGAAGCCCGCGAAGCTCGGGTCTCTGCGTCCGGGCGGCATCTCTGCTCTTTGGCTTTAGTTCGCAGAGTTCTGTTTTACTGTCCTCCCGTTGTCATCAGGCCGGGGGCCCTGCCGAGGGGCTCCTGGACGTGTGGCAGACCTCGCTGCGCACCGAGGCTGAAGGTCCTCGCTGAGATGGGAAGCCACGTCCCACCCATCAACCGTGGTGGCAGTTATGACCTAAAATATCTTCCCGTCCGCAGCATCTGGAGAATATCCTTTTCAGGATGGCCTGACTGGTTGCACAGATGGCTCAGTTTTAAGCCATTATTATGGAAACATCCTCGTCTTCTAAACTGTTTACCCACACGCGTTTCCTAAGTGCTATAAGGCCTGGATCCTCAAAGACTAACATGTATTAAATGCTCGTTCAGTGCCGGTACCGTGTGTTAGAGGACTATGAAATTATCGCTCTGGAAAACCCATGGAGGCAGGGCCCGGGGCGCTCCACTGATGAGGTGGCAGAACTGGGCTTTGTCCCTGCTGGTCTGTCTGACGCCCACCGCCTGCTGCCTCCAACAGCCCCCAGCCCAGAGGGGCTGCTGTGGGGACAGAATGAGGCCACTGAGCAGGCCAAGAGCTCACACCCACTCAGCAGTGGGACCTCCTATCACGGGATGGGTTTGGGGTTTCGGCCACCTAGCAGGGCTCCGAGGGGATGGGAAGAGGAGGTGCTCAGGGAACGGAAAGGGGGAGTTTCTTGGGTGTGGTTCTGGGTGGGCACCATCTCAGAGTGCTGAGCCAGGTGTTACAGCAAGCGGAGGCCCTGCTCACAGATGCACAGTCCCAAACTCTGTCTGCAGCCCTTTTTCAAAAATCCCTGCTCTGTGGCCTAACCGACACCTACTTTGCATTTACCCTCTTACTTCGGGTTTAATATTTTTATTTTCGTTTAATATACCTGTACCTTGTTTGTATGCCAACTGATTTCCTTTTGGAAACAGACAAATGATAAAAGTGTTCTCAAGTGGGTGGGAGATAAGCTGGGGGCTGCGACTCTAACCCTGGCACTTGTGTGTTTCGATGGAGGTGCCACATCCTTCTCTCTCCTTCTCCGGGCTTCCTTGCTCAGCTACACCCTCCAAGGCACCCCAGCTCCTCCGCTGATGCCCTCAGAGACCCCTCCGATATTGTCAGCTTTACACATGGGGCACTTTTTTTGAACGTCAAAGCAGACTTCGGGGGTGCCACGGATGGGAATAGGCATGGAGCACCGGCCAGGAGCCGGCTCCTGCCCTCTGCTGCCTGAGCCGCGGTGGCCTGAGCACGTGCTCGTGTGCGTGTCGGGTGGTCCATTCCGGGGCTGTGGTTTTAGGCTTTGGCAATGGTTCCGTTCCTGGGATCGCTGCGTGCACGTGATTCTTAACTTGGTGATTCCATTGCCATGGGTATAAAGAACGTTTTCTCATGTGCCAAGATATTCTGAGGTTTAATTGGATCTTAACTTCTCTTGAAATCTTGAGCACAAAATATTTTCACATTTGATCCTTTGTTTTTAGATCTCAGCCAGAAACACTATAAATTTTTTTTTTTTTAAAGAGAGGTAACTGCAGTGACAGTAATGACGATTCACAAAGCAAGGTCGATCCCTGCTTGCTTTTCTCCTGGAAATGATGACAAGGCAGATGAGTCCCGCTGGAAAAATGACAAAGGCAGGACCCGGAGGTGCGGCTTGCCCAGGAACCAGGTGGTCTGAGAGGCAGCGCTGATGCCGGTGGGGGCTGGGAGGCCTTGGAGAGCGCCCTCAACCTGGGGCAGGAGGGTGATCGGCAGGCGAGAAGGGCTCCAGGGACTAGCCACACAGCAGCAGGAGAACGTGCTGTAGCGCGCAAGCTCCCACTCAGGACGGGGGCGCGGGGGCGCGGGGGCGGGCCCCAGACCACCGGTGGGGCCTCCGTGGTGGGGGAGGCCTTTCAAAGGCTTCCTTCCGGCTTTTCCTCCTCCCGACTCCGTGCAAAGGAGGGCTTGAAAGTCCTTTCCCCGTCGTGCACAAGAGGGCTTGAGCACTACGACTTCCCAGTGGGAACCGTCCAGGGGGGTCGGTGGCGCAGGGAGCAGGTGATGGCGCGGTGAGCAGATGATGGCGCGGTGAGGAGGTGATGGCGCGGTGAGCAGGTGATGGCGC
>JAKSZT010054030.1:66806901-66836022 GCA_026826555.1 Tolypeutes matacus
AGGTGATGGCGCGGTGAGCAGGTGATGGCGCCCCTTTTTCCCCCGTATCTTCCGCACCAGGCCGTGGGCGGTGCTTCTCCACTGCCCCTACATAGTCCCTGATGGTAATTTTCCCCTGGGTGCTCCCCGGTTGCCAAGTTATCTCCCTTCTCCTACCTTTCCCTACTGCAGCATGAGGCTCAGGTGGGTACATGTTTACATATTTAGCACATGCATAAAGCAAAAATCAGCTGTACTGTGAAAAGATGAATCGGAGTCGGGTTTGCAGACTACGGCGTTTTGTTCGGGGCTTCGGGACACCAGAGTGGTGCTGCAGCAAAGGGAACCAGGTCCCTTGCCAAGACAGAAGTTGCTTCAGGGTTCTTGGGACGTCAGACGATTTTTATAGGCATAACAAGGAAGTTCGTTTGACTCCTATTGACTGGAGGAGTGTTTGTCCCATAGGGGCGGGTTTAGGGCAGGTGGGCTGTATTTTGAATGGGGTCAAATGTCATGAACTAGGACTGGCTAGCTGGTCAGCTGCCCAGGTGGGGATTTCAAATTTCTAAAGATGAAGAGGGAACTTAAGAGGGAATTCAAAGAGGAGGTCAAGCATGGGTTTTGTTGTTTCATTTTGTTTTTGTTTCTGTCTTTGTTTGCTCTGAGTGGTCCCCAGGGCATTCTCTCTACTATTTTATCACTCTCTGCCTTAAAAGAGCCCCTGGCGCTCTCTTTCTCCCCTTGCGGTTCCTTCCAGTCCTGCCAGCCATTCCTTCCAGTCCTGCCAGCCTCACGTGGTGACGCGGTCACCAGGCTGGCTTGTCGCCGAGCTGAGGCCCCTTCCTCCAGGGACGCTGGGGTCTGTGCCCTGGTTGACAGCGGCCCTCAAGTCCGTGCATGTCGCAGTCCATGTGAGGAGTGCACGTCGCAGTCACCCTTGACATGACTTCCATCTAACAATGACGTGCACTTTAAAATGTTAAAGATGATTGTGAACTTCTTCCCTCTCCCTCTTCCCACCTGCCGACAGGACCACCCCCACAGTGTTTGCAGGGCAACCTTGTGAGATTAAACAAATTGCACTTGGCCCCTTCCCCCACAAGAAGGGCTGAAGGGCGGAGGCAGGAAACCATCCTTCTTTCCCGTCTTTTTCATCAGAACTGCATTTGTGCACCTCCCGGGTAGGTAAATAGTCTTGGGGAAGGCGCTGCAGCCCAGCCCATTGTCCTCGTGCTGTCACTGTGTGAACCTTGGGGACTCAGGGAGAGAGAAAGCACAGCCCCTTCCCAGGTGATTCCCAAACAATGCTCCAATAAATCCAGTTGCCTCTTCTCTCTGAGCCTAAGTGATGAATCCGGGAGGCTCGGGGAAATGAATGACATGCCAGATGTCCGAGCAGTTGGGGATGAAGTGCTGGGGTTTTGCTTGTGGTTTAAATAACAACAGAATGATGCTGCTGGGAGACCCGCAATCCCGGGAGGAAAAGCGTTTGGTGTCCTTGTGATAAGGGCTTAAATGGTACCCGAAACATTACTTGGACATTAATTTCTCACATGTGTTCTCTGGAGCAAGTAGAAGAGCTTTTCTGCTTTGTGAAGTGGGGAGACTCCCAGACCCTAAAGCAGGAACGGGCCTTGGGGTGGCCCAGCACACCCCTGCATTTTATAAATGGGGAAAGGGCGCTGGGAGTTAAGTGGCCCCAAACGCAGACGGAGACAGAACTGGGACATGGCCTGCCCTGCTGGGACTTTACCCACAGACCGCGCCAGAAGCCCCTGAAATTACTTATACCAGTTTTCAGAGGAACATGTGGACGACAAGCCCACGATTGGGTTTTCAAGGAAACTAGGCTCATTTTAAGGGACAGTCTGGAAGTTGACTTCAAGGAGGATGAGGCACTGGCACAGTGGTTTTCAAACTGATCTGTGGGGCCCCAGGGCTCATCGGAAGTAGACTGTCCCCTGTTCCCCAACGGAGTAGCTCAGCTTTCATGTTACGTACAGTACTTCCGAGTAAGATTTCTATTGAGATGAACTAAACTGAAAACTAAAAGGAACAATTTAGCAGTACTGGTAAGAATCCAATTTTATCATCAGTAATAGTAGGGTTTAAATTTTTTTTATTTTATTTTTTACTACTTTTAACTTTTATGGACCCCAAAATAGGTTTCTCCACTGCCTGCTATCACGATGAATCTGTGGGACCACGGGTGGGCTGGAGAGCTGCCTTCACAGAGTCTTTGCAGAAAGGGCCCTCGTGTTTGGTTTGCCAGTAAAGGGGAAGCCTGCCTGTGCAGGAGGATGTCAGGGCAGATGTCTGCCTCAGACCTTGGACTTCTGGAAGACATAAGCAGCTATTGCTCACAGCTCCAGGTGGGGGCTTCAGAGTTCTCGGCAGAGCTCTACCTGTTCTCACGAAAGCACCTGGCTCATGAGGAACACTCACAGGTCGCTGTGGCATTAAACCTCTGCACAGCCCAGCACCTACGTGGGTCAGTTGAATTCAAAAGCATATTCTTGAGCCAGCCCATCTTCTCATATAACTATTATGAGGATTAATTTTCATGATGTGGCAGTCTTTCGTTTCCCAAGCGCATCCGAGGAAATGCGCCCAAGAGGAAATGACCAAAAAACAAACCAAAAAACAATAGGCAACAAACAGACTCATGCTGGAATGCTGCTCTAATGAAGATGCTATCCGGGTGCTGAGTTATTTTGCTAAGTGCCTGTACCTCTTTGCTCCTTCTTTCAGAATGCTAGAAGATGACCTCAAGCTGAGCAGTGATGAAGAGGAGAGTGAGCAGGTAAGACGTTCTTCGATTATGCCATCTTCGGGACGTGCCATGGAAGCCGTGGACTCGGGTATTAACTGGGCCGCTCAAACCCTGGGTCCAGTGCCCCAGGATGCTGGACTTTCCTCTGCTAATGACCAGCTTCTCTGTCCTTGGGCCAGTCCGTTAAAAGAGCTTGGCATTGGTTTCCCTTAAAACTGTACTTCTGTGATCTTGAGACGTTGAGACCAGCAATGGGTATGCAAATAAGGGCCTGGCTTCTTTGCGAAGCTAACTGGCCTTCTGGAGATCAAGTGTGGCCTTAGCTTCATCGGCATGCAACAGGCAAACCAAAACATTAAATATTGAGAAGTCGTGCACAGATATTATTAACACTGAGGAGCAGCGAATGCAGAGGTGAGCTAAAATGATGAATACAAAATAATCATCCTCTGGATAGGTTGTTTGTCTTAAAGGATAAATGTGCTTGAAATTTTCTCCCGTTTTTGATTTATCAGCTCAAGACATCAGTCAGAGGTTTATAAATACTCTTTGGATCAGTCAGTAAAGGTGAAAAATATCCATTTAATATTCATTCTTTTCACTTCTGCATTTTAGAAACGTTTATTTTAAAGCAAGTTTGAAAACAATAAAGACAGATTTTCTTACACTTCTGTTCCCTTTTTCTCATTGCCAGTATTGTATTTTGTCAAGTTTGTGTAAACGTGATAGGTGTAAAGACGACGCAGAGGGCATTTTTATGAGTCATTTTTACATGCAACACAAGATACTTATACTGTTCGGTTGATTTTGGAATCGTGTGTTTTATACCAAGGCATCATGCAATGCTCTGCAGGTGATTCAGTTGTCTAGACATGCAAATACAAATAATGTGGAGAGAGTATTTGGAAGTGAAATAAAAGTCAATGAAAATTTTTCAGGAAGAGCATATGAGCAGCATGTGGTTGTGAAGTCACGCAAGAGGTTGCTTGCCTTGTTTTAGAGAAGTGGAAGGAACTCAGTGAATCTGGAAACCAGGATGACGAGGGAAGGAAGGACGGCCTCTCGTGCCGTGGGCTTTTTAGAGGCAGGTTTTCTCTAGGTTTGCGCACCAGGCTGGTCAGATGCCCTTACACAGCAATCTTAGCACAAATGTACGGTGATTGTCCTCCTGATTTGGTGCCGCCTGCGTGACTCCAGGCAAATGATTTAATTTGCTTTTGGTTTTTTCCCAGAAAGAGGCTCAGATAGAAACTTTGTGGATTCAATCATAAAAAACTTGTAAATTGTGTTATACATTATATTAGAAAAAGGTTTGAAAGGTTATTTCATTCAGCGAACCTTTCTTAATTTGGAAAGAATCCTGAGTATTTCCAGGAAATATTTCCACTGAAAGCTCAATATAAGAAAAATTCATTACCAAGAATGTATTATACTGGGGAGCAGATGTAGATCAAGTGATTGAACTCCTGCTTCTCATGTACAAGGCCCAAGGTTCGATTCCCGGTACCTCCTAAAAACAGAACAAACAAAAAAACCAACTCAGGGGAGCCGGTATAGCTCAAGAGGTTGAGTGCCTGCTTTCCACATACGTGATCCGGGTTTCAATTCCTGGCCACAGTACCTCAAAAAAAACTAAGTGTATTAAACACATTCTCTGAGGCAGTACGAAGTATTATTAGGCTCATTTTGCTTTATTTAGCTGCTCCCTTCTAATCAGTAGCCATTGCTAGTGTTGTGTTGTGAATGCACAGGTCAGATCCTTCCTTCTAGCATTGGTCCTACTGTGTGTGCCCCACATCTTCCTATCCTTTGCAATAAAAGGAGCTGAGGGAATGGATGCTTTTTATACAATAAGCCCTTTCTCCTAAGTATGACTCCAGCAGTGGTTTGTATGTGGTAATTTAAATTATTGCTTCAACACTAATTATATTAAGCTATCCTGCTTTGGCCTCTAATTACACCCTGGCCTAATCAAAAAAGAGTAATTCCCCTGGTTTTAAACAAGACTAATGATAGGGTATTTTTTCTCTCCAAAGCCAAAATATGATTTTGCCCTGAGAGACTGGAGCCGGTGCCCATGCAACACACACACACACACACACACACACACACCTCTTTGCCCTGGAATTGTGGGATAATTAAACGTGATGTAAATGAATTTTCCAGGCATAATCAGGGTTTGGCCCTTACCCCCAAAACTTTCAGAAATGTATTGTACATTTCCCCACCTCAAGAAACATAGTGCCCTGAAATCCTTACGGTTTTCCCACGTGAACCTGGTTGTCGTGGCATCATCACTGACCTGCAAAGCCACTGCAATCACGTGATGTCCTCGAGTGCTCCCAGGAGCCACCCCTGTTGACCCTTCCTCAAACAGCCTGACACTCTCATTCCTTGGAACGCTCCTGCCTGCTGTTTCCTTCTCTCCTCATGGCCTTTGTGCTCTCCAAGATAAGAAACATCTAACGCTGAGCACGCAGGCCGGGCAGCCCTGCTCCCTGGGCTCAAATCCCTTCTCCACTACCTGGTAGCTGTACAGCCCTGGCCCAGCTGCCTCAGTGCGCCCATGTGTGAAATGGAATAGACGTTCGCGTCTCAAAGCCTGCCGCTTCTGCCAAACTTGAAATCATCCATCATCTTCGTGGTGCCAGATCCATTCGGCTTTTTCTTAGTCCCTTTAAAATTGAATGTAGCATGCATAGAGAAAAGTGCATATATCCTAAGTATAGCACTCGATGAATATTCATAAACCAAAAAGCCTCATGGAACAGGCTCCCAGATCCCAGCCTGCCTGGCCTCCCTCCGCTCCCTGCCCACTACCACTCCCCAGAAGACATGCCACTGTCCAGTTTTCTTACACCATTGAGCAGTTTTGCTTGTTTTTGAAATCTGTATCAATGGAATCGTGTAGCGTGTACTCATGTGTCTGGCTTCCTTCACTCAACATTATGTTTGTGAGTTTCATCCATGTGGCTGCATGTCTTGAGGAGGGTCCGTTTCCCTTGCTGCCTAGTACTCCGTTAGGTGAGTGAGCTGTAATCGACCTACCCCTTCCACTGCGGTGCGTGTGCCAGTATCGGCAGGTTTCTTCTTGCCCTTGTACTGGTCTCTCAGTGAACGTGTGGAAACATTGCTGCTGATTCTGCGTCGAGAAGTAGAAATGCCTGGACAGAGGGCAGTGGCTGTCCAGCTTTAGTCGATTATCCCGAACCATCTTCCCAAAAGGTTGTGCCAAGTGACAATCCCCCCAGCGGTCTCAGAGAATTCCAGTTGCTCCACATCCTTGGCACACATTTGCCTTTGTATGTTCTTAAGAAATTGATCTGAAAGTTACTTTTTGGTACTTTGTCTGGTTTCGATATCAAGGTAATAATGGCCTTATAAAATGAATTGGGAAGTATTCCCTCCTCTTCTCTTTTCTGAAAGAGATTGTGAAGAACAGGTGTTAAATCTTCTTCACATATGGCAGAATTTTCCAGTAAAGTCATATGGGCTTGGAGACTTTTTTTCAGGAATTTTTAAAATCAAAACTTCAATTCCTTTTATAGTACAGGGCTATTCAAATTATCTGTTTTGTATTGGGCAAGTTGTGGCAATGTGCACTCATCAAGGAATTAGTCCATCCCTGTCATCTCAGTGTACATTATTATGTGTGTAGGGTTTCTCATAGTATTCCTTTTTATCCATTGATGTCAGGATGGTCTATAATTTAAGCCTCTGTATCATTCCTGATACTGATCATTTATCGCCTTTTTTCACTTTGTCATTCTTGCTTAGAGGTTTCAATTCTATTGATCTTTTCAAAGAACTCGTTATTTGTCTCACTAGATTTCTCTATTTAGTTTTTTATATCAATTTCATTGATTTCTTATCCTTATTATTTCCCTCCCTCTTACCTTGGGTTTGTTTTGTTCTTTTTCTAATTTCTTGAGGTGGGAATTTAGATCGTTGATCTGTGACTTGAACTCCTTTATGTAAGCACTCAGTGCTATAAATTTCACTCTTGGCAGTGCTTTAGCTGCATCCCACAAATTTTGATATGTTGTATTTTCATTGTCATTCAAGCTCAACGAGACTAACTCTTTGACTCAAGGATTATTTTGAAGTGTGTTATTTAATTTCCAAATGTTTGTTGATTTCCTGTAATTATTTTTCATTATTAATTTCTAGTTCAATTCCATTGTGGTCAGTGAACAGACTCTATGATTTTAATTCTTGTAAATTTATTGAGGAAGCTGTCCTCCTTCTATTACAAGTCCACTAGCAAGGGCTCTCTGAATTGCCTTTCCTCTGTTTCTTTGGGGATTTGTTCCTTTGCTTCTTTCTGCCCCATCAGTCTACCAGAACTGCTCCTTGCTGAGTCACCAGCAACCCCCACAGAGCCAAGTGTACTGGGCTCTTTATAGTCCTTCATCTTACCAGGAGACGTACAGCACTGAAAACTGTCCACTCCTTCCCTCCTGAAGCATGTGCTTCTGAAATGCATTCTCCTAGTTTGGTTCCTGCTTCTCCAGCTGCTTCTTCTCAGGCTTCTTTGCTGGCTGTTCCTTCTCCACCAAATCCCTAGTGTTGGATTCTTCCAGCATTTGGTCCTGTCTCTTTTCTCCCCTTCCACTCTCTCTTTCTCTTGGTGGTCTCCTCCATTCCCATGGCTTCCCATTTCTATCTGACAATTTCTAAAGCTATATCCTTGACTCCAAACTTTCTTCCAAACTTCAGGCCTATTTGACTTCTCCCCTTGGACTTCTCACAAGCGCTTCACACTCAATCTTTCCAAAACTGGTTTTCCAATCTTTGCCACACCTTTACCCCCACCTATAGACAAAGATGTTCCTCCTGTCATTGTTCCCATTTCCAAAACCAGCACTTGTAGACACCCAGCTGTTCAAACCTGAAAACATGACAGCTCTGTTCCTCACTCAGGTGTTCGTTTTGTCTCCAAGTCTTATAAATCCGACCTCCAAAATTAAATGTCAGTCCACCCACTTCTTCCCATCCTGGCTAGTCTAAAGCACATAGTAGAAACTACCATATTTCTATGCCTCTCCCTCAATAATGCAGCCTCCTCAAAGCAAGCTTTTAGAAACGTAAATCAGATCAAGTCATGCCTTGATCTAAAAATCTTAGGTAGGTTTCCCATTCCCTTTAGGGTAAAATCCAGAACCCATAGCGTGGCCAACATGACCCTGAGTAGGCTGGCTTTTGCCTACCTCTTCTTCTTCACATCACATTGAACTCATTCTTTGCCCTTCAGCCACATAGGCCTTTCTCAGCTCCTCCAACAAGCCAAGCCCAGCTGCCTCAGGGCCTCCACAGGTTCTCTTATTTACTGCCTGGCTCATCTTGTAGACGCAGTATAATTTTCACTTCCTCAGAGAGGCCTCCCCCTTATCTAAGTTGGACCCCTAGTTAGTCTTTCTCATGGCAACGTTAACCTTTCTTCTTAGGTCTTATCATACTTTTCATTATGTATTCATGTGTTTACTTTTTTAGTACCTATCTCTAACAACTAGACTGGAAGTTTCCTGAGGGCAGGGACTATGTCTGGCACAGAAGAGGTGCTAAATATTGTGGAGTGGATACAGAAATAAATGCATAATGCTGAATTGAATTGATGGTATTTCCTACTATCCATTGTCCAGTTTCAAAGTTGACCTTTGCTCTAACTTTATTTCTTTTACTTACATGATTTTTTTTACTTTAGTCTTATCCAAAGGTCAAAGGTAATGACAAAGATGACGAAAATATAAGACAAAAAATCATAAATTATCTATAGAGTAATGTGCAAATAACCTACTTAATTAAGAGAAAAGCATCTATTCAATCTCCATGGGAATGTCTATAACCACTTCTTAAAGCCATATTGAGGTAAAAGTTTTCACAATAAGTTATCTCATACAGAAGCCTCCCAAACCAAGAGCATGGGTTTCTCCTCAGCCTTCCCTTTCAAGGGTAACAGAATTTTACCTTGATCTCTAAAGCTGGGGTTGTGACAGGAGTTTCTCAGGCCAGCCTTGAGATACTTGAATAAGCATCCAACTGGAAATAGCACAGACAATTTGAGAATCTGACTTCTGGTTTGTCTGAGTAAATCAAGGATAAGTGCTACAGGTAGCACTTTGTTTGGTCTCCTTTTCTATAACTCTTGGTTTTAGCAATTCCAAAGGCTAATGTGAAGGAATTAGAAAAATTAAGACAAAACTACTCCTGAGGGAGCTAAGTACTAGAGAAGATTTTAGGTGGCGTGGAAGTGAGAGAAGAATTGTATTACATGTCTTCCCATTTGGTGAAAAAAAAGAGAGAGAGAGAGAGATGAGTTCTGCCTCTCAAGTCAATGAAAGCTTGGGAGATTGGACAGAAGCAAATATCTAGATGAAATTCCTATAGGCGTGAGGAGAGGGACACAGATGAAGACTTTTAGCAAGGAGCAGTCGAGATAGTATCAACTGCAGACAGTATCTCAGAGATGACAGCTAGATTATAAGCTCAGGAGGAAGGGAGCACGGATCAGAAATGAATAGCTACATATGTGCCTGCAGCTTCCAGTAATTACATTATCCACACATATTAGGCAATCTGTTCATTTTAATTATATAACTGCATTTTTTTTCCTTAAATGAGCATGGTTTATCCACTTAAACTGACACTTTCAATTTTACAGGCAGTGGAAATTTTCCTGTTGGCATAATTTATTTCTTACACACTGAAGAAAAGTTACCTTTTAATCCCCAATCAATATTTGGAGAGCACACAATTAATTTAATAGATATCTAGGTAGTTAACATAAATCTGCAAGTTAAGGAGCCCATTCTTTCCCTATTTATAATGCATCGAGCAATAATTGTATCTCAGCAGGAATCTAAATCCTCATTGCATCAAGATGTCAAGATTGTAGGGCTGATTGCTCCCAGTTGCTTTCTGTTTCCCCCAGTTTATCGGGAGGTGATACAAGAAGCATTGCTTTCTCAGTGCTCTGTGCTGTGCTGTCGAGGTCACCAGATAACCAGCACCGTTTGGGGGCATAATATTAAAAACAGATTGCCAGTTGTAATGGGAGCTGTTCGTTTTTCTTTCCTTGTTCCTTTTCAATATGACAATTGCATACCGGAAGTCAGAGCTTTTAGGAAGAACCTCTGAAGCCACTGGCAGTGCATGTCAATCAGTGACCGAATAAACTAACTGAGCCATCTGCAGACGTGCAAGAATAAGGTAGGAGCTGTTTGCAGCCCAGCTCCACTTCCCGGGGTGCGTTTGTCTTCTCAGGATCAGCTGGGTTGATGCTGAAGTTCTTGGCCTGTGAAAATTTATTACCCACAGAGTCGATCTGCGTTCAGGCGGCCAAGTCTGAATAAGTAGAGTCATTGTGCTTGTCTGGGGTTTGTGGCCAAAGTTCATCCAGTCAGCTTGACATTCACATCCCAGGAGACTCATGAAAGCCAACACCCTGGCATGTGCTCTCGAATTCTGCCAAAACTGTGTAGAACTGGATAAGCAGGAGTTGAAGCTGTAATCAGGACCAGGTTTGAGGGGCAAGGCTCCAAAATCAAATTTCTCCTATATTAGCCATGAACTGTTTTGTTATTGTCATTTAGAGTTAAACAAGAGCTAGACAATTTTTACACAAAACTCATTCTGAGAATAGTTCTAAATACCTACTAGGCGCCAAACATAGTGCGAGACCTGGCTCGTTGGTCTTGATGAATTGCACATTCGTAATATTTCAGTAGGATAATTTAACCATAAAAAACAGCTCTCAAAGAAGCATTTAAAGTAAAATTTAAATGCCAAGAAATGCCTCTACTCTAAATGACTATATAAAAAATAAGCACTTATTACATATAGCAAACCTAATAGCAAAGTAGAAACGAAAAGAGCAGTTTAGGATTGTTTTTATTTTGGTCTAACTGCCAAGCTGGTTTCTTTTTAACGTGGAAGGAGCACAGCCCTTCCCCCTGATAACTCCTGCCTACCAGGTCTTTGTCCTCTCTGTGTTTGAAGGCATCATATATTTGAGCCTTTGCTCACAATCAGTGAAACTCAAATATCTCAGCAGGAGGCTTTTTGTTTTTTGGAGTTTTTTTTTTTTTTTTTTTTTTTTTTAACAGTCCAAAAGCAGCTTAGCCTAGTTAAGTGATTGTGTTTTATAAAGAAAATTTAGCTGTAACTAGAAGTTAATGCAAAAATTCCTTTTTGATGGCCAGTGTTACCACCTCATGTCACGCTTTATAAAAACTTATGAAAAGCACAAGCAGAGGTAGAGAGACATGGAAACGCAATCATCCTTTCTCAGCTGTAATTTCCAAAACTGAAACGATCAGCCAATTTAGATGTCTCTGAGCACAGATGTCCAAAGGCCCATAACCCTGCTTCCTAAGATATTTTCTCAGACCTCCTAAAGAAAACTGATTGAGATTTGTGTAGGTTTCATTGTAGCTAACCAGCCGGGCCAAAGTGTGCCTAATTTCACTCTGAAGACTTGAAATGTAAAGCTGGAAAATGAGAAAATTATATATTTTAAAACAATCCATTTAATTTGGGCAAATATACAATTGACACAAAAACGGAGGACACTGCTCTTGTTAAGTTGAGGGAGCGCCATCTTGGAAACGAGACCACATTTTCCCTAATGGTGGGTGTCAATACCACCAAATGGGATCTCTACCGGGTGAACGAAAGAGGGGCTGTGTACCACCATTTGAAGGTGCGCTCTGCCCCAGGGCAGTCGCCAGCAGGCGGCTAAGGAAGCGGAGTTCTCTCGCCAGACAACACTCCTCGTTTACCTCAGTGGAATGGCCCTTGGTCCTGTGACTTCACTGATCTTTTTCTTCAATGGCGTCTTCAGAAGTGGTTACTCCTCAGAGTATATGCTTCACTCATATCCAGACATGGGCAGCTTCATAAACTGACGAATTTACCTAAAATCGTCAGGTGTTTGGTTGAGATATGCTCCTGAGAAGTTTTTGTTTTTTCCAAATCATCTCCAAGTGGGGCCAGTTATCTCAGCACAGATGTTCTCAGGAGATTCTCTTAGCCTGTTGTTTCTACCTGGGGAAATCATCTTCTGTGATTCAGTTCCTCTGGGCATTTCCCAGCTCTGCAGCCACCAGGTTGTTTAGTGGAACGTGGACCAGACAGTTCCTAAGCTGTCAGGCCAGCGGACGTGGCCCCTGCACACTCGGAAGTTGTGAAAGTGCCAGCAGAGTCAGAACATTCCCCTGGGAGATCTGACTCAGAGACCGGTCTCTGTGAGCTGCCTCTTTCAACCTGAACTTTGTTCTTAAAATCCAAGGCAGTGAAGGAAGAGTATGTGATTATGAAGTATTATATGTGAAAGCACTTTCTCATATATGAACTTCGAAAGTTCACTTGAGAGGTGAAAATACCAGTAATAACACGATGAGAATCAGTTCAGCTTCCTCTTATATCGCATACATGGTGGGCAAAGTACAATTATGAGACTATTACAAGCCTATTTTTACCTCCAAATATTGTTATCTTATTTGAGTGAAGAAAAAAAACAAAAGGTTTAACTGAAGCCTAAAGCCAAGTTTAGATTTTGCTTCTTCAAGCACAGGTTGCCTTTTTAACAGAACTACCAAAACATTTATGTTACCTTCATGTTTTTTCAAACAAGAACAAAAGGATGTTTCTAATCCACAACTTTGGCCCTGGTTGCAGGCATAATAATCAGCTGCCACCGAAAGGCATTTGGCAAACCCAGCAAAGTGAGAAGTGACTAATTCCAATACTCACCCACTGGGTCAAAGACGAGAATCACTAGTGGGCCATTCCCACCGTGGCCTCCTTGCTCAAGATCTGGATTGCACTGGACTCACCCTGTGAGATCAGGTCCAGGAGCAGCTGGATGGCCACGGTCCAGAGGAGCGGCCCGAGTAGGCCCTCCTGGAGCTCGTCCTTGCTTTCACCTGCAGGGGAGGCCGTTCTGTGAAGCCACAATCCCTGAGCATGAGGGTCTTCGCGTGCCTAACACCACCCCGTGATCCGTTATCTAAATAACCAGCGGGACTGGGCAGGGCTGAGAAGCTACAGCCACATCACCCCATGGTCCAGTTACTGTGACATGTCATCCAAGCAAGGCTGGAGCTGTTCTAGGAGGATGTAAGCCCACACTTTTAGAACTCAGCATTTATCACCAATGATTTACATTCTATTTCTTTGTCCTGAAACTTTGTCACTGACCCCTAGAAAACAGACGAGCCCCCATTCTAGTGATACCTGAAGGCCAGGGCAGCCTTCCAGAGAGCAAGTTGCCACCTCACTTGTTCCAGCCGCCCTGCACCGCTGCTGGCTGTGGGGTACCTGCAGGCCGCGCCATCCGTATTAGGTCGGATGGTCATCCTTGTGTTTGCTTTCATTTTTTTTTTTTTTTTTTTTTTTTTGCGTGAAAAAAAAAATAAGGTTTAACTCAAGCAGAAAGCCCTCTGAGAACTCGGCAGCCAGGCTGTCATCCAGCAGCCCCAGTGGATTCACCCACTTGGCAGAAGAAGCCTCAGTAAACTTCACACTTCCTTTGCATCTATAGTCTTGTCATGTTGATGCCCTGGAGATAAAAAGAATTTTTCCCCAGGAGTGTCTGGCAACCCCCGAGATAAACACTGTAATTATGCTGAGGAAAGGTTAGTCTAAGAAACCTAATCCTCCCCCTTCCCTTGCAAGCACCTGTTTAAACGGTGGCTTCCTCTTCGTGTGCAGCCCCACAGAAAGCTTTGCGCTGTTGGTCAGCATCACCCCGTGTTCAGCAGTCCTCTTCCCACTGAAACTGGCACCTCTCAAAATCCAGCTGGCCCCTGTCCTTCCACCTCCAGCGCAGTCGCCTACAGGCACAAGAGGCAGAACTGGGCTGCCTAGGAGCCCTCGCTGGCAGCCTTCCACTAACTGACAGGCTCGTGGGCAAGGTGACCTCAGAGCCCCTCTTTCAGTTTTTATGTAGCTGGACAAAAGTATTGAAGTGTATTCATATAGGTGCATGAGCTACATGTACATATTCAAGTACACGTTTTACCATCCTCCTCCCTTCCCTCCCCTCCTCCCCTTCTCCCTGGGGGAGACTGTTGGCCTGGCTGGCACTTTTTTATGCTGATTTAGGTAATAGAAGAAGAGGCTTCTGGGAAGAAGCCAAAGAAATAGATTTACATAAGAAAAGGCAGGGAGCTAATTAAAGAAGAATAGATCCAGAAGGTGGTAGAAGGAGGTGAGAGTGTAGGCTGAGGCTTGAGGGAAGAGAGATTGGGCCAGTTGCCCTGCTGCCTGAGAGCTAGAGAAGACAGATAAGAAGATTCCCGGGGAGCTTACAGAGTGTCACACAGCCTGCTCCCCACTCACGTCAAGAAACATCGACACTTACCTTACATTGCTTAGATAAATCCTGAAAATAATAATAAAGCTTGGGGGGCCCAGGACTTAGACTTACAGCCCGCGTGCTCCAGTCTCACACACAGAGAATACGAAGGCTCTTGACTAGAGGTAACATATGGTTATTCATATAACTGTCATCTCTCCCTCCAAGCAGCCTAAATATTTTGAGAACATTAGGTAAAAATAGAGCCACGCCCATAATTAATGGGAGGTGAGGCTTGTGAACATGTTTTTTAGGAGGACAAAATAGTTGTGTTTGGAACAGAAGGTTAGCGACTGGGCTCTCACCGCCTGTCCATCAGGGGTCATTGTATAAATTTCCCCTTATTTCACCCTTGCTGAAAAACAGCACAGGAATAAAAATAAATTTCTTATAGGGAAAGAAGTGTCAGAGAGTGCCATTTTGATTTTAGCAAAATAATAATTCAACAAAAACTTGTTACATCCTTTTGCCTAAAAATGTAATTGGCTATTGAAGGATGATGCCCATTAAAAGCAAACCACCGACTTTTCATTCTTTTTTTTTTAACCAGCGAATATTTGGTTTGTAATTGTACTGAAAGAAGCTTGAATAAACTTCGTGCTTCTTCAGGAAATCTGTGTTTAAAAATAAAGTGCAGTTGACAGTTTGCTGGCCTCATCCTCTGATGCACAATGCTTTTGGAATGAGGTCGACTTGAATGAATGAATGTGTTAAAGGCTAACCCGCCATCCCTCGGGGCTCCAGGAGTGGCTCCATTACGGCTTAGTCAGGCTTAGTCAAGAGGTGCCCTTACATCCGTCAAGCGTTTGGATGCCCAGTGCTGTTGATTAGACTTGTCCCTGGTAGCCGCTTCCCGCCCTCAAGGAGCTGCTAGCCAGCATCCCTACACCTGGCCTGTCAGCTGGGAGATGCCCCCTGCCCGGGTAGAAGCCTCCTGCTTGCCACGGAACAGCTGGCCAGAGCGTGAGACTCACGTCTGTCCCCAGGACCTGCTGAGGCGGCTGTCACCCCAGCCTGGTTCCGCTCCACCAGCCTCCTCCCTCTTGACTGAGCTCTTCCTGGTCTCCACGCCGGCCTCCCTGCCCCCCAGACCGCATCCAGGAACCCACCGGGACCGTCTGACGCATGGTGCGGCCATCACGGCCACCGCCCAGGGGACCCTCCCTTTGCCAGGCTCTCAGCAGAGCCCTGACTTCCTGCTGGGGGGAGCCCCCGGGGCACATGCACACCTCGTGCTCTACCTTTCACGTCTGACTTTCACCCGGGACCTGGAAGAGCCATGTGCTCCAGATGTCATAGCTAGTCATAGTGTATCCGAGTAAAATGTCCTGGAAACGCGAGATCAAAAGCAAGCTGCCTCTCTAAATGCCTCTCAGAAGATGTGACTTGCCAAATCAGGACCAATTTGACATCAAACAAGGCCCCCAAATCGATCGGGATCCAAATTAAGAGATGATGTTACCTGGGTAAACATCATCTGGTACGTTCAACCCAAATCACCACTTTCCATAGGATAGATAGTAAATGCTCAATAAATGCTTGTTTCTCTCTCAGAATCGAGTTTCTGGTAGACAATCATACCTAAGCAGTCCAGCATGAAACAAAAGTAGTCAGACTTTCTCCAAAGAGGAACATGTACCTAATTTTGAAAGAAAGTAAAAGAGAGAAAGAATATAAAGCAAAGAAAAAAATATGTATTCCAACAAACAATTTGGATTGAAGCCGCGGCAAATAGTACTATTTGTCATCCCCAGGAGTTACCTCTTCACATCCTACTGGCGAATTGCTCTAGGGGAATTGTCAGTTGTCAGTAAGGACTTTCTGATAAGAGAGGATTAAGGAACTTATAGCCTAGCTGAGGGCTCAAACTAAAATTCTTATGAAGTAGATGGCAAACTCTGAGAACAGAATCCATGCTAACCCATATGTCAGACTAGCAGGTAGGAGAGAGGAAGATCAATGAAAATTTGAGTCGAGGAACACTTAATAAAAAGGATGCCCTCAGGCATCAAATGGGTGGGCGTCCGTCTGCCATATGGAGGGACCTGGGTTCGATCCCTGGGACCTCCCGGTAAAATAAAATATATATATATATAGAAGGCGCATGGGCTGCCAGGCTCTGTGTGCCGGTGAGCCGCCAGGCCCCGGGAGCCATGCAGCAAGATGATGACGTAACAGGGGAGAGTCAAGACGAGATGCTCTGAAAGTTCCAAAAACCAGGAACCAAGGTGGCGCAGGTGGTAGAACACCTCTCTCCTACATTGGAGGTCTCCAGGATCGAATCCTGGTGAAGACTGGAGGAGGAGGATGAGAAAAGATGGCAGGAAACAGATACAGAGAATTGCCCAGTGAATGGACACAAAACAGCAAATGGGGAAGGGGGGTGGTTAAAATGGATAAAGTAAATAAATAAATCTTTAAAAAAAAAAAAAAAAAAAAGGATGCTGTCAGAGTCTGCAGTGGTTGAAGGGGCCGGGCCGTTGAAACCCACAGAAGCAATGACTTGACTTAAAGACTCACCAAGATTTGAAGTGATTTGTCCTCTGCTGACCCCATTCAGCTGTTTGCTTTCTTTATTGACAAGTTCCTCAGTCCCTGAAGTGCTGCCTTCTCAGTACGATCTTTTAATATGGATTTCATACGTGATATTCAGAGTAGTCTTTCTTGGAGAGACCATACAGCCTGGTTTGCCCAGCAAAGCCCAGGTTTTCTTCTGTTCTCCCAGACTCCCATCTGGCTAGCACTCCCTCTCAGAAATGTTCTTATTTGGATGATAAATTATCTGGTCACCACTGACTCTGTCTGACCCCTGTAGAGTTCAGAATAAGCTCAAAGTCTACTGACCAAAATGCTTCCAAGACAGCATTTCTAGGGATCTGAAAATGCAGAGTACTAATTATTTCTGAGGGGGAAGAAAGGAATGAGTAGCTTTTCTTTTTCCTGCAAATATTCCAAAATGGGTCAGAAAACTCCAAATGGAAGCTTACAAGATGAAAAGTTAAAAGACCTGTCAACTAGGACTAAATTGAAGAGTAATGTCATAAAAGTTAAGATAATGACACATGAAATGTGATAATAGATATAGAAGGAAATTAGACAGTGAAATAAATTAATAAAGGCAAGTCTACCCTTGAAGAAGGATGGCTGGAAAAAAAGCAAAGCCTTACCCAGCAAAATTTGGCAACATGCTTCTGTAACAGCAAAACACAAATGAACTAAGATTAGCTCTGATGGTGTTTATTCAAATACATGTGCGTGGATGCAACCCGCTAACAAGTGAAACAAAGTGATTAAAATCACAGCGGCAGCGATACCTCCAGCTATAATGCGCTTGATTCCGCTCATGGTACTGATGGCGCCACATCGGTGATGGAGACACAGTTGAATCCTAAATCTCCCTCTTTTAGGAAGAAAGCAAAATGCAGATCCAGAAACCTCAAGCCACGCCTCTTCTCTCTATGACTATTTGCCAATTGTTTTGTACTCAATTGGCATATAACGGCATCATCCTCATACCTATAACTACCTGCTCAACCTCTGTACCTGAACATCCCATAGGCAACTTGAACTTAGCACACCCAAAACGGAGCTCTTCTCTGCCCCCTGCCCTGGCACCAGCCTTGTCCTTCTTAGCCTTCGGATGGATGTTCACCCGCAGCAGGTGCCCAAGCCAGATACCCGGGCCTGTCGCATCCAGCCAACCACCGGTTCCAGTCAATTCTACCGCCAAACTGTTACACCAACTCCCTCCGACTCTTCTGCTACCAGGCACGTCTTCTCTTGACTGGGTTACCACGATCACCTTTGACATGCTGCCTCCCTGCCCAAATCCATTCACCACGCAGAAGCCAAAATGGCCCCTGAAAGATGCACCTCACGTCACCTCACTCCCTACTCTTTCTTTTCAGCTTTTCATTTTGAAATGACTCTAGATTCACAGGATGTTGGGAGGAACGTATAGAGCAGGGGTGCCCTTCTCACCCCTTCCCTAATGTAAACCCTTCACTGACTTCTTACTGCCCTGAGGATAAAATTCAAAACCCTTCCTGTGGCCCTCAAAGTCCTTGAGATTGGCCCCGGCCTCTGTGGCCTGGCTCCCCCACCACCGGAGAGCAGTGGACGCCCTGCCTTTCACTTCCTCGGCAGAGCCAGGGTCCTTTGCTCCGGAAGCTGTTTCCCTGGCCTGGAGCCCTTCCTTCCCCACCCAATCCCATCTCTCTGATTCAACAACTCTTCTTCACCGTCCAGATCTCGCTTTGTTACCCCTTCCTTGGAGGGCCCTTCTTGACCACTCATCCCAGGCGAATCCCCTTATTCTCCTCTCTCCTAGTTCCCTGTTCTCCTCAGGCATGGCCGTTAGAACTTAGGATGCTGCATGTGTGCTCAACTCTTCAGGGCGGCCTCACCTCCTAGACTCTAACTAGATTGATCGATTATGGCAGCAGGCTTTGTCTACTGGCTTCACCCAACCTGAGTCCAGAGCCCGGTGCTGAACAAGTGTTTCAGATGAGATCACCTTGTGGCGTTAGCTCAGTCGTAAGAAACTGGATTGCTCCGGGACTCCTCCGAATGTCAGCTTCTCTCCTAGCCATGAACTTGCTCCAGGCTCAACCCAATTATAGAACGGCTTTTCATTTCCTCTTTGCTTCCCCTTCACTAGCAGATCCTGGCACGTGTCATTGGGGAGTTCCCTGAGCACACGCCGAGCATTCACTGGTGATCTCCCGAGCAGCCAACCTGTAGCGATAAAGACAGAGAAAAGATGTCACCTCTTGAAGAGAACCTGGAAAATGATGATTTCTGGCAGAACACTTGTTTTGTCTCAGAGATGTGGGCTTCAGAGCCCTCCATGAATGAGCGTGAATTCAGGAGAGATCCATGAAGCATTCTCTTAACCCTCTCAACCTATTTTGCTGAGAAATGAATAAAAGAGAAGTCGTGAGGAGGGATGACAAGAGGCTTAAGAAGAGAAAAATGTGATTGCTTTAATAGAAATCTCTAGAAAGAATGAAATTGGACACTTCATCTAGTTTACTGTGAATAGGTTTTTAGATTTTGCTTCATGAGTCACTGAAGTACTATTTTTGTTTGCTATTTAATTCCAGTGTCTATTAATTTTATTATTTTCTAACAGCAACATAAGATCCTGTGAAAAAGCCAAAGGGTTTTTTTTTTTTTTTAGAGAGGAGGCAGTCAAAAATTCTAGTGGTCTTTGCTTTGGCATACGACATACAATTTTGACCTAATGACGAAGCTTGTTTTTTCATTTCAAGGAATTATTCTGAACATTTAACATATTCTCATCTCCTGTCTTGATGGACGATGAGTTGTCCGCTGCAAAGTTTTTAATGTCGTAGAATAAATGCAAACTAAATAGCACAATCAAAATCAGGCCTTAAAAAAGTAATGGCGGTTGGTGGCGCCAAGTACCGCCGTGTTGAGTATGTGGCGATGTACATTGTGTAGGCAGATTAGAAGAGGGAGAATCACAGAAGGATATTTCTCAGTGGCTTCTGGAGTGCCTGACCTCTAAGCCGAGAAAGAACTTTTGGTCCCAGCATCGCGTCAGTCTGTTAAAAGAGAGCAGCCGCTGCCCCGATGCCAGATCCAGCTTCTCCTGGAGGACCTGACCAGCCTAGTCCTGTGGAGTTATTCGCCACAGTTATTCTGCCGCCTGGGTCTGTAGGCACTTTGGTGATGGTGGAGAGGCTGAGTTTCTTGTTTTTTATTTGCTTGTTTGTCTTGCTTTGCTCTTTATATCATTTTCTGACAGACCATATACATCAACAAGCACTGTGTTTTCCTCTTGCGAAAGTCTATGGGATGTAGCTGGAGGCATGAGAGAAAAGAGTCAATAGGCTTTTGAAATACAGTCTATTTCCATGGCTTGGAGAACATTCAGAAGCAATGTTAGGAGTTTCTATTTAATTTATAGGCACATGTTTTATGATTTTTGTTATTCCAGGAAGAGTCTGTCTCGATGCTTCATGCTAACAATATTAATATGACTATAATAATAACGTAGTCCACCTTTCTTTGGGGTAGTGCAGATTACTTTTTGCATATTCATCCAGAGTCAGGAGCAGAGTTAAGTTCTTTTCCAGCATAGCTGCCAAAAGGGAAAGCTGCCTTGCTGAGTGCTAAGGGAATCCTTTGGAGGACAAACCTGGGCCACTAGTGGCTGCTTGTCAGCTGCTGGTGCTTTCTGTGAATGTGCTCCTGGGATGGGTCTGCAGGGGAGCCCAGGGGAGCCCAGGGGAGGCCGTGAGAGACAGAGGACGGCCTGAGGCCTCTGAGGTGTCTGCAGCCAGGTCTTCCTCCAGCTTCTCACCCCTTCTCTGCTGCACTGTTCTCTTCCCTCAGGCATCTTCACCAAGGGAAGACCCTGTGGAGATAACCCTTTCCTCTCGAGAAGTAATTATGCAAAACTGGAAAGCCAGGACACGAAACCTTAATTCACTGGAATCCAGGGAACCAGGAAGGGACAGTAACCCCTTGGATTGTCCAAAATGGTCTGTACAGAGACTGACAGGCTCCCTCAGCATCCCATTCAGAGAAGGACAGAGCAGTGTGGAAACTGAGATGCAGGTTGAAGACAGGCTCAAGCCCCATAATAAATTAATGGCAAGACCTGTCCCAGAATGCAAGGCTCAGGTCCCACCTCAACAGGCTTTATGTTCTTTCCTGAATCAGTATGGTTATGTCACGTATGGAAATCGCCAGGCCCAGAAGCCAGTGCTCTCTGTGTCACTCCTGCTTGGCTGCAGGGTTTCTGCACTATTGATGTTTAAAGAGGACAGTTCCTTGTTGCACAGAACCATCGTGCTCTTTGAAGGGACTTGGTAGCCCTGGCCATAGGCACTAAATGCTCCCCAGAACCCTTTCATCATGGGACACCCAGAAATGCCCCTACCCTGGGACTGGGCTTCAGGAGTGACGGGTGCCGGAATGCTCCATCAAGAAACACTGCTGGGGCTCAGAATGACCCTTGCTTTGATTAACTTCCAGTCCAAAACCAACCACACCTCTTCTTCCTGGACCGTCTTTAAAATGCTACTCAAACTCCAGTGGGAAGTGGCCCCTAATTGATTCGCTCATTTGACATTTACTCAGCAGAGGTTTATTGAGCAGCTGCCATGTCCAGGCACTGATTGAAGAGATTATCCCACCAACCACTAGTTACCACTCATACCTGCACCTTCCTAACACTGATCTACCTGGACCTTACTCTTTTCATGTTATTTCAGAAATGTCCTCAAGTTATCCTTCAGCCTTCCTTCTGACTTCCTACCTAGGCACTGAGCTTCCCCAAAGCAGTGGCTGCTCCTCCTTCTTTTATTTTCACCATTCCTGGCACCCAGCACAATACTCTCTGCAGAGTAGGAATTCCGTAAATGTTGTAATGACTGACTGATCCAAGGACATGAAACTACGAGGTGTTATGTGTCAAGGATATGCTGATGTCTCGTTTTTTTCTAATCTGAAGAAGAGCCTGTGTATTTTGTCTCTATTTAAACATGATGAGGAATAGCATGAGAAGGACTTTTGTGTCCCTGGTAGACCGTGTCATGTGCATGCTGGAAAGGGACCATGTGTCTCCGTGTTCCCTGGTCTACCCCAGGCTAAGTCCTGGTCTGAGTCTTAAAAGCCATGCTTTGGTGTCCTCCTCATGGACACGCCCTTCTGCCCTCCTCAGCCTAGTATTGCCTAGCAATAAAAGACAAATGGAGGAAAAAATAGAATCGACTAGAAAAGGAAAGAGAGTGCAAAACTGGGAGAGTCTGGTGGAGAAATGGAGGGCTGATTCCATTTTCTTTTATTTTTATTTTAGTTCTTTTATTATGGAAGAGTTCAAACACCCACAAAAATGGCCAAAATAACATAATGTACTCAACACCTAGCTTCAAGAGTTACCAACTCAGGACCATCTTGTTTCATTTATATATCTATCCGCTCTTCCCTCCCCACCCCCGAATGTATTATTTTAAAGGAAATCACAGCATCAGATGATTTTATCCATAACTATCAACATGATTTTCTAAAAGAAAAGCACGACCACATTATCATTACTATACCTAAAACAGTCAAGAATCCCTTAGTATCATCAGGTTTCCAGTCAGTGTTCAAATTTCCAATTATGGAAATCTTTTCAACAAATCTGAAAATCAGGTCCAAAATGGCACCTTCATTGGGAAAGAAGCTACACTGGAACCAAAATAGACTTCTTTTCTTACATGAAAGTAGAAGAAAGCAGCAGTAAAGGTGATTTTGGTTGTAAAAATGAAATGGCTCTGATGCCTGCTATTTCCCAAGCAATCCCTGAGCTGAGGCCTTTGCACCCCCTCCCTAACCCCACTCCCACCCCCAGCCACCCACACGCCCGGCTCTGGCGCCAGGTGTGCACCGCCGGGAGTCTCCAGCCAACTCCTCAGGAAGCGTCGTTTCGTAACATGGCATGATCCTCTGTGATGTGGCCAGCAGTTGACAATCTGCCCACATGACAGAAGTGCATGTAACATGGCTCTTTTAAAAGTGTTTGATTGAGCACGTAATTTAAAAGTCAGAATATTAATAAACACCTCTGCCCTTTCTTCCAGCAGGCAGCCCAGAGAACTGCTCTCCGCGCTCTCTCTGACAGGTACATTTTGTCATTTTTATAACTATAAATTGCTTTATGAAACGTTGAGCCCTATTTATTGTGGCATATAATTCATAATCGGATTTTGTCCCTAAAGTATCTGTGAACTGGGATGTTAAACACTTTGCATGCTTGGATGTGTCGTGCATGTGTGGAGTTTACTACCGCAAAAATCGCCTTGTTGTATTTCATATAAAGTATGAAGAGTCCCTTGTTGTGCCATGAAACAAGAGACAAGAAACTTAGAGGAAAAACCCTGAATGGTGCAGTAAATTCTGAACTTTAGAATTGACTGGGGTCTAAGCTCATTTTTCAGCAATAAGTACTTCATTTATTTGAAATGTTTCTCCAGACTTCTTCCATGTCATTTCACTGAAAGCTATCCGTTTTTTGATAAGATTCTCTCTTGAAATGCGTTATGCACGTAGCTCGGCAACTCCTCCCTGCTTTGGCATATTTCTTCTGACTCGTGTTACTGAATGAGAGGTGTAACCCTAATCCATAGACATGGTCCAGCTGTATTTCACATCCTCCTGTGCCTAAAAAAGCTGATGAGGATATATAAAGGGATTTCGAGAACAAACCAGACCCTCTTTTGTTTTGGTTTGTTTTTTGTTCTTTCACTTAAGTTTGTGTGCACACGCGTGCACGGGTGTGTTGAAGAACTGTCTGGAGATGAAAACGAAGCCCCTCTGTCTCTCTGCAAGTGAGACGCGTGAGGTCCTCACGGTGTTGGGAACAGCTGGCGGAGAAGTTCCCCTCACCTGGCTGGCAGCCACCTCCGCATTGTCTAGCCAGCCTTCACCCGCCTCGTTCCTTTCCAGTGCTTTTGTGTGTGTGGAATGAGCAATAATTGACTGTGTAAACCAGCTCAGTTCAGTGCTTCTCCAAGGTATAACCTGTCACTTAGACGGAATTATCTGGTGTGCCTGGGTGAAAAGCATTTTCTCTATGGTGGCAGGCTGAGCTGAGTATTTTCATTTCAATTGAATCGCCTTCCCCATGACAACCACACAAGCCTGCATGCTGCCAGAGTGCCTGTCACATGATCTGGACTTGCTTCTGGGATTTTCACAAAAGCTGATAACTGTACTGCTTCTGAGTCTGTTGGGAGAAGGAGGAGAGACTCTGGATCAAAACACACTTAAAATCTGACACAATAATTCCCTTCCTATACATATTTCTTTTTTCCCTTTGACTTCTTTTCTTAAGTAAGTGATTCCTTCAACAAAATGCATCAAAAAGCAAAGGAAAACCTTCAGTTTAAAATACACTGTCATTGCTGATAGGTAGAAGGTTTCTTTGGGGAGTGATGAAAATGTTCTAAAATTAGATTATGGTGATGGTTGCACAATTCTGTAAATATACTAAAAACCATTGAATTGTACACTCTAAGTGGATGAAACTTTATAGTATATAAATTATGTTTCATTAAAGCTGTTTAAAATACAAATATACGTAATGTCATTATGACCTATGGTAAAATAGATAGAAACCTATTTTAGGAAAGTATGGACTTCCTTTGAAGCCCTGGTTATAAACACAAACACAAGTTGTGGGGAACTAGAACCAATACATTCTAAGGCTTCTTCCCAAAACATGCGACTGTCCCAATTAGGAAATAGCGTGGATTTCAGTGATGAGCACTGCCGTTCTCTTTGATGTTTTTCTGCCACTCTCTCTAGAATCCCTCATCGAGCTGGCATCTTAGCCCCTGTTAATTATGTCATGACTGAATGTGGCGTGCTCTGAGGAGGAGATCCTTTCCCTACCCAGAAACAGAGGTTCCCACTTCACGACACTTCTTTGTGGTTGACTTTATCTTCAAATGGAACAAGGCATTTTCCCCTTAAATCTAACGGTTTTCTGGTTCAGAACTGAGGGAACTTTCACAGAGAGATTTCAAAGAAATGAGTTGACTTTGTCGTGCTAGCCTAGTAATGCAATTGTGTAAATATACCTTCTCTGGGCTCTTTCTATTCTTTGTTTTCCACTAATTCGGGGCCACAGGAGTAATTTCTATAATGAGAAGCATTTGTCATCGTTTGAAGATACAATTTAAAACCCGGCTCTTCAAAACCAGGACTTAAAAAAAACCTATTGAATTAATTGGATTCACACTTTCTAAGTTTTTAAATTAGGGAATGCTAACTTACCAAGTGACAGATGTCATCTTACGTGAGATTACTTATTCTTTTGACTAAATCAATATTTCCTGAACGATGACCAATGTGACTCGGGGTCACATGACGTGACCCCCAGGGTTGGGAAATGGAAACGAGTAAAGCTTCCCCTTGCCCAAACCATTCTTGTTCCCTAAACTATTTTTTTAGCCTATTTATCACCTCTTGAGATGATAGTCCATAAAGATTAAGCAGCACTTTCATTTTTGCCCTTAGAAAAAGAAAATAAAGCATTTTTCAGACTTCAAAAGTGTTTCCACGTCCCGCAGCTCTGGAGCTGGGTGGGGAACTCCAGTCTAGCCAGGCCTCCACGGGCTCCTCGGCTTACAGCGCATCCCTCTCAGTCTTACCTCCTTTCGAGCCGCGGTGTCCTTTCAGGCTTGCTCATCCGTGGCCTCGGCTCACTTCCACTTAGCCTGGCAGCTACCTGGAGTAACGCGTGAGCACGAGGGCAGAACTTTGTTTTGTTTCAAGATGTGCAACTTGATGATGAAACGGGGTTTTGTTGAGTTGGTGGGTGGTGGGGGGAGTGAGTTTACCTTGTAAAAAGCCAGTTGTTGGTTTTCCCATAAGGAAGCCCATCTTAAAGGATTTGAAGACCCGACCTAATGAAACTAGTTATGTCAGAGGATAGGAAATGTCCAGCTGTCTTCTTAAGCTCCATCTTGTATATCTTTTCATTTCCCCAAAGTTTCCTAGTTTATTTTCTAAATAGGTATTATAGAAAAAACTCAGTATCTGTTAAACAGTGTGCTTTACAGTTCATCGACTCTTCTGTAATCCATACACAGTCTTGGTAAATTAAAGCTCTGCTGTTTCCATTACCTAAATTAAATTAACCATCTGTGGTCACCCCCAAAGTAAACCTTTTTGCTTTGTTTGGTTTTACCCTAGTAATGGGCTTAGTTTATGGTTTTGCAAAAAGAGCCAAATTGTATTGCAGGTCAAAACTGGCTCACAACAGCAAGGCAAAGGGAAAATCTGGGCTTCGGTCCAACTAACTTGAGCCACTTTGTCCCATTAAAGAATACAATGCTTGGGGAAGGGTTGTACGAGAGTGGGAGGGGCATTTTGTTGTTGTTTTTCTTTCTTCCTCCTGACTGGTAGAATTTTATTATCAGTCTAGTTTATGCTGTGGGAGAGTCAGCTGGTCTACCAGAGGCCCACTGATGCACCAGATAAAGAACCAAGCAGGAAACCGTGACAGGAAAAGGGGGCAAAAGTCTTGGTGAGGGGCACAAAGCAATTACAAGAAAATCTCCCTCTGCAAAAGGACCTATCCTTCCTACTTTTTCATTCCTTATAATATGACTCTCAGATGTCATTTCCCTTTTTTGACTTACGGTGTTGGATGTGGGTAGAGAGAGGCAGGGGGAGAATAAGAATAAAAGGGCACGAGGTTCATTTATAAAGCTGTGTCTGGTGTAGACCCATGGCACTGCCGAAGCTGCCGCCTCACTGGTAATGTGGAAAATATGCAAAGTGCTCTAGGAAGAAGGAAGGATATGTGTGCAGCATATGAAGTGCCTCTGAATACGATTAACTTCCCTCTCTAAGTAGTAAATAGTAGAGAACTGTGATAAAAAAATTTTAAAAAAAGGATTCGTGTGATTTATCAAGCTGAGCCACTGTGCACTTGCAGAGAAGCTGGAGGTCAATCTTGAAATGTAGGGCCAGAGGCACACTAGGAAATTGCCAGGACGAAGAAGTCAATCACACCCTTGGACGGCTTCCATCTGTCTGGGCATGACGGAGCGGCTGCGGCGTGCGTGGGGATGCTTCCTAGCAGAAGATCAGAAATGAAGATTTTCTGTGAGACCTCAAGCGTCATTTGCAGTAGCTTGAGTTTTATAAAAATGGAGCATAATTTCATGTGAATAAATCACGTTCAGCTAGATATATAAGAGGCTGGAAAAAAATTGTACTTGACTTAAAAAAAAAAAGAAGAGCGAGCATGAATTAGCCAACGTGAGAACAGTTGTTAAAGCCATGACACTCGGAGGGCACGCGCGGCGGCGTGGTTAAATTGTGCGTATAATCATCTTCTGAAATGTCAGCCTGCAACTCCACAAACGGCTGCATTTTCACAGCCTCTGAGACGCATCATCACATTGTAACCTGTCTGCCCATCTGGCAATACCTCAGGTCCAAGGCCCGTTTGTGCTGTAATCCAGGCACCTGCCGTTGATTTATTCATTTATTCCACACACATTTATTGAGCGCATACAGCATGCTCTGCTGGGCACTCTGCTGGAGCTGACAGCACAGCAGTGAGCGTTGAAAGCAGCCACGGGCCTTCAGCGGCCGTGCTCCCTCAGCATCTGTGCTCCTCAGCTGCCGTGCTCCCTCAGCAGCCATGCTTTCAGTGGCCGTGCTCCCTCAGCAGCCACGATCCCTCAGCATCCATGCTCTCAGTGGCCGTGCTCCCTCAGCAGCCACGCACCTTCAACAGCCACGCTCCCTCAGCAGCAGTGCTCCCTCAGCAGCCGTGCTCCCCCGGCAACAGTGCTCCCTCGGCAGCCGTGCTCCCTCGGCAGCCGTGCTCCCTTGGCAGTCGTGCTCCCCCGGCAACAGTGCTCCCTCGGCAGCCGTGTTCCCTCGGCAGCCGTGCTCCCTTGGCATCTATGCTCCCTCGGCGTCTGTGCTCCCTCAGTGGCTGTGCACCTTCAGCAGCCGTGCTCCCAAAACAGGTGTGCTCCCTAAACGTGTGCTCCCTCAGCAGCCATGTGCCCTCACGCATGGCTTCACAGTCGTGAGAGAGGGTGGGCTCTGCAAGGAGAAAGTCCTCTCCAGAATGGTACATTTGCTCCTCTCAGGATTGTCCTTCCTAAAATAAACCTCACATATCAAATATCCTTCCTTTAGAGAGAAGAGCATGAAACAAAGCAAGGGGGGAATTGACTACAGTTAAGGGGTTTCACCTCCATGTGGGTGGGAGAGTGTGAGACAGTCTCTGCCATAGGCAGGACTGGAAGTGGCCCCACAGCAAGTCACGGCGGGCAGGGCAGGCATCTAGGGCGTGGGGGTGGATTTCCTTCAGCCTCGCCTGACAGAGCGAGGAGCGAGTGTGTCAGGGCTGGCTGCCAGCACACGCGTGGACTTTCACCCAGTGCTGATGCTGCGGAGAGAAAAGTCACAGTTGCACCAGTGGTTGGTCCTTTCTTGACGGGCCGGAAACGGGGGTGGAGGGGGTAACGTTTTACATCCCCAGCCTGGAAGGCGTGAAGGCGGCACCCTGAGCTGCCTACACCAGCCCCGGCCGTGAGGCCCACGGCAGGCTCCTGTCTCTGCAAAGCAAGGGACTCCTTATGATAAAGCCTTTCTGGTAAACTGTGTGAATAACTACTTTTTTTTTTTGGTAAAGATCTCCAGAGTTCAGAAGTGCTCTCAAGTTTACTACCTCATGTTATGATCCTCACAACAGCCCTGTGAGGTAGAACGGACCCATTTTACAGATTAGAAAACCGAGGTTTGGGGAGCTTATGCACCTAATGCAGGGTCACAAGGCACGGAGTGGCAGAGTCAGAACTGGACCGCAGGTCCCCACCTGTAGAGATGCTATAGAATTGAAAAACACTATTAACTGCCCCGCAGTGGAAAGAAAAAAATGGAATTTTTTAAAAAATCAATCCAAGGTAGGCAAGAAAGTCTCAACAAATTTCAAAGGATTGAAATCACCAGGGCAATTAAGTTAGGAATCAGTAACAAAAAGAGGACCCTGTGAAGCCATAGTGAGTTTTCCGCCCGCTGGTATGGGCTAGACCAGGTGGCCTCTGGCTTCTCGCCCACCAGTCCCGACCCCCACTCTAAGGTACTCAGCTCTTACATCTCACAGACTCTCTACCTCTTTAATAAATAATTCATTTAAGGGCTAGACTTTAATATTTCTTATACAAGTGATAATATATCACATGGCCATTTGTTTGAGTTATTATTGAATTATGAATAAAAGATTACGTTATCAGCAAATCAATCATGTTGTTAAAATATCAGCTAGGAAAATCAGAGAACCAGCAGTCCCTAAGCTGCTCTAAAATTCCATTATTCTTCACCAAGAAATGTACTGGCCTCGTTTGTTTTCAAATGTGCCTCCCACACCTGTGTCATCCCTCACCTGTGTCATCCCACACCTGTGCCTCCCACACCTGTGTCATCCCTCACCTGTGTCATCCCTCACCTGTGTCATCCC
>JAKSZT010054030.1:66841155-66887626 GCA_026826555.1 Tolypeutes matacus
GGGGAGGCCTGGAGGCCGCTGGGGGAGGCTGAGGGCCTCATCCTCTGCCTCGGGCTCAGCTGCCAGGCTCACAGGGCCCAGGGCTGCCTGTTCCTCTGGCCCATTTGCCAGGCTGTGGTCACGCGTGGTGGGATGGCGCCCTCTTTCTTCACGCCACATTTGAACATAAAACAGGAATGAGCACACTTCTGTGAGGGGTCCTGCCCAGAGCGCACTCCATCTAGTGAACTCTGCTCTGTGCAAGGAAGTAGACTCAGGGTGTCAGCCCTCCCTCTCTGGGTTCTGGGCTGAAAATAGATGACAAAAAGCACAAAAGTGCAGGGGTCATGTTTTGATGGCTTTATATGATGAGGAGAGGAGAGCCAAGGCAACTTATATTTCTTGAAGATTTTTTCCCCCTAACAACTAGCTGGAGAGGTATTAGCTATTCACTCACATTTCAAAACGAAGGCCAAATTTTGCTCATGGATCCATGGCAATTCTGTACCCCAGGGGTACATCAGTCACCCCGACCTCCGTGCCTCAGTGAGTGGGGGGAAGCTCCAGGGCGTGGAGACCTACAGACCCTCTCTGGAAGCCAGAAGGTCTGACCCAGCGCGACTTCCCGCCTCCTTTTCCAGCCCTGGCTCTGGCACGTTCTCATTTGTGACTCAGCTCTCCGACACGCGTGTGCGTGCCCCGGGCGAAGCGTAGAGGACGTTTGCTGTATCGGGTGCTGTGACGGGTAGCAGCTCACGCCAGGGTCAGGCCGCCAGTGAAGGGACGCCGAATCTAAACCTCCATCGACTTGGTGCCCATGTGCTTTGGGAAAGAGGACCCCGCTGCTCATGCTTAGAATGCCGGCCCAACGGGGAGATGGCAGGCCAGGCTGTTCCCAGGGGCTGGAGCCCTCCCGCACCGCCCGGCTGGCAGAGCCCTCCGAGGTGCCCTCTGCGGCCGGCCGGCCTGCGGTCACCTGCGGTCCTTTCCTGTAGCCCTGCAGAGCTGCTTCCTTCTGAAACGCCCCCCTGCCCCTCAGCCCCACTCCCCCTGGTGAAGCCCTGAGCTCCCTGAAGGCTCAGCCGGGGCCTCTCTCCCCGCCCCACTGTGTCTCAGCCGCGTGGAAGCGCCCGCCCCTTCTCCCCAGGAATGCCATCCTTGGCCCTGGGGCCTCATCTCAGAGGACGGCGCCCCAGCGTCCTCTCTTTAATTCGACGACAGGTGTTCAAGAGCCGCGGGAGACCGTTGTCCCCGTAAGGATGGCTATTTCCAGTAGACAGGCCCCACCCGACCCTGCGCTGCGAAGGACAAACTTGTCTCTTTGTGAGAAGGTGATTTATTGGAAGTGCACAAGCAAGGAACTGGGGCGATCTCCCCAAAGCGAGTTCAAAGTGAGAATGGAAGCTAGAGCTTTGAAAGGCCAGGGCAGGGGGCGGCGAAAAACAAGTAAAAAACCCAAGTGGTGCCAGAGGGCCTGCGAGGAGGGCGCGTGGCTTCTCGGGTATGCACGGCTCGTCCTTGATTTTGGTGGCCAGTAAACCGCAGGTGAGACGTAGTCGTGCAGGTGCGAGGCCTTCCCGGCTCCTTCCTCAGACAGCGGCTCAAGGATGTCAACCTTTCTGTCTCTGGGAAAAGGTACAGGTTTACACCATTCTGTCCGGTTTTGCTTTGAGACGTTCTCTTGTTCCTGTAAGGAAAACTGAGAGGGTCTGCTTAATACCCTTCAGGGAACTGAATGCAAAGAGCAAACTTCTAAAATTAATTAACAGAAAACCAGCTCAACTCGCTTTAGAATTTTCAGAGCTGCTTAAGTGAAGACATGTCATAAGCACGTTTTCCAGCTATCGCTAGTTTCTGTTTTTTAACGCCACCGCCAGTACTTTAGATTTTCACGTTTCTTTGTGTTAACCCTCCCCTTTTCAAATGTCATGAAATGGATCCTGCACCTCCTGAGTTGTTTTGCCTCTGCTAAGGAGCTTTCTGATGCCCACTGACATCAGATGGTGTGGGGTTTTTTTAGCCTTAGCCGGAGGCCTTAAGGCTAAAACCCTGGTGGAGGCAAACCTCCTCCCACCAGAGCAGGTTCTCCTGGGCTACCCTGCTCTGAGCTGCTCTCGTTTTGGAGGTGTTGGGGCCACTCGCCCCGGGGGGTGGCCCCCAAGGCAACAAGACTGAAACTTGGTAAGGTAATCAGCTTCCTCTCTCTCTCCATCCTCCCCTACTGTTCTGAAAAGAGTAAGCTGCCTCCGGGACCAGAAGAAAAGGTCTAAATAATGTGGTCCAAAGGAGAAGAGTTGTTCTCCAAAAGAATTTTATACCTTTTATGGAGGATGAGAATGAAACTGGCAACAGCAAAAATGAGCTGGAAAATGGCCTCTAGATTCGCAGCTACTGCCTTCTCTCAGTAAAACGCCACGAGGAGGGCATGTCTCTATGAACTCCAGTCTTACTCCCAAGCCTCTTCTGTTGAATCAAGTAACGTCTTTCCATGTTCCCTTGTCTGAGCACAGAAGAGTGCAGCTTGGGATGGGTGCAACGTGGCTGGCCTGGAGGTGCCAAAAGCCGCCAGCCACTGCACTCCCGGCACCTGCGCTGGAAGGCAATTCCACGCATTTCTTTCTATAGAAATTCTAGTGTCTTCGTGTGGCAACCTCAGGACTCTAAGTGAGCTGGCTGGAGTTTTGGTTGCTGAGATGTAAACAGGCTTCATTTCACTGGAAAAATGGTTCCATGACGTTTGCCGTTCATCCTTTCCATGTCATTCAAAGGCTTTAAAAGACAATATTTAACCCTGAATTTTGTGACTTTGTAATAGACTCAGATGGTACTTTATCATCACTTTACTTTCATCTTCTTACTCTTCCTCCATCACAATGTCTATCGTATTACATTGCTTTTAAAATATGGCTTTAGCACCCTGAAATATGAATTCCCAGGCTTCCAGACTTCCAGATCTGTGATTAATTATAATTCATTCTCTTGCTTGTCATTCCATCTAGGGTTCTGTCAAATAACCATTGCAAAATTTCAGGCAGGAGGTCACCTGCACATTACTCAGTGGTGATGCTGTTTGCCAGGTGCCATTCGTCTTCCCTACGGCGTTCATCCCCCAACGCCCCAGGAGCGCCCCCGCTGCTGGCGGCACCCTCCGTTCCTACCTGGCATGGAAAGAAAAGATCACAGACCTCGGGTTGCCAGATTTAGCTAATAAAAAAAGGAACAACCAATAATTCTTTATTATGTCCCAAATATTGCATATTATTCATTGTTTATCTGAAACTCAAATTTAACTGGGTGTCCTCTATTTTATCTGACAACCCTCCATAAACCATGTTGTGATGAAAAGACCATTAAGAAAAATGTTCCATAAAAGTATTTGCTCTTCATTGGAAATTACACAAGAAAATATCAAGAGCTTGGAGGGTCATTTGTGTACAGACCAGGGACGCAACCTAAGTCAAAATTCTGTCTCACTCTTTAAGAGAGCTTCTTTGAAAATGGATTTTCTCTTTTCAAATGGTAGAATAACCAGCTCAATTCTACCAGAAGCAACGCGAGCCATTCCTCTTGGTCTTCCTTGCCACGTGTGTCTCGGTGTACACCGTGATGTGTGTCCTGTACTGCTGCAGGTGGTCAACCTGCATGAAAACCCAGGTGGGGGCAGTGCCCGTGTGCAGGGCAGAGGCAGGGGCTGAGCTCCTGCTCCCTCCCCTCCAATCACAAGTGTCCTGATGGAAAACTCCAGACTTCCACTCCCTGGGAAGCACAGGCTGCTGCCCCAGCACTCTGCTGATCTTTTGGTGCTGTTTCTAATTTGCATTTCACTGAGTTATTTGTGCCAAGGACTGTCTAGTTTTGATGAAAGAGAAGCTTTTCCTTGCTGCCACTGAAGAGAATTGCCTGCCCGTCTCCATGCCTCTGACAGTGCAGAGAGAGATTTTTCTGTTGACCTGTAACGACAGCCAGTGATGGTCCAAGGCCAAGAGCGTCTCTCCCAGGACACAGCTTTCAGGCAGCAAGGCTCTCAGGAACAGGGTTTTATGTGATGACACTTTCTTCCAAGCTCTGTTTCTTAAGCACTATTAATCCCTTGGTTATCACATCATATTAATTATTCATTGCCTAACTTTTCTCCAAGAGTAATTAATGTGATAAGTTACACAAAGACGATGGTGGTAAATATTATAATATGAAAGCAATTACTGAAGTGACAATTTTAATTCGAAATTACTTTAATTACATGGGACTCCAACTTATTTAAAATCCTGTCTCCACAGAGCTTCGTTGAGCTTCCAAAATTGCCACCACTTCAGTTACCCAGAGATAGACCCTGGAATTTCCTTCCACTTTTACGTCAGTGAGCAACATTAGTGAGAGGAATTCAAACAAACAGGCACCTGGGCAGACAATAGGCATGTCGGAAGACTGTGAGCCCAGGAGCCTGGATGGGGGGTATTTTACAGTCGTAGGGGAGGACGAAGATAGATGAAACCTGCAGCTCCAGGCAGGAACAGCTGCATGGACAAGCCACCTGTGCAGTCCCACGGGGACCCGTGATTGCTTTAATGCTCTGTGCTTGCCATCTTGGATTCTTAATAAGTTTATCTTTGAATCTGTGTCTTGCAAGTGAAGTCTAATCAGACAGTGCGGCTGAAGTCCCACTTAGCTGGGATGGCTTCTCCGTCACCCACTCTCCTGCCCCTTGGTGCCCCTGACCCCACCCAGCCTTCCCCTTTCCACCCCCACCCAGAGGCTGCTGCTGTCCTCCACCCCTGTAGGCAGCAGAGGCACACTCCTGCCACGTCTTGGGAAAGGATGTGGAGACAGCCATCTCCACCCCCAGCTGGCAGCACCATGCAGTTCAATGGGCAACCCATTGGGGATGAGCCTCTGGCCCACCCCATCCAGATCCCGCTGCCTAGTACATCCCAGCTTGAAGGTTTTAATAGCCTGGGGTGGGAGGGAGGCGGCCTTTCTGCCCATGTGGGTTGGGGTGATGGGCCAGGAGAAGAGGAGACGCCTGGCTTAACTTCTTTCCTCCAACCAGGGCACAGAACATTGGTCTGGCAGCTGAGGGGAAAGGGTTCCAGAAGCCAGTGGTCACCAGCCAAGTTGCAGGCGAGGGACTTATGAGGGGCCCCACTGGCCCCACCAATATCACCCAAGGAGCATGACATTAAATAGCAAATTTTAAAATGCCATGACATGCTCTGTCATGATATGTTAACAAATGTTTCACAACGATGCAGGGTGTTTGTGGGGGGGTGATGTGTGGGAGCCCTGTATGATGTTATGCATGTTTGTTTTGTAAGTTCACGATGTTTATTGAACACTTATAGAATATGTATGTTCCTGTATGAATGATATACTCCAATAAATTGTTTTTTTAAAAAAAAATATGATGACAAACCAACCACCCAGCAAAGAAAAGCCCAGGACCAGATGGCTTCACTAGTGAACTTTACCACTTTCCAAGAAGAATTTACACTACTCCTGCTCAAACTCTTCCAAAAAAAGTGAAGAGGAGGTAAGACTTCCTAATTTGTTCTATGAAGCCAGCATCAAGCTAATATCAAAGCCAAACAGATATATCACTTAAACAGAAAATTACAGGCTATTATCCCTTATGAATATAAATGTAAAAGTCCTTAGTAAGACACTAGCAAACCAAATCCAACAGCACGTTAAAAGGATGCACCATGATCAAATGGGATTTATCCCAGGAATGGTTCAACATAAGAAAATCAATGTAATATACTGCATTAATAGAATGAAGGGAGGGTAAAAAACAGATTGATGTAGAAAAGGCATTTGACAAAATCCTTTTTTGAAAGATTTCCTCCTAAGATCAGGTACAAGACAAGGATGCCCACTTCCACCACTAATATTTAACATTTAACATTGTACCAGACATTGTACCAACATTGTGCCAGAGCAATTAAGCAAGAAAAAGAAATAAAAGGCATCCAAATTGGAAAGGAAGATATAGAACTATCCCTATTTGCAGATGACATGATCGAGAAAATCCTCAAGAATTTACAAGAAAACTACTAGTACTAATAAATGAATCCAGCAAAGTGGTGAAGTACAAGATAACACATGAAATTCAATGGTGTTTCTCTACACCAGCAATGAACAATCTGAAAAGAAAATCAAGAAAACAAATTCATTTACAATAGCAACTAAAAGAATAAAATACCTAGAAATGAATTTAACCAAGGATATACAGAACTTATACACAAAAACTTCCAAATCATTACTGAAATTAAAGAAGACCTAAACAAACAGAGAGATATTCAATGCCCATGGATTAGAAGATTTAATATCATTAAGATGGCAACACTGCCTGTCTTCGTTTCCTAAGGATTGCCAATGCAATATACCAGAAATGGGTTGGCTTTTATAATGGGAATGTAATAGGTTAAAAGCTTACAGTTCTGAGGCTGTGAACGTATCCAAATCAAGGCATCATCACGAGATGCTGTCTCACCAAGTTGCAGCTCTGGGCGAGCAGACACATGGCAGGGCACAATGCGGGTCTGCTGCTCTCTCCCCTCTCCTCTGGGCCTGTGGCTTTTCTCTCTCCTGGGCTTGTCAACATCTGGAGTCATCTCTCCATCCCTGAAGCTTTTTTCTGCGTCTGAATTTTTTTATTCCTCTCTTTATAATGGACTCCAGTAAAAGGATTAAGACCCACCCAGGGTCATGCCCTATTGAAGTGATCTCATCAAAAGGTCCCGTCTACAACAGGTTTACAAGCACGGGAATGGATTAATTCTAAGGACATGCTCTTCTGGGTCCTTCCAGCTTCAAAGTGCCACACTACCCAAAGTAATTTACAAATTCAGCATAATCCTAGTCAGAATTCCAACAGCCTTCTTGGCAGAAATAGAAAAGCTAATCATCAAATTCATATGGAAGAGCAAAAGACCCCAAATAGCCAAAATCATCTACAAAAAGAACAAAGTTGGAGGCCTCATACTTCCTGATTTCAAAACTTACTACAAAGCCACAGTAAACAAAACAGGGTGGTCCTGGCACCAAGTGAGACCTACAGACCGATGGAATTGAATTGAGAGTTCAGAAATAAACATCTACGACCAAATGATTTTTGACAAGGCTGCCAAGTCCACTCAATGGAAAAAGAATAGCCTTTTTGTATTAGTCAGCCAAACTGGTGCTGATGCAAAGTACCAGAAATCTGTTGGCTTTTATAAAGGGTATTTATTGGGGGTACAAGCTTACAATTACAAGACCCTAAAGAGTCCAACTCAAGGTTGCTTTCTCACCAAAGTCAATTGCTACATGTTGAAGCAAGATGGTTGCCGAGCTCTGCGAGGGTTCAGCCTTCCTTCTTCCTCTTAAGCTCTGTGGGCCCAGCTTCTTCCGATCTCAGTTGTAGGTTGGCATAGGGCTCGTCTCTCAGGGCTTCTTATATCAATCTCGTTTCTTTCCAGGCATTTTCAGCTGCTCAGCTGCTCTGTTCTCTTCAGATGTAAACTATCAGGCAATGGCTCTTCTCTCCCCAGAGCTCCAGGATCAAGCATGACAGAGCTCTCTCCTCTTCTATGTCTTCTTGAGTGAGTGTCCATTTATATCAGCCCACCAAGGGGGTGGGGACTCAACCCTGAGTCATGACCTCCTGTCATGGTCAAATCAAAACCCTAATCTTAACAGGCAGTTTACTCAAGACATGTCAGCTGGATCTAATGCATTCAAAGGGTAGCACGCCCAGAGAAATAGATTAGCTTACAAACATAATCTCTCTTTTAGGGATTCATAAATAATCTCAAACTGCCACACTCTTCAACAAAATGTGCTGGGAAATCTGGATATCCACAAACAAAAGAATGAAAGTGGACCCCTACCTCATACCATATACAAAAATTAATGCAAATTGGATCAATGACCTAAATATAAGAACTAAAACTATGAAACTCTTAGAAGAAAACATAGAGAAAAATCTTTAGGACTTTGGATTAAGCAGTGAATTCTTAGACTACCCCAAAAGCATGAGCAACAAAACAAAAAATAGATAAATTGGACTGCTTCATAATTAAAACTTTTGTGCATCAAAAGACTTTATCAAGAAAGTGAAGCAACAACCAACAAAATGGGAGAACATATTTGGAAACCATGTGCCTGGTAAGAGTTTAATATCCTGAATATATAAAGAAATCTTACAACTCGGCAACAAAAAGACAAACCACCCAATTTTTTTTTAAAAGTGGATAAAGGACTTGAATATTATTTCTCCAAAGAAGATATACAAATTGCCAATAAGCACATGAAAAGATGTTCAATATCATTAGCTATTAGGAAAATGTAAATCAAAAACCTCAATGAGATACCGTTACACACTCACAAGTATGGCTATTATTAAATAAAAAAAAACAAAGACAGAAAATAATAATAATAGTGCTAGGAACGATGAGGAGAAATATGAATCCTATTACCCTCTTGGTAGGAATCATATAGCCACTGAAGAAAACAGTTTGGAGGTTCCTCAAAAAGTTAAACATAGGACTACCATATGCCCTGGCAATCCCATGTCTAGGTGCATACCTAAAACAATTGATGTTTATAGCAGCTTTATTCACAATAGCAAAAAGGTGGAAGCAACCCAAATGTCCCTCAACTGATGACTGGATAACCAAAATGTGGTCTAAGCATACAAAATATTATACAGCCATAAAAAGGAATGAAGTCCTGATACATGCTACAATGTGGATAAACCTTGAAGGCGTCATGTTGAAGGAAATCAGTGAGACACAAAAGGCCAAATGTTGTATGATCTCACTTATATGAAATAACTAGCATAGGCAAATTCATAGAGACAGGAAGTAGAGTACAGGTAACCCAGGATTGGGGGTTCAGGGGATTGAGGAGTTAATGCACAATGGGTACGGGGTTTCTGTTTTGGGGTGATGGAAAAATTTGATTAATGGATGATGGTGAGGGTGGCCCAAAGTGTGAATGTGGTTGATCCTACTAAATTATAAGCTTGGAAGTGGTTGAGATGCAAAATGTTATGTTGTTTCCACAATTAAAGAAGAGTGAGGGAAAGAACCTAAAGAGACAATGACAATGAAATGCATTACATGACTCTGGACTGGACCCGATAATGGAGGGGAAAGCACCTAAAAGGACACATTAAAACGATTGAAAAAAATGGAATATAGACTCTATGCATCCTATCGATGTTAAATTTCTTTCTTTTTTTTTTTTTAATTTCTTTTGTTTATTTATACCCCACCCCCCTTGTTTGCTCTCGCTGTCTGCTCTCTGTGTCCATTTGCTGTGTGCTCTCTGTGTCTGCTCGTCTTCTCTTTAGGAGGCACAGGGAACTGAGCCTGGGACACCCCATGTGGGAGAGAAGCGCTCAATCTCTTGAGACACCTCAACTCCCTGCTTTGTTGTTTCTCTCATTGTGTTTCCCCTTTGTGTCTCCTTGTTGTGTCATTTTGTTAGTCAGCTCACCACGCCAGCCCATCACACCAGCTTGATGTCTTGCTTGTCTTCTCCAGGAGGCACCGGGAACTAAACCCGACCTCCCGTGTGATAGGCAGGAGCTCAGTCACTTGAGCCACATCCTCTTCCCTGATGTTAAATTTCTTAAACTACATGTACTTAATAAGATTACACAAGGAAATATTCTTATTTTTAGGAAATATACATGAAAGTATTAAGTTTTCAAGGAACATGGTGTATGCAACCTACTCCCAAATATTTGGACAAAAGATAGACAGATGACAGATAGATGATAGATGATGACTGATTGGTAGGTAGGTAGGTAGGTAGGTAGATGATGGATGGATGGATGGATGGATGGATGGATGGATGGATGGATGGATGGATGTGGCAAAATGTTAAAAGCTGGTATAGCTGGATGAGGGGTTTGTTGGAGTTCTCTGTATTGATTTGGTATTATTTTTCAAACTAAGTTTGAAATTATTTCAAAATAAAAGGAGTTAAAAAACAATATCATTAAAAAATGCCATGACATTGAGAGAAACTGTGGAAGAAAGGAAAAAGCTCTATATTTTAGTACCTGTAATGGCACTTTTTTCCTGCATTTTGAACAAGGGCCCACATTTTCGTTTTGCACTGGGCCCTGTAAATTACGGGGCAGGTCCTGGCCCCAGGACAGGGGGAAGCTGGGTCACCGCCCTTACTTGGCCTCAGGAAAGACCTATCTTTTAAGGTTTTAGGATCCTAGTGGAGTGCTTCTTTGAAATCCGTCTCTCTGTCTCTCGTGTGACACACAGAGGCCCCAAATGCATTTTGCTCTCTGGGATTAACTAGCACATACACTGCCAGGCTCCAGTGTGTTACTAAATGTCTTCCTCCTACCATCAAATCTTGGAGGAACTCCCAAGCTCATCTTGAATACATTGGAGAAAAAGTGAAACCACCTTCATTTTTGAAGCAGACAAATTCTGTTGTGCAAGGACAGAACCAAAGCTTGATTCTGGACTGGGAGCTTCTCTTGGGCAAGGGCGGTCTCTGGTTCGTTCTTGGATCCTCTACCTTTTGCCCAGTGATCGGGAGGTGCCTGGCTTCCTTTCCTGGCCCCTGGAGGTGTGCCCGATGAAGGACAGGCTGCAGCAGATGCATGCCCGATGCATGGGGCCATTCAGACCCCGCTGGGAGAACTCCCCCCAAACGGCCAGGCCTGGGGCTGCGAGTTGCATTGTCCTGGTGTATGATGCTAGTGCTGTTTTTCGTCCAGCAGACAGCTCGTTTCTGGGAATGGGATTGCTCACATTCTCTGTGACTGGAGCTGGAGAGTCACAGGCTTATTTGCACCGTACTCAGGAATAATAAAACAAATAAAATTATATTGACCACGTTCTAGTTTATTTCATTCCTCCTCCTTTTTCTTACCACTCCACTCTTCCTTTCTCCCTCTTGTTCAGCTTGTCCGTAAAGCAACCTTTCTATTTTCAGCAAACCTTAAAGAAACTCTTTTCCTTTAAATAAAATGTCATTATCAATTGTGAACATCTCCCGGGGTTTTCCTTTGGGGATAGAGCCTCTGCCGTGTGTTCAGAGTGGCCACCAGTGGCTGGAGGAGAGCCCACCTGCCCAGGACTCAGCTGACCTACCCTCCAGCAGCAGCACACAGCGTGGCTGGAGGCCCCTGCTCCAGCGCTGATCCCAGAGCAGCCCACTCAGAATATTCTTATTCTTTCAAATGACATATATTTGCTTAAGGGATTTCAAATTCATGGAATATAGGAACTCAGCCAATCCCTACCTATTTAAAGCCCCTTTCATCATCACATGTGTCTCTAAACAGAAGGGCTACTTGGAACTGGACTCTACAAAATCAAGAGAAGGAGAAATGGTTCCCCCTCTGATCTGAGCCTTCTTCGCCTTCATCACACACCCCTGCCTCCGAGTCCTGGCCTCCTCGCTGGCCTCTGGGCCCTCCTGGCACTGTCTACCCCCTTGGCCCGGAGCGTGCTCCCTCCTCAACTCTTCCCGTCTAAATCAGACCTGCTCAGGTCCCTCTTCCTCCAGGGACTCCCTCCTGGAAACCGGAGCCCTCGTTAGCTCCCTGGACTCAAAATTCTTAGGACTAAGGATTTTATCACAAAATTTATCACTTAGGATATTCTGTCTTCTCTTGAATTCTCCTGGCCCTCCAACTCTGAGGACATGGACTCAGAGCGATGCAAGGGAAGTAGCACCAAAAATTCTTGTTGACCTAAAACTAAAATGCAAAGTGCCCTGGTTGTGACAGGCTTCAGGCAGAGCAGGCTCTTTGGCTCATCCTTGAACTCGCTTTACACACGGCAAGATGAGAACCTCCAGCCCCAGCACGGCACCTTGCACATGGAGGTGTGGGCTCATGGTCGTCATTGACTGAAAGTCTGTGGACAACTCGGTGCCCAGAGTGAGCAAAGCCCGGAATCTGGCATGTGCTCAGCTGTTACACAGGAATCCTACAGGCAAATTAAGGAAGGAGATGCAAGGCGTGGTGCTCTGGCCAGGAGCGACTCTTCCTGTCAGCCGTGACTTCTGGCTCCAACGTTTGGTGGCCTTTTCTTTACGTCCCCACTACTCATCAGCCTGAAAGAGAGAAAGGAGGAGAATTAGAACTGACATTGTTGTAGCTTCTAGTTAGAAACTCTAGTATGAGGCATTTTGAGGGATAATGAAGGTCACGGGTTGTTTTTTTTTAAACTATGATTTATCAAAGGATATTAGAGATGAAAGGGATCTTAGAACTCACCTGTTGAATGGCTGAGAAGGTTGAGACCCAGTGGCGTTTCTGGCACAGCCTTGACTGGAAGGTCGTTGTCCAGCTCCCCTTGAATCTCCGCTGGAAGACCTGCCCGGCTAGCCTTGTTGGTCACGCAGCAGGTATCGGTTAATCTGGTTAGTCACACATGCCCAGGGTCTCGCTACTGGAGTGGACTTTCCACACGTGGGAAACGCCGTTAGCTGCCAGACCCCTCTTCAGTCCACCCTGCTCTGAGTGGCCTCAGGGGAAGGCCGTCACTCTCCAGCTCCAGGGTGACTCTTGGCTGGTCTAGGCCAGCCTGGTGGTCTTATTAGCCATGCAGTGGGCCTGGTCTAGTGGTGACCAGTGGCACGGGTCAAGCCACTGAGACATGAGGTATGGACACTTAACAAGGAGACCAAATCGGAATGTCCCCTTTCTCTGGACATCGTTGTCTCCATGGGATGACTGTGCCTAAAAGACCGGCCAAGGAGGGCAGCGAGAGATGAATGGGGAGGACTGGCTCTCGGCGAGGCCTCTGAGCCTCTGCATTGGCCGATCCTGGAACGCCCCTCCTTGGGGCTCCTTACCGTGATTGTGCACATTTCGGAGGTGCTGTCTGCTCCCTGCAGCGGACACCGTCCGTCAGATCTGCTTTATTACACAGGCTTTGGGAAAGGCCCTTCTGGGCAGCACCTCCTGCAGAAACGCCTGAATAATATTTTGCAGGTTCGCCCTGAGAGTCCTTATCCAAGGCGCAAACCCAGCTTGGAGTACGACGGCTAACAAGGCCACAGCTCGAGCTGATAGCGCCACGGCTCTGGGTCTCAGATGCTGCAATTTGGTTTCCATAAAAATCCCTTTCCCTCATCATCCTTATGTCTTGTATTCCTTGGTGAGATGCAAATTAAGTGCCACATGTTGCTGACATTCAGAAGCGCACTTTATTTGTTTTAAACACAGGAGAGAAATGGAATTGATTTATTCAGAAAGTGATCAGGTTAGGAGGAGGAAGTTTCAGGAGTCGAAATGATCCCAGACTAAGATCTGGGTACCACGTCTTCTGGGCCCCTCCAGCCAACTTCAGGAGCTTTTTGACCTTGCTCAAGATGGCAGCTGTCTGGAGCTTTGCACTAAAGAAGCCAGGCTTATGGAAAATAGAAGCTATTTCTAAGAGGTAGTGCTGGAAAGCTCGTTTGCTGTGGGATCTTGGGCCCTACCCGCCACCTCCCTTTTCTGGGGAGTTCAACCAGCAGATCTCCAAGATTCCTTCCTTATCAAACATTTTCTAATGGTATGAAATGACCAAATGGGTAGCATGAGTTAAGAATGCAGGTAAACTGGAGGAATTTCTACTTGGTTGAACTACTGTGTGGAAGAAGTATTACAGTACTCTTTACCAATCAAAGAATAATATTAACTAATACTCATACATCAGGCACTGTGCTGAGAACATTGCAGGCATTTTCTCATTTAATCCTCCCAGCAACCCTACGAGGTCCAGCACTGTTAATGCCCCCTTAATACCAATGAGGCAACTGAAGCTTGGACAAGTTAAGTAGCTCTCCCAAGGTCTCAGCCAGCAAGCAGAGGAGGCAAATCCTCCATCCAGCACACCATCCTGCCTCACATGGTGAAATCATCTAAATGTGCGTGACCGAGGCTGGGAAGGCTGACCATTTACCCCACTTGCCTGGAAAGTTCTGCTCCTCAGAGAGCACATTTCAGCATTGGGAGCCAGAAACCCAGCCTCTTTCTAGCACTAATTAGAGTGAAAACTTCAGTAGGTCATTACCCTCTTTTTTATTTTTTTGCCTTCTGTAAAGTGAACTTACCTATACCAGACTTTCCTACTTCGTAGGTATTGTGAGGCTGAGAGGAGGAACTTGAAAAGAAAAAGGTCTGAAAATTTTTAAAGAACCATATAAATTAAAGCATCTATTATCACTGAAAGTAGTCACATAAATACAAGTGACAAAAGAAAAATAGATAAATTGGACTACATCAAAGTTAAAAATGTTTGTGCTGCAAATGATACCATCAAAAAAGTGAAAGGCAGCCCACAGACCAGGAGAAAACATTTGCAAATCATATATACGATAAGGGACTAAAGAACTCTTACAACTCAATGATAAAAGTTTTAGGAAGGGCAAAGGATTTGCGTAGACACTCTTCAAAGAAGGTATCCACATGACCAATAAGTGCATGGAAAGATGCTCAACATCGTTAGTCATTAGGGAAATGAAAATCAAAACAACAGTGAATTCCCACTTCACATCCAGTAGGATGGCTGTAATTTTAAAAGATGGGCAATAACAAGTGTTGACAAGGTTGTGGAGAAATTGGAGCCCTCATACACTCCTGGAAGGAATGCAAAATGGTGCAGCCACTTTGGAAAACAGTCTGGCAGTTCCTCAAAAAGGTTAAACATAGATTTACCAAATGACCCAGCAACTCTACTCCTAGGTATATATCCAAGAGCACTGAAAGCATATGTCCACACAAACACTTGTAGGCGAATGTTCATGGCAGCTTTATTCATAAGAGCCAAAAAGTGGAGACAACCCAATGTCCATCAACTGACACAAGGAAGTATATCCACACAAAGGAATATTTTTCAGCCATAAAAAGGAATGAAGTTCTAATACATCCTACAGCCTGAATGAACCTTGGAAACATTACGCTAAGTGAAAAAAGCCAGTCACAAAAGACTGCAAATTTTATGATTCCATTTTTATAAGAAATGTTCAGGAAAGGCAAATTCATGGAGGCAGAGAGTAAATCAGTGGTTACTTAGGGCTGGATCGGGGAGAGATGGGGGTGGGGGAAGGAATAAGGAGTGAGTGTTGATGGGTGAGGGGGTTCTTCTTGGGGCACAGAAAAGCCCTAAAATGGGTTGTGGTGGTGGTCATGCGTCTTTGTGACTCTACCAAACATGGGATTATACGCTCCATACACACTCAATGGGCAAATTGTATGGACTGTAAATCATGTCTTAATAAAGCTCTTTGGAAAAACAAGAGCTCAGGTATAATTTTATTGCCACGTGGATTGCGGGGTTCCCGTGAGGGCAGCAGTTTGGGGCTGCACTGTCTCAAAGCCTCCTTGAACTGAACACATATAAAAAATTTTCAGAACTCTATAAGTAAGTTCACGGCCACAGTGGTTTTTAAATACTCAGATTGCCTGCAGGTGCCAGAGGTGCTCCTCGCACAGAGCCTCCTTCTCACTGGACTGTCCCACCGGAGCGTGAGATGAGCAGTGTGCCATGCGTCTTACGGGCTCCTCGTGATACCGTTTCTCCTCTAAAAGCCATCCTGGGGGCACAACCAGCGCTAGAAAGAAGCTTCAGGTGGTGTCAAATCACGAACCTCTCAGCGTTTCACTGTAGCCCCCGTGGCTGCAGCGATGGAAGAGCCATGGCCAGGCCGGCCCGAGGAGGCTCCATGCCACATCCTGCAGCCACAGGGTCAGGGACGGACACCCCGAGGAAGCCAGCGAGCAGGTCGAAGGAACCGCGGCTGCATCTCGCTTCTCTGGGGCGCCTGGCATGGGCCTCCCCTGCCCACCAGCCCCAGGCCAGTGTCCTCGTGGCGTGCATCCTGACCCACCCTCCCAGCCCCCGCCTTCACTTCAGCCCACGTTTTCAGCTCTCTGGCAGCGGAGTAGTTGTGCTGGTGGGATTTCCCAGCTTTCTGACAGCTGGGCCCCAGCTCTCCCATCCCAACTGTCAAGAGAAGGATGTTGAATTTCCTGCTTTGAGGAGCTTCTCCTTGAGCCAAGAAGGGGTTTTCAGCTCTGCTGCCCAACTCTGCGAGGAGAGCAAGTTGTAAGGTGAAACACGGGCTGCTGCTTGGCTCTCCAGCGAGGACCCAGGGCAGGATGGAGATCCCGCTGCCGCTGGTTTTCCATGGCTGTGGGAGCAGGGACAGCGTGGCCAAACCATCACAGAGCTTCCAGGGCAGCATTTTACCTGAGGACAAGCCCGGCAGCCTCGGGGCCCTCTACCATCTTGGGTCCCAGCTTAAAGCATGCCCATGACATGCACAAGAAGTGGGGACGTTTCTGTTTCCTAGTGGTATTTACAGACCCCCAGACCATGTCATCTGAAGAAGGGACCAGAGGGCTCCAGCCAATTCAAAGCCTGCCGTCCAGAGGAGACGACTGCTGCGTGAGAGCTGTTTTCCGGTGTTCCTTTATTTAAATAAAAAAAAATAGAAACAGAAAAAAATGGTCAACAAGCCCAGGAATATTTGTACATTATTGTGCTTTTCCTTTGTTCATGAAATGTTTTTCTCCTCAGGCCATATGTGGGTTTTTATTCAACTGAAAGTGAAATTGTGTTCCACATGTGACCCAGAGCTCTAAGCAGTAGCTCCTGTCCGCCTAGAAGAACACATGCTCTTCCCACCCAGAAAAGAAAAGCTGATAAATCCAAGATCAGGGCCCACCCCACCATCAGTGTCGTCAGTCAGAGGGTCCCCAGGCTCAAGACTGTTTGAGCAGGTTCTCCCAGCCCCAGGGCCCAGATAGGCTCAGGGCGGAGCATTCGACAGCTAGTTGTGAATCTCTGACGTTTGATCTTACAAAAGCTGGAAACCAGGAAATGGCAGGGACCCAGGAGGTGACAGCTGTGCTCCCTGGTGTCTGAAATTGGTGACAAAGGCCAAAGCTCTTCATAAAATTGGAAGTTTGGCACCACCTCCTCATTCCCTGACGGTATTATGTGAATGGTCCAATTAGCTGATCAGGAGGCTCTCCAGATTCTTTGGTTTCTGACAAAAAGAATTTCAGATACAGTAGAGAGCACTAGTGGTGAAATAGTAAGCGTAAATTATGTCCAAGTTTATGGGCCTCTTACAGTGCTCAATTTCTGTTCTGCTAAATGTGGTAGGTTTCTGTGGACTTTTATCCCTCCCTAAGGCAAGCAGAGGGTTTCAGGGACATTTGGGATAGGCACAGTGTTGCTTTAGTCTGTTTTACAGCCTTAATCCCTTCCCCAGCCATTTCCTACTCCCACCCTGCTCAGAGTTCAGAGTAATGAGCTGTGCTGCCCCTTACTCCTTTTACAGGTTGTCTTACCTGAGGCTTAAGTCCCCCTTCAGGCTGAAGCTCCCACCTCCTGACTATGGAGAGGCCTCACCTCCTGAATGTCCTCGCTTTTAGAAGTGTAAACGCTCTTTTGTATTCCAATAATTAAGTCTTAACTCTGCCAAAAGACTAGTCTGGTGGCCTGCCTCTGTGAGTGCCCTGCCCACAGCTTTAGGAAGTTCCTCTGTATGCTTATGATCATCTCTGTATTTGTAAAGGGAAGGAGAAGGGACCAGTGAAAAGGAAAAGGGGAAGTGTGAAGCCAGGGGTAGAAAACATTAAACTTGCTTCTGCTGAGAGCCCCTGGTTCAGCCACAGGCTGTCAGCACCAGATGGTCCCTAAGGAGACAGCCCCGAGGGCCACGGAGCCCCGATTTCCACCTAACGGCGCAGCCCGAGTGCAGCTGTGACAGTCCAGCGTGGCCAAGTGCAGAATGGCCCTTTCGTGGTTAGCCCTGCTGACAGCTTCCACTTGTACTCTGGATTTGCTTCTTAATTCCACCCCTGGCCATTTCTGAACTCAGATCTGAGATGCCACACCGTTGGTGTTTCAGGATATGGATTGTTTGCAGGGCTGGCTTCTCTTATTTTCTGTCCCTTCCATCAAGGGACATTTGCATCGTGCTTCACGCCTCACTTTCCCGCCTACTCAAGGGCTGAAAGGGCACAGCACAGTGTCATCATGAGCTAGAAGTGTGACCAGGGCATTTTCAGCAACACTCACTGAAGATAGCAACCTGCCCTTAGCTATGCACTAAAGCATCTGTTCGTTCTGAAAGTATGGAGTGAGCAGAGTGTTAGATGCTGTGAAGACAAAATGAAAACTATATCTCCTGCCCTTGGAGTGCTGAGGATATAATAGTGGGGACTACACACAAGTAAACAGGAAATCACAAAGTCATGTGATAAGGGCCGTGAGTCACCTCCAACAAGGTTCTGCCATCCGTGAGCAGCTGTGACAGTTTTTTGTTGACCTTTGTCTGTCTTCTCGTGGCTTCCATTAATTGGCCCCAGTTCTACTCGGAAGAACTCCACAGAAAAAGTCTAATTCTTCTCCTCTAAAGATAACTATTCTCTTCCCCAAAATCTTTTCTAGGTTAAACACCAAAGTTCCTCAAGTTATTCCTTACGGACATGCTCTGGACATCTTTAGCTCTACTTGTTGTCTTAGGCAGTTTCTCGTAAAAACTGGTACCCAGAGCTGAGCACAGTACTTCCTAAGATGGCCTTACCAAGTATGGAGAGCACGATGCGATCACCCCTTTTCCTAGCTGACACTGTTGCAGCCTAAGGCTCTCTCAGGGTTCCTTGTGGCATGATTTATTTAAATTTATTATTATGAAAATTATTGTCATAAAATTCTGAAATTTTCACCTATGCTGTTATATCCCATTCTGTTTACTTTTGTACCTAAATGTGATGCTTATCCCTCTTAAATGTCATTTTGTATATTTTAAAAAACCATCTAAATAACTATTTGATTAAAGGAGGATTTAAAACTACTATAACAGTCTATTTATATAAAGTAAAGAAAATGAAAACAATGTAATGAGGATGATCGCCTGCAACCATGGATATACTTAGAGGCAAAGTGGTAGTCCCAAATACTTCCATTATTAACAAAGAATAAAAATAACTGAAGTAAGCCATCAACTCAAGAAGTTCATAAAAGAACTGTAAAATAAACCTGAAAAATACTAAAGAAAGCAAAGCCAGAAAATACTAGAATTATTAGATAGATTTTTTTTTTAAATAAAAGATAAACTTTTGTCAAATATAATGAAGCAAAGGGGAAGAGAAAACAAAAGTTGGAATACGTGATATAATAGGTACAGTTTTTTTATTTTAAAAGAATATTATATAGATTTAATGGTAATAAACTTGAAAATATAAGTTAAATACAATTTTTTTGGGAAAAAAATGTGATTTAACAAAATTGACAAAAGAAGAAATGGGCAATATCTAAGAAATATATGATAAAAGATAACAAAGAATCATTATCCTAAAAGGCCCTAGGACTACATAATTTTACTGGTGCAAAGTTCTTTTGAACTTTCAAGGAACAGATAATCCTCATACTATTTAAACTTTTCCAGCACACTGTGGAAAGGTGAAACACTAGCCAAGTTATTCTTTTAAGTTAAAATGACTATGATACAAAATCTACTGTAAAGTAGTCTCCCAAAATATAAAACAGAAATATAAATATATCAAATTCACCTGTTAATATAAGATCTCCAAATTCCTAAATAAATACTAGCAAGCTGAATTTGATAATCCATTATCGGAATCATCTACCACAATCAAATAGACATGAAAAAGGTAACATAAGGTGGGAAAAAATGAAAAATTGGAAAATATAGAAAAGCTCAAAAAATATTTAATCCTCTTAATTCTACCTTTCAGAAATATCCGTGTGTGTGTGTGTGTGTGTGTGTGTGTTTTAACAGAAATACTTTGTAGCCAACAGACTGGTGGAGAAAGACCACCCCATACACGCTGAGGCATTAGAGTGGGTCCTCGACTTATTCAGCAAGGGGCCGCGCAGACTGTCTGCCTCCCCCGGAGTACGGGGTGCTGCATTCTGACTTATTCGTACAGTTTTTGTTTGATTTTCCAGCTTAATGAAAAATGTGCAGTTTATGCCTTGCTGACAGATCGTACTGTAGGTTGTTCTACAGTTCACATCGCTGATTTCATCTGCTTGTTTCGGTTCTGTCCTGTTTCTGGCAGTCTGAGGTTTTTCCTCTGAGAAGCTGGGAGCAGCCGACTCCTCTGCTGCAGGCTGCCTGGCAGGCTGCGTGTCTTATCAGCCCTCTCCCCTCCCCAAACTCACACGCTCACACACACTCACACACTCCCATTCATGTACACTTGCACACTCATACAGTTACACATGCTCACACATACTCGTGTACACGCTCATACATACACACCTAGGCACATACACTCACACAAACACACATTCTCACACACACCCAAAGTCACTCACACATTTACTTGTGCACACACTTGCACACACTCATACACATACATGCTATGGCTCTGATGTGCCTGGCACAAAGTGGATTTTTGATAAATGTCAGCATCAATACCATCCCTTACCTCCAAGCCATTTACTCTACTCTGAGCATAACTTTCAAAATACTCATCTTTTTATCTTTAACCTTTTTTCACACATCCTGGATGACTTTGTGTTTTCCAGCTCTGATACACATCCTTTTAAAATCTGAGCATGATTCCCCCAATAATTGCTTTTTTAAATGAACAAATATTTGTGATCATTTTAATAATCATTTATTAATTTGTAACAATAATCAATTTCATAGTCATTCATTATTAAATGCTTAATTTGACTGGTGGTAAAATGAGTAGGAACTGTAGCAAAGGCCTGTGCAGTAAATTTTACTCTGATACAACTAATCAGAGCTGGAAGTTGAAGTATTGAGAAAGAGTTCTTTCCCACTTGCTAAACATCAAGTGGGTGATTCCTGTTCTAGAGCAATATGTAGATGCACTCCTCTGTTCCTCTCCTGTAGCTAAGTACAGCTAGAATCCCTGGACATGATATACAAAACAAATATAAGAATACTGAAAGGTGGAGAGAAAGCAGATTGACTAATGACTCAAGGAAAGACATAGTATTGAGTTCTGTGGGTTTTCTTTTTACCTCATATAGCTCAAAAAGGATGCTGGAAAAGTCAGCAACCAGAAATGCCAATGGGAGCAGACAAAAGGCAGCCCCAGGAAGCCAGTTCTCTCTACCAAAGGACCAGAGTAGCCTCGCAAAACAGAAGTTTTAGACAGTGACCACTCTACTCCAGCCAAACACCATGGGGAAAAAACTGTGGCACCACTCCTACCCTCATCTGCAAGGCCCAATGGGAGCTCAGACTTGCATCCTACCCAGCTGATATGATGCACCCCTCTACCCCCACTGCGCCCCACTGGCCTGGTGTCAGTCAATGGAGGGCTGCTAAAACAGGCAATTTTTTTTAAAAAATCTAGAGTCTCATAACATAATACCAAAAATATCCAGGATACTAATAGAAAATTGCCCATCCATACAACACACATACACAATTGAAACCAAGGAAGGGAGTCTAGCAAAGAAATAGAAGACATAAAAACAAAATGGAAATTTTGGAACTGAAAAATATGATAACCAAAAACAACAGCAGAATGGAGAGGACAAAGGAAAGGATCAGTGACCTTGAAGATAAAACAATAGAAATTTCCCAGTATGAACAAGTTAAAAATTGACTGAAAAAAATTTTAAATAGAGCTTCAGGGATCTATGGGACTTTAACAAAAGTCCTTGAAAAAGAGGAGAAGGAGAGTAGAACTAAAAAAGTATTCAGAGTAATAATTGCTAAAAAAATTTTTTTTGCAAAAGACATAAACCTACAGGTTCTAGAAATTGAGCAAACCTCAAACAGGATAAACACAAAGAAATCCACTCCAAGATATCCACATCATAATTAAATTTCTGAAAACAAAAGACAAAAGGAAAAAAATCTTGGAAGCAGTGAGAGATAATGACACCTTACTTACAAAGGAAAAACAATTCAAATAATTTGAATGACACCAGATTTCTTATCAGAAACCTTGGAAACCAGAAGGAAGTGGCACAATATTTTTCAATTGCTGAAAGAAAAAAAAAACTGTCATCACAAAATGCTATATCCCATGAAAATATCCATCAGCAGTGAAGGAGAAATGAAGACATTCTGAGATGTAGGAACACTAAGAGACTCTGTTGCCAGCAGGCTTACCCTAAAAGAATGGTTAGAAGAAGTTCTTGAAACAGAAAGGAAATAATAAAAGAAGGAGTCCTGAAACATCAGGAAGGAAGGAAGGAAAGACAATAGAAAAAGTAAAAATATGGACAAATACAATAAACCTTCTTACTCCTCTTGTGTTTTCTAAATTGTGTTTGCTGATTGACTCAAAATTTAAAATACTGTTCGATGTGGTTCTCAGTGAATGCAGAATACTTAAGCCAATTAAGGAGGTAAGGCTTCTATTTCATTCCAACTGGTAATATGACAACACCAGAAGATTGTGATAAATTATGAAGATATACTATGGCACTTAAAGAAAACATTTTAAAAAGCTATACAAAGAGATAAATCTAAAAACATTGTAGATAAATCAAAAAAGAATTCTAAAAAAGAAAACAAAGGATTCAAACAGAAAACAAAAAAATAAATAAATAAAATGACAGACTTAAGCTCTAAATATCAATAATTACATTAAATATAAAAGACCTAAATTCACCAATTAAAAGACAGAGATTGGCAGAATGGGTATAAAAATATGATCCAATGATATGCTGCTTACAAGAAACATAATTCAAATTTAACAATACAGATTATTAGAAGGGTTGAAAGTAAAAGAATGGGAAAAGATAAATCATGAAAAAATTAATGAAAAGAAAGTAGGTGTGCCTATATTACTACCAGATAAAGTAGACTTCAGAGAAAAGAAGATTACCAAGGACGAGTAGGGCATTACATAATGATAAAAGGATCGCTCGACAAAGAAGACGTAGCAATTCTAAATGTGTACACACCAAACAACAGGGCTGCAAAATGTGTGAAGCAAAAACTGATAAAAAATAGTTGAGCAGTTTCTTAAAAATCTAAACACACACTTATCACCAACACTTCAAACACATTCCTTGGCATTTGTCCCAGTGAAATGAACATTTATGCCCACACAAAAACCTATACATAGATGTTCATGGCTGCTTGATTTGTAATAGCCAAAGACTGGAAATAGCCAGTGGGTGAATGGCTAAACAATGAGAGAATAGTTAAACACCCATGGAATACTACTCAGCAATTAAAAGGTACACATTATTGATATGCTTTAACAACTTAAAGGGATCTCAAGGGCATTATGCTGACTGCAAAAAAAAAGCCTATCCCAAAAGGATATTTACTATGGTATGTAAATTATATCTCAATATATATGATTTTTAAAAGGACACATACATTTATGTATGTAACATCCTCAAAATGGCAAAATTTTATAAACTAATTGTTGGCAGAGATTAGCAATGAGGATGTGTGACTATAAAAGGGCAGCATGAGGGAGATCTTTGTGGTGATGGAACAGTTCTGTGTCTTGATTGCAGTAGTGGTTACACAAATCTACACAGTGATAAAGTGACATAGAACTATACACACACAGTATACCATTTTAAATTTTCTGGTTTTGATGTTGTATTATAGTAATATAAGATGTAACCATTGGGGGGAACTGGGGGAGGGGTACATGAGAAATCTCTCTACTATTTTTTTATGAAGGTACAATTTTTTTTATTATTAATATTTTTAAAGAAGCTTTAGAGTACATAAATGTTGCATTGAAAATATAGGGGATTCCCATATATATCCCCCCTTCCCCTCCCCCACTTTCCCCATTAACATCTTTCATTAGTGTGGTACATTTGTTACAATTGATGAACACATATTGAAGCATTGCTACTAACCATGGTCTATAGTTTACATTGTGGTTTATCCTTTGCACTGCACAATTTTATAGGTTTTGACAAAATGTATAATGGCCTATATCCGTCATTGCAATGTCGTGTAGAACAATTCCAGTGTCCCAAAAATGCCCCATGTAATACCTATTCTCCCCTCTCCCTCCCTTCAGAACCTCTGGTGACCACTGCTTTTATATCAAAATTTTCAAGTTCTTCCATTACTGGAATAATAATAAGTCTACTTTAGTCTATAGTTGCATTCTCCCCTTATGTTTATTCATTCCTCAGTTTTGAGGATTTGGGGATGGTGATGCCCACTCTGCTTCCGGTTGAGAGGGGCTTAGATCCCATGGGCCAGATGGGTGGAACTGTCTTGCTTGCAGTTGTAGATACTCTCTCTTTTGGAGGAGGGGCATTGTCTATCAACATCCTTTTGTTCGTAGTCCTGGGTGAGTCTGATGAATTGGCAGGTAGGTGTTGGCAGCAACTCTGCTGAGATTCAGGGCTCAACTAGCATATAAACAGCCAGAAGATTTAAGTCTCTGGGACCATATTTAATGGGTATAGTGCTAATTATAAGTTCAAATAAAAGGGACATAAGAACATTTGTAGGAAAATTATAAATGAGTCCAACTCCAATACATTGGGGGCATAGGTTATCATATATTCCAAGGTAAGGCCTACTGACAGGGTGCTGAATTCCTGGGTTTATCTGCCCTGACTATACTATACAGTTGTCTCTAGAGCCCTCAGGAGCCCCCCTGCTTAAGTCACTTTTTACTGTGACAGTCAGTGAGATCCTCTTGAGTTGTGCATAAGCATAACCTCTGGAATGACCTCCCAACTCACTTTGAAATGTCTTAGTCATAAAAACTCATTTGTATTTAATATTTCCCCCTTTTGGTCAAAATCTTTTTCTAAATGCATCACTAGTTGGCGCTTAGTAATAATCCCTCAGTGCCAGGGAGGCTAATCCCCGGGAGTCATGTCCCATGCTCGCAGGACACTGAGGCCACATTAGAGCAACAAGGAAGCTTTCAGGAGGTAACTCCTAGGCAATATATAATAGTAGGCTAAGTTTCAATTTCACAAGAACAAGGTTCATAAGTATAAACATCAATATCAAAGGCCTGGCATATTTGTCTTCCTTCACGAGGCACTGCCCGTATACCCTAGGGATTCTTGCCACTCTATTAGAGAATGCAGTAGGACTCCCCAGGATGGGAATTCAATATTCTTTCGGTTATGGTATGGGTCTCTATCCACTGAGACAACATCCCATGACTACTTGAATCTCTACTATTTTTTACAACTTCTGGTGAATCTGTAATATTTCAAAATTAAAATAAAAATCAGCACACTGGGAGAGTCAATATATTTGGTTAACCTCTTGTTTGTTCCTGGCCCTGCTAACCTAAATCTCTAAAAGAGATAAAACCCTCTCTTCTTCTTAATTAAATCATCCTAGGCTTTCAGAATATTTGATAATAATTCCTAGATCAGAGATCTTAAACTGGTGCTGTATACAATGCACCCATAGATGAGTTCATGCTAAAATACAAAGAAACGTTTCATTGTTAAAACTTTTCAAATGAATTACCAGCATGTTGAGATCCTGGAATCTGCTATGATCAAGATTTGGGGATTCTTCTGAAAAGTCAAAAGATTTGTTAAAACTGGGCTCCCATTTCCATATGACAGAGTTATGCTGGCTTGGTGGTACAGCGTTAGACCAGACAGGACTCTCCAGTTTGAGGCCTTCCCCACTGGGGAGCCAGGGGCCCACTGTTTTCTTATTCCTGGCCACTTCACTCATTTATGCTACTTGCCTGGCCCCTGTAGGTTTTCAATTTTCAACCTCTAATATAGACAATAACTTTCTAAAGTTACTCATTTTATGAAATCGTAGCAACCTCAAGGCAACAGAAAAAATAAATCTCCCCCATGTATATGAATGTCTCATGGGTTGTTTCACAGTATAACGAAATACATTGACTTACACACCAGGTCAGGAATCATTTTTCTTTTATTCACTCAATCAGTATTTATTAAGAATCTATGTATGCCAGACTCTCTGCTAGCTCTGGGGACACAAGGATAAAATTGATGAGCCCTGCCCTCAATATGGTGAGTGCTACAATAGAGAAATGAGCTCAGGAAAGGAAATACCCATTACACCTGGGAAAAATTGGGAAAAACTTTAGAGAATAGGGTAACATTGGAACTCATTTCTGAGGAGTACATAGGAAGTAACTAGAAGAAAGGAAGAAAGGACTGTCGGGCATAGAAAACAGCATGTGCAAAGTCCCAGCTATAAACAGACCTGACTCGTCAAGATGGTGAGAAATTTATCGTGGCGCATGGGATGGAGTATTGAGGTGAAGCTGGAACTCTGAATGAGGCCAGACCACAAAAGGCTTCAGAAGCTGTGTTTAAGAGAGAAACTGTCCCGATGGAAATTGCAGAGCAAACAGGAAAAAAAAATTTTTTTTTTTAAAACTTAATAGCAGTTTTGTTTTTTGGAAGATAATTCTGACCACAGTGAATCTCCTTAAACCAGCTTTTACCATTTTCACTTTTCATAATGTAGTTATAGTTTTAGATCAGATAAGATCAATAAAGATGCTAAAGAGGAATACCATTGCCAGAGAGCTGACCATAGCTTGGGAGTCAAGTATTTGTTGAATTTTTACAGTGTTGAGCGAGAAGAAACTGTAGCTTCTTCTAAAATATGAGATGGAGTGCCCACAGGATGTGACTGGGCTTCACTTTTGTCCACGTGGTGCCAACGAGGCAGCGAGCCTGTCTCCAAGGTGCTTGTTCACTGAAAGCTCGTGGACAGCTTTGGATATTTATTCTGGACTACAATAAGATTGGCAGGCAGGGGCTCCCTTCAGACTGGGATCCAGGATTTGTCATTTAGGTTCCAGATCTTTTATTTTATTTTATTTTTTTTATGGTCTGTATTCAGACTTAGCCTGGGCCACATTCTGAAAGAATGTGTCAATGCAGCCAAAGAAAGGGACATGGCAAACACATTCAGAATAAAGTGGGGGCTCCCTCAGAGGAACAAGTGTATATTGACTCAAAACCAGTGAAAAATTTCACGAAATCAAAATACGAAAAGTAAACAAACCATCCAAGAGGGAACCATGCTTAAACTGCAGCAGAAGAAATGTTGAGTACATTTAAAAAATACTCTCTGAAAGGAAGAATCACTAAAATTGAAAACAATGCTGAAGACTCCCTTTTTTTGGGGGGGGGGGGGGGGGGCTTTTTCAAAAGGGTTAAGGCCATTTTTTTTTTTTTTGCTCATTAACCCAACTATGGGTTTTTTTCATCTTTTTTTCATTCAGTCATCATATATGTACGCCTGTTATGCACCAGGCATTGTACTAGTATTAGGCATGCTCTCAGTAATGTTTAGTGTCTGCAGAGCCAATGGCACCATGCTCGTGAAATGCCATAGGGCCCAAGAACTCGCCCAACACTCTGTCATCATGTCAACTGGTCCTGCTATCATCTCAAGAAAAAAAAAAAAAATCTGACTCTCTTTTTAAAGTTATCTTTGCTATGAAAACATGACGACCAGTTGGCACATGGAAATTTTCCGTTTGTAATTTTAAATATATAAAGTCTAAAGTCATCTTTCAAGGAGATCTTTCTGGATTGCCTTTTCCATCTTCTTGATTCCATGACTCCAGGAGCTGTTCTGGCTTAGGTGAGCCCGTCGATTTATTGACACTAGCCTGTAGTGATGACCATCCCTGGCTTTATCGTCCCCTCTCTTTATTCTGACTCCCTCGCTGCTGTGGCTTTTCTGCCAGAGACAGAGCAGCTGCCTGCACTGCTGGCAAGAGCAGTCGTTAGAGGGGGCTGGGTGACCAGTTGTCCCCAAGGACCTGCACAAAGATGAGTTCACAGAGTACTGCCTTCCCGGGAGGATGGTTATCTTGATTCCACAGCGGAAGCAGCTAGAGCCTGCCCAGGCAAGCTTGCCCCATCCTGGAAAAGCAGTTTTTTTCTGGCTCTATGTTCTCTTCTCTGCCTGGACGGTTGAAACATAAATATATCCGACCCTAATCCCAAATGCATCATGAACCTCACAGTCCATGCAAGCACAGCATGAAGAAAATCCTAAAACTCTTGGCTCTTTCACCTGTTTTAAAAACAGTTCTGTAGGTAAAACTGTCGTTTTTTGTGTGAAAAGTGAATTTCCTAATTTAAGGAAGGAAAACATAAAAGCCTAAGGCTTTGCTGCCTGTCTAGGTCAGATGTGAGAGTTTGTCTCCTTGGGCTAGTGGGGTTTGTTTCTCTAGGAAAGCAGCCGCAAACGTAAGGCAGCATGGTAATGTTTAATGGACGTTTTCCAGAAATTAAAGTGACACTTTTCAAAAGGCAGTCCGTCACTCTGCAGCATAAGCCGCAGGGAATTCCGCACACATCGCGGCCTCTGCGGCACACGCAGAGCCTGCATCTCACATAGAGCCGGTGTCACATGCACCTTTATGTTTGAATTAAAGCAGGGAGAGCGGACCGGTCAGTGCACAAAGCTTTGAGCATCATATCAAACCACTCAAGGTGCTCTTGGTTCATCTTTAGCAAGTGTATTAGTCAGCCAAATACCAGAAACAGGTTGGTCTTTATAAAGGGTATTTATTTGGGGTAGAAGCCCACAGTTACCAGGCTGTAAAGCTTAAGTTCCTTCCCTTACCAAAGTCCATTGCCACGTGTTGGAGCAAGATAGCTGCCGACGTCTGCCAGGGTTCAGGCTTCTTGGGTTCCTCTCTTCCCGGAGCTGTGTTTCTGTCCGGGCTCAGCGCCTCTGTTTCCTCCACAAGGCCAGCTGTAGACTCTCAGGCGACTAGCTCGTCTCTATCCCAGGGCCTTCTCTCCTTCCTCACGACCAAGCTCTTCCGTCTGCTCGCCTCCCCGGCTCCAGCATCAAAACTCCAAGATCAGAGCTGTTCCCTCTGTCTTTTGCCTTGCCTTTTATCTTTGATTCCCCCACCCACCAAGGGGTGGGGCTGAATGCCCTACTGATGTGGCCCAGTCAACGCCCTAATCATAACTTAATCACGCCCAGATTAACAGACCAGTTTACAAATATAAACCAGTATCTATTTTTTGGAATTCATAATTACATCAAACTGCCCAACTACTACCGCAAGTGTCATTCTAGAGCCCATCAGGGACACTCTTGCCCCCATATCTATCCCCACCATTGTTTCATAAGGAAGTCTTTTGGCTGTGGGTTGTTGGGTTTTCCCAGCGTTTTGGGGGGCTGCCTGCTGACCACTGTTAACAAAGGTCTCAGATGTTCATGTCAAGTCAAAACCCAATAGGCCTGTTTTTTTTTTTCCAAGACCCAATTGATAGTCACCATCTCGATTCAACCAACAGGAAAGATGGATTTTAGTTCACAAGGGAAGAAAGAAATATTAAGCCCCATTGTCGCTAGCCCTGCCCTCCCCTCCTCTGTCTCAAGATCCAAGATTCCTTGCTCAACACCAGACACAGATGATAGGCTGGAAAAGAAATCACTGCCTCCCAGGCAAAGCATAAATGTGCAGGTGTTGTCTGATGTTGAAGAATTTTGTCAGCCAGTAGGTACTGACCGTGACATTGGTGGAAGAAATAAAAATCCACAAGGGAAGGTTATGTTCAAACTCCGGTTTCCCCTAACCCTGCAGTTCAAAAGGTACTTTGACTTCTGGGTTTCCTGCAAGACAGTTTCTTGTCTTGTCATTCTTATGGGAGAAGCAAGGCTCCAATCAGTCATAACTCCCCGTTCCCCACGCCCTACCCCCCATGCTAAGGATTTATTTGAGTCCTTGGGAGAAGCATTTGTCAACTATTTAAAGAGTGGGTGAAAAAGTCCTTTGCCTGGTGCAGGCATCTCTGCACTGGAGCCCGTACGCCCTGACGAGCTCACAGGCCGCTGGCCTCCGCGGTCAACCCTGCTGAAGCACACAGCCAAGGGGCAAGCGGATATTTGCCGACTTGACCTAAAAAAGCGATCGCTACATTCTCTGGATTTAAACCTGACCTCTAAAGAACACATTCAGATATGTTTCAATTCACTTAATAATAAAAGAGTTTGAAGATGTTGAATATTATGTGAGTACTGAAGTTTTCTTTTTGGCCCAAGCTCTCTCTGGTTGGATGTGTGCGCTTGATTCATTGCCATTGGAAAGTGTTGGTTTCTCCGCTGTCTTGAGTATGCCGTGGCTTTCTGACCCATTTCAGCGTGGCTGTGACCATCTAGTATAAATTTTAAGTGCTGTTTCTGCAAGCCAGTCCTCTGTCTGGAAGATGTCTAAAAATATGTAAATGGTAGACTTCCGGCTCGCTAGTGATGGCGTCTATGCAGACAGCCCGCTCCGGTAGGGGCTGCAGCCCTCGACGCCAGAGGCAGGAAAATGGGGGAAGCGAGATGGGCAGGACTGTCCTGCGGCCTCCAGTCTGTCCCTAAGTCCTGCCATCACTTCTGCCTCGTCCTCGGGGACAGAAAATCCAGTCAACAGTCATTTTCACACCTTTAGACTTTTGGGATGTCCTTGCATTTTTCTAGATGATCGTAGAAGTAGAGGGTTTGGAGGTGCCTTTGAAAGCCATTCCCAGAACTGTGTCCCTTCTGGGACAGCCCCGCAAGTGACCACGCGGCCGCTGGGGCACTGGCTTCCCTCCCCTGCCTCCCTGCGCGCAGGCTCTTAGCCCCCAGGCCGCCTTGGGGCCGGGCCCTGGCCTGGGGCCTCGGGCCGCGTGCGCTCACCTGCCTTTCCTTCCCTCCCGCCGGGCCTCGCGGGCTGGCAGCGCGGGGCTCCCGCAGACCAACGGCGGCGCCTCGGTGCCCTCCAGCAAGGGCAGCAGCAGCGGCAGCAGCAGCGGCGGCAGCAGCTCCAGCGACTCGGAGAGCAGCTCGGGGTCCGACTCGGAGACGGAGAGCAGCTCCAGCGAGAGCGAGGGCAGCAAGGCTCCCCGCTTCTCCAGCCCCGAGGTAAGGCGCGGGCCCCCCTCGCCCCTCTCTCGGCAAGGGGTCGGGTTTCCCAGGCCAGCCCACCTCCCACCCAGCCCCGGCCCCCAGGGGCCGGCCCGAGACTCCCCTAGGCCACGCTTTGGGGCTCGCTGCTCGCCCCCTTGCCCACGCCTCACGGTTCTCCTCATTTCACCCTCCCTTGGAAGTTCAGAAACATCGTCTCTCATTGTCCGGAAAATCGCTCTCTGGACTTTGGGAAATGTCCAAGTCCGCTGGAAACCTCACTGACTGGAAGTAGCCTATGGACCAGGCCTCCCTAAGGGTCAGCCAGGGCAGGGACTAGACGGGGAGGCCGCCCCTGGGGAGGAGACCCTCAGGAACCCAGGGAAAGGAGTTTCATGGATTAGACACAGTCAGGCTCTTACCTTTTTGCAGTTTGTCACGGATTAGAAGGACAGGGGCTATAAATATTAATAAAACGTTAACTGTGTTTTCTTTGTGGAAATACAAAAAGAAAAATCACCATCAGTGAAACCTTTTCTAGCTATGATGAGTGTCTGTACGTAAGATTTAGGTGCCTCATATAAAAACATTACAAGGCACCAATAAAAACGATTGCTATTTCTACTTTAAAGTGGAACGGGGAAAAGTAAATAGTAACTCAAGGCAGGAAGATTCTTGGAAAGAGTGAGAGCAAACTTCTCAAGTCTGCCGGCCTGCAAGGCTGGACTGGCTCCTAAAGAAGGAAGAAAGCGCAGTTTCTTCTCGAGTATGTGAACACTGACCCTGCCAAATGTAGGATTTAATTTGTACTCACAACCCTCTTCTCTGTACCACTTTGGGGACCAGCTTCCTAAATAGGCTCTGAAAAGGGGCCAGAACCACCGGTGACACCGTGCCGGCAACACAGGCCACAGGTACGACAGCACAGTCACCTGTTGCCCCTTTTGTGCCTGGACCTCTGAGACATGTTCACCCCCAAAAGCGACCACGTCTGAGCTCACGCTCCTAGAGCAGCCCTGAAATTCCCCTCAGCTTCTCCCTTCCTCTCCTGAGGTTAAGGCTTTGCAGGAACACTGGGAAATCCAGCCCGTGTTATTTCCCCGTGGGTGGTCCTCGTTTCCTCCTTGGCCCCTTCTGCTCTGCAGACAGCTTTTCATTCGCATGAGATAAGCCATCTCGCAGCATTTTTCTCTCCTTTCCATGTAGCATTTCTTTCTCTCTGTCTCTTTCCCTCCCTCTCTCCTCCTTTCTCTTTCTCCCCTAAAGGTAAGGGCCTTAGCAAAATTAACCTATAAAGCTATGTTGATACAGTCCTGGCTTTTATTATTCCTTCTTCGTAACTTCATTCATTCGGTGTTCATTTAACAAATATTTATTGAGCACCTGCCACAAATACTGTGCTTGGCTCTGGGATACAGCAATTACAGGACAGAAAAAGACCCTGTCTTCATAGAGCTGACATTCCAATGGAGCCGTTAGAAACAACATCAACAAAGAAAAAGCCACAGAGGAGGTAAATAAAATAAAGTAGAAGAATTAAACAGGCTCCTTGAAAGCAGGCTTTATGCTATAATTTCCCAAGAAGCCTCTAGATATTTAGTTATAAGAAATCACTGCATCCCAGCGATAGTATAAGAAAGAGGGGGAGAGAGGGAGAAGAGATAAAAAACATTAGTGTCTACGAAGACTTCCGTGGCCAGGCCCTTCTGAGTTTGAGGATTAAATTCGTGAACTTGGAATTTTATTTTTATGGTAAAATGTGAATCTGAGAGCTCCTGAATGAGACTGAATCCTTGCCTGAGAGAAGTACAAGTATAAAATCCTTGAAGCAACTTCTTTATAAATGTCACCGAGATCATGACAGAGACTTGTGCTCCTCAGTGATGAAAGAACGGCCTTGTCACTTCTTCCGGCAGCTATCAAAGAGGTCCCCAGAAAGCATGAGTCCACTAAAGGAAGCCTGGAAGTTTAAGTTGCTGCAGACCACGTGTCTTTCAATTATTTGCTTCTCTAGGCATAGGGAAAGCAGAAACGGCAAGTGATGTTAGCCACACTGCATGCTCGTTCTTTCTGCTGGAAAATAATGTCTTCGATGGAATAAAAATAAGGTTTCTTTTAGCATCTTCTCCAAAATTGATGCAGACACAGAACCTTTAGAAATATAACGACCGCATCAGTCAGAAGTTGCATTTTCCTGCTGACGGTGCCACAGCTTCCTGAGATGGCCTGATCACCTGAGCAGCAACGAGACCGTCTTCCTGGACCCCACATGACATCCGGGCCCTTTTCTTTAGCGGCACACACCTCCCGTTCCACTGCTCACACCTGTTTATGCTCCTCCGAAGCACAGCGCTGGGGTCCTCATCTGCCACCCTGATGTGGGAGGAGAGGGGCATCTGCTATGTCCCCGGACACCTGCATTCTCACCTCCCAGAGCCCGCGTGTGGCTCACCTGAGCTTCATAAGAACCGTTCTTTCCACAGTGGTTGCTGAAAGCCCCTTCACTTGCCACGACTCGCTGTAGTGTTAAGAATGCCACATCCGCAAGCTCACCCCAACCAGCTGCTGCACGTATCTCCGTGACTGCAGCGCCCCTCTCCGCCACCTGATGTTTGCTTAGCTGTTGAAGGCCTAATTGTTTTCACTTGAGTTTTATCTTCCTCCCTGGCATAGTACAGAGAGGATTCTCATGTGAGAGCTTTGCAGGTGGAAAGCTGCCTTCCCAATCGGCTGGCTCGGCTACACTGGCTCAAGTCATAGAGAGGCCGTGAAAAACGAGGCTGGTCACGTGAGCTTGAGGAACACCGGAATAAGTAGGCTTAGCCCTCTTCTTTATGGGCATCTCGGAGCCCTGAAGCTTGGCTTGGGAAACTGTGCTTTTCCACTGGGGTATTTCCCAAATTTATGTGAACCCATTCTTCATGGAAGACATAAGCTAAAAGCACATTTTGGAAAAGGCTGCCTGGGTTTATCTTTAAATATCAGCTGAAACGAGAGGCAATTTGCTCATTGATTCAAGCAGCTTCTGGTTACCGCGGTGCCTCCGGGCTCCACGGCATCGGGTGCTATGAGGGACAGAGACAGGGCCCAGAGGAACGGCAGGGAATGTGTGCCTGAATCTGAGCTTATCACCAGGGACGTTGTCCGGCGGGGAGGGTCGTGCTGAAAATACTCAGGCGTGAGCAAGCAAGCAGACAAAAACACCGGGCCAAAACCCCAGGAGGGCGCCTCAGAAAATGGGCTCTAGCCAGTGCCTGCCAGTGGACAAGAGTCCGAAGCCCTGAGTTTTCCCTCCTGTACTGCCACTTACCTCTGTCGTTTAAGCTTCCTTGGCCACAACTGCCTCGGCTCCAGCACAGCTGACATTCCTGTCCTGCCTAATTGGTGAGGTTGTGATGAGGATAAGTTCTATCATTGGAGAGAGAGAACTTTATCATTGGAGACTTCTGAGACACAGAGTCAGAGCAACCTGCCTCGGATGCTCTGAGGGATGCGGAAGAAACAGAAGCTCGCCCGGGCCTGAAAGAAATATTTGACTTCATTGAAGACGCAAGACGCACACATGAAACATGTGAACATCGAGACGCTATGTCATTGAGTGCAATAAGGGGCAACAGATATCAGTGTTTTCTCCAAAAATCAGATCCAGTTCTATCATTTTAGGTAGAAGACTGCCATTTCTCAAAAGAATGAGGCCCCACCTTACTGAGGCTGCCCCGGAATAGTGGGGGATAAGATGAAGCAGCAGTGGGGAGACGTGAGTCTTCAAACCGAGACCCGTACGAGTTTAGTCTTGGTGGTGCCTCGTGGCTGGATAGCCACGGACTCTTTGTCGCCTCCTCTTTCTGAGGGTGATAACACCCCTGGCCCATCAGGAGGGAATGAGGGATACATGTAGAGCGAGAGGGCTTCCGGGTGTCCCGGCAGTGAAAGGTGGTTGTAGGTTAATAGCCGCCCTAAACGCCAGCCTGAGAAATTTGGATTTCATTTGAGAGGCACTTGGAGGTCATTGTAAGTCCTCTAGAAGAGAGTGATTCCGTGATGTGTTGAAAACAGCACTTCAGGCTGATTTCTTTGGCTGTGAAGTGCAGGAAAAAATGAGCCTAACGTACATCGGGCCATGGGCCCACACTAAATTGATTAAATTCTACCCTTCACGGGTGATGCTCCCTCTGAGGAGCTTTCGAGTGAGCCGCCTGCATGCAGCCGAGCTTGGGCCACAGGCAGACCTCTCGCTGTGGACAGTGAGGAGGCATGAGCGGTGTGCTCTGCCATCAACGTTTGCACCCTCTCCCCCATCACCTGCAGGAGGCGCCGTAAGCGTCCATTCCCATCCCGAAAGTCCCCTTTGTCTAGGCAGGCCGAAGCACAGAAGCCACTGTCTTGCCAATGGTCATTTGCCAGTGTGTCACCTAGTGAGAGAAACACAGGGGAGGGCTGGGAGACCAAGCTGGAGCCATACATTTGTCTGCTACCAAATTAACCACTGGCAGCTAATCTTAGGGGCGGTGAGGGCTTCCCTTTGCAAAGAAGCTGTTCTGTGCTCTGCTTTCTCTGGTTTCTTTTCTGGGATGATTATTTTTTTAATGCATGCTTCTACCATTGCAGTATGTACCAGTTGTTCCCCGTAGGTTTCATTTGCTCCTTTTATCTGGAGAAGCCAAAATGCTCCGTACTTAGTAAATGAGGTCAGAATTTACATATAACAACCCAGAGGTACTAAAAAGATCTATCTTTTCGTTCTTTTGCATCTTGCTCTAGAGCCCTTGTCCTTTCGGTGGCATGAAAACAAACAAATCAATGAGTCAAGTCAAACACCAGACTCCCTGTAGAGCCATGGGGAGGGGGGTCTCGCCTTACATGGCGGCAGGTGTAAGACGAAGCTTCCCCCTCCTCACAGCCCAGGGGAGGGGCTTAAGGTCCTCATCCGGCTTCCAGGATCAGAGCTCGTGTCCCCAGAAGAGTCAGTGGTCTTTTCTGTTGTCTGGGGGGGAACGAGTAGGGAGTCCACAGTCCCTGCCAGAGCTCTGGTTGCCTGGTGCCCACCCTCTGTGGCCGTGGCCCCCTCTGGCCCTCCAGCTCTCTCTGAGAGGCTTTCCATCTCCCCGAGCTACGTCCCCAGGTTCCTCAGAAGTGCCAGAACCCTTGGGTCTAAATAAACCCTCAGTTTCTGGCGGAACGTGGCTCTGCCCAGCGCCCCACCACCTGCAGATAACACAGACCCCGCTGTTGAAGCACATCACGATGCACAATAGGAAACTTTAGGAATTCACTATCTTAAAACATTTGTTTTCTACCTTTAAGTCTGGCTTGCTGCAAACTTTAAGCAATCACGTTTGAAACGCAAAGCTTAGCAAAGAATTCTTTATTCTCGTCTCCCCCGAAACAACAGATGCCAGGAATTCAGTGAGTGGGAAGACATCCGGGAGGAAAGATACATCCACATAATCACTCAAAATATTTTCCCCATTTCACTTATAGTCACAAATTGAAAACATTCTGCTAAAGTTCTGCATTTACCAATATACCTCCTTTCTACTGATAATCACAGCTGCTGTATAAATGGACTTTTATTAGGCATCAACATTTACTCCCTGTAAAATCATTGGTTCTTAACCTTTCTGGGTGAGATGTAGATCCTTAGAGACTCTAATGAAAACTATAGCCCTCTCCCAGAAAAAATGCACCATTTCACCTTCATTTTTGGAGTTGCACTTGACCCACTGGCACCAATCTCTGGACCAAAGTTTAAGAACCTGTGATGTACAGAATGTGCTCTAAGTTAGCCCAACTGCTTGCAGGAACCTCCGTTTCGGAACATTTCTGGCAAGGGGTGATAGAGGTGGGTTGAGGATGGACTAACGGCCTCACGTCGCCAAAGCGTATAAGGCTCATACAGGTGCCTGTGGAAATGTGAGTTCTGTATTGAGAAACAAGCCATCTTCCCAAAGCGATGGATTCTCTTGTTAAATAACTGTGCCTTTACCACATAAGTTCTATGCTCAGTCTTTATTATAGGCTCCACTTGGCCCAGCTCCAGGTTTCCCCCAAAGTTTTAAGTCTCACCAAAAGTAAGTCACTCAGGGTCTCCAAACTGTTCCCCACTTAAGCCTCAAGGAACCTCAAGTTTATGTGCACATGGGTAATTATTTAAAATATACATGGCATAACACTCGAAAGTGCTGGAAACGGATTATAATGAGGCCAGGTGCCAGCCCACTTATTTCTCAACTAAGCCTGAAGCTGCCATGCCCTGAATCCCGCCCTGCCCAGGGAGGGTCTCTGAGCCCCTGGGAAGCTGTTACAAGGACCCACTGCTTCCATTTTTCTTTTGCTTCAAGCCCATTCGTTTCCTGCCCACACCCCCAGAGGTGGTAGTCGAAATAGAAACTGCCGGGTCCCTATCTAGTGAGTTTAATAAAATCCCTTTTGTTCCTTGCTGGTTTTCTGCTTTTAGGCCGAACCTGCGTCCTCCAACAAGTGGCAGCTGGATAAATGGCTAAACAAGGTGAATCCCCACAAGCCGCCTATTCTGATCCAAAATGAAAGCCACGGGCCAGAGAGCAATCAGTACTACCCCGCAGGGAAGGACGGCGGGCAGCAGCAGGCGGGCAAACTCGCCGACCTCTGCCAGGCCAGCCTGCGCGACAAGGAGCTCAAGGGCGCCTGCAAGGAGGAGCAGAGGCCGCGGACGGCGAGCAAGGCCCCAGGCAGCAAAGGCGTGAAGCAGAAGTCCCCGCCCGCCGCCGTGGCCGTGGCCGTGGCCGTGGCCGCGGCCGTCCCGCCGCCCGCGGTGCCCAGCGCGCCCGCGGAGAGCGCCCCGGCGCCGGCGCGGAGGTCGGCGGGCAAGAAGCCCACCCGGCGCGCCGACAGGACCTCAGCCGGCGACGGCGCCGGCGGCCACCGGCCCGAGGAGCCCGCAGCCGGGGACGCGCTGGGGGCGAGCGCGGTGGGCGCCCCGGAGCCCGCCAAGGCCAGGCCCTGCGGCAACGGCAGGACCGGCCACCGCAAGGAGCTGCGCGCCTCGGCGGCCTGCGAGAAGCGCCGCACGCGGGGGCTGAGCAGGATCGTGCCCAAATCCAAGGAGTTCATCGAGACAGAGTCGTCGTCCTCGTCCTCCTCCTCGGACTCTGACCTGGAGTCGGAGCAGGATGAGTACCCCCTGTCCAAGGCGCCGGCCGCCCCCGCCGCGGGCAGCGAGCAGAGGCTGAAGGAGGCCACGGGCCTGGGCGGCGCGGCCGGGCCCCGGGCCCCGGTGGGCTCCATCAACGCCAGGACCACCAGCGACTTCGCCAAGGAGCTGGAGGAGCAGTTCTACACGCTGGTCCCCTTCGGCCGGAACGAACTCCTCTCCCCGCTGAAGGACAGTGACGAGGTCAGGGCTCTCTGGGTCAAAATCGACCTGGCCCTCCTGTCCCGAATCCCAGAACACTTGCCCCAGGAGCCGGGGGTCTTGAGCGCCCCTGCCGCCAAGGACGCAGACAGCGTGCAGCCGTCCAGCCATCCCCTTGACGCACCCCCGGAAAAGGCTTTGCCAAAATCCAAGAGGAAACGCAAGGTAGGCCTGGGGCCGGGGGGGGCGGGCACTCCTTTAATCCGGGCCAACGTTGGAGAGCACAGGTGGGCTGCTGGCGGGGGTCGCACATGGCCCAGGAGCTTTACTTATCTTTCCTCGGCACCCGTGAGAACGCCGTCCATGCCAGGCACCGTGCGTTTTCGTGTGTCACTTGCACCCTTAGACCTGGCCAATGAGGTAGGTATTGTCGTTGTCCCCATTTTATAGTTTTAGATCATTAAGCACTGGTCCCCTGCATATTGAAATAACCACAAAGAAAATGTTTCTCGAGCGTGTGCAGGTCAAGCCCCATGCTGGGCACGTGTAAAAGCCGAAACTCGTAGTGGATGCCATTTTTGCTGGGAGGGTGAAGAAAGCAGTAAAATGCGCTCCGTGGTGCCACTTCGAGGCACCCCACTTCCCTCCGCATCAAGCCTGCCAAGTCTCGACACGGCTCACCTCATAGTTGACCATGGGATACTGCAACATCCACCTGGAGAGAGTCACCAGGGACCAGAAGTGGGGGTGGGGGGTTCGGTTAGGAAAGTGGACCTCAAGAATATAAGCTCCGTGCGGGTAGAAATTTACGTCTGTGTTGTTTAAAGATGTGTCCCTAGCATCTAGGACGGTGCCTGGCACAGAGTAGGCACTCGGCAGGTGTTTGTCAAATGACCGTTTCACGACACGGCCAGAGTCTGTTTTCGCCTGCCGGCCGGCGTGGTCACTACTGATGTGTTTCTCTCGGGGGCAGCACCCCACCCCTGTCAGAGCTTTGTGCCAGTTAAGAGACCTTGCTTTGGATTTGGCAACGCTGCGGAAGCAAGGCAGACACTCTCAGAAACCGCGGAAAATGCAAATCGGAATTGACAGCTCCTTCCTCTGTGTCGCCACTGTGCTCTCCTCTCCATTTTCACTCTTTTCATGCTCAGTGCAGGGGTTCGTAACCTTTTCTGTTCCATGGACCCCTCTGCCAGTCAGGTGAAAACCACGGACCCCTTACTAAGTCCACCCTACACTGTGTATTATTTAGTAAATATATCACATCCACACCAACACGTCCCCACAAGAGCAATGTTTTTTTTTAATTTCAATTCAAGCTCATGGCCCCCTGGTTAAGAACCCCTCTTCCAGTGGCTGCCACGATTTAGAGCTCTTAAAAAGCTGGAATTGGAGTTCATCATCTTTTTCCATTTTTCCCAGCACCTAATATATTACCTGGTACTTTGTAAGTGCTCAGTTAACTTATGTTGAATGAGTAAATCCATCAATCAGTTGGGAATGAATGTGATATTACCTCTGAGACTGTTGGATAAAATGGCTGGACTAATGGAAATATAGAGAGAGATATACATAGATCTAGAGGAAATATACAGAGAAAAAGTGGTAAACATAGAAATAAGCTGGAAATATGTACAGTGTTCTAGACACACATAGATCTAGAGGGTGAGATACGCAGAAAGACATACATATAAATCCCAGAATATTCTGTATTTAAATAATTTTATTATTCATGGCCATTTTTTAACTTACAAAACTTCATTGACTCTAAGCCTGATATCCAACTCTACTCATAAAATCTAATGAATTCTCAGTAAATGCAGACGCAGGAGACGTGAGCAAGCGTTTTTGTAGCACGCTTTACTCGGTGTCCTGAGGCCGGTGCAGGAGGTGGGAGACCAGTAGGCCACATCACCAAAATGCTGGCTCTTGCCCTGCTGGAGCCGCTGAGCCAAAGACTGATGATTTGGAGCTTTTGTGTGAGGCCCCAGCAGGGCTCTGTTTCGGTGGCAGCCCCTGGGAGCCCCTGTGACAGCTAGAGAGAAGGCCAGAGCTTTCTGTCTCAGGTGCTGGTGCCCGTCTCCTGGAAAGCGCCACAGTCCCCTCATGTGCCATTAGCGTGTTCCTGCTATTTCACAGAGAACGGAACTCTGTGGGCTGCATTTGCATTGCCAGCCAGTGCGTGTCGTGTCTAAAGTTAAGTGTAATCATGGAAATGAGAATCCAATCAAACTAGTGTTTCATTAAAAGGTACTTTAAGGAATCTAAAATGTCATTGGATAGTTCCTGCTACCTAGATTTAAGGCACAAAGAGATGACAACCGCTGCTTGAAATTCATAAAGGCCATGAATTTTAAAAAGAGAAAATGCTCCAAGTTTCTCACTGCCCTTCCATTAAGCCCAGAGAATAAGCCGCTGCTCTACCTTATTCTGATATCAAGAAATGCCAAAGCGAGTGACGCTGAAGCTGCAGCATGACTTCAGAACAGGTCTTCTTTTTGGGGGTGGGGGGCGGCGGGCCTGTGGGTGGCAGAGCAGTTTTCATCGCTTAAAATGCTCCCTCCAGAACTTTGTGCCTGGAGCCGCGGCTTCCTCCTCCGTGTAGCAGCCTTGCTCCTTGGGAGCTGGCTCGGCACCTACAGCGGGCCCAGAGCCGCCGCGGCACCGCTCCGGGTGCTGTCAGGCGAAGCCCGGGGCGGGTGCGTCCGGGCGTCAGAAACCCAGAGCAGATGGGTCTTCTCCTACCCTACCCCCTACAGTGTGAAAGCGAAGATGGCTGCAGGGAGCTCAAGAAGGCCCAGGGAGAGAGAGAGGGCACTGCACGCCTGGCCGCTTCTGCCAGCAACCCCTTGTCTACAAACCACTGCAACATGAACCTCAACAGGTAGGTGTGGCCCCCCCAAGGCGGAGGGGAGTTGGAGGCCTGGTTTCTTAGGGCAGTTTTAGGTTTACAGAAAAACTGAGCAGAAAGTACAGAGTTCCCATATACCTCCTCTGCCCCTGCACACCTTCTCCCCTATTATCGTCTTGTGTTTGTGACAACCGATGAAACAACATTGACACATTATTATCAACTACAGCCCATGGCACACATCAGGCTGTCCATACATGTCTGTGGGTTTTGACAAGGGCATGATGTCATGTACCTGCCACCACGGTTTCATAGAGTAGTTCCGCTGCCCTAGAAATCCCCTAGAAATGCCCCACCTTCCATCCCGCCTCCCTCCTCCTGGGCCCCTGGCAATCCCTGATCTTTCACTTATCAACACATGTTAAGGGTCCATCCTCATCTTTTGGTAGCTTGACAGCTTGTTTCCTTTTGTTGCTGAATTAACTCCCTTGTGTGGATGTGCCGCCATCCATGTGAGTCTCCATTCCCCTGTTGATGGATATCTTGGTTGCTTCTAGGTTTTATTGGTTTGAATAAAGCCACTATAAACACTTACGTGCAGCTTTTTGGGTGGACGTAAGTTTTCAAAACACTCAGATTTTTAATGACCCGTCTCCATCTGTATCTCCAGACTTGCTTCTCTCAGTTTAACCCAAGGGTCACCGTGCTGCTGGGAAGGGCTACTCATGGCGCGGCGCCATCTGGCCGCAGAAGGCATTTCTTTATAATGACAGATCAGTTACTTTGTCCAAAAATCATTATTTTAAACACTCAGTTATGCACCCCCCCAAAGACACACCCCTCCCCCTGCAAATGTGTAAGAGCTGAATTTTCAAACCATTATTTTAATAGTAGCAGCTAAACTCATAAGAACGCTAAGCTTATTACACAAATGAAGAACTATTATCTTGGAGAGGAATCTCCAGTGGGTGCTCCTGAAGCTGTCCAACACAGACTGCAAGTTTGATGTCCTGCAAGGTTCAGCTGCCAGGAGGACGGCCCTGTGCACACACCCTAAAGGGGCTCTGGACGGACCCGTGCTGCACCGAATCCCCCCCATGATAAACGACTCTCTAGCGAGGCAAGGTCCCAGATATTTATTATACGCCAGGAGCTTGTCATCAGTCATAGAAGTTCTTTCCATGTAGAAATTCCACAGCCTGGAAACCACCTTTCCTCTACAACACTCCCCAGTCTCCCTGTCTGTATACAGAATTTTTAGCAGGAGATTAATGTTCAGCACAACACATTAAAATGTAGACTGAAAGGTTGGGAAAAGATGTAGAGTGGTACTAAAACTTGGAGAGGAAATTGGAGAGGGGGGTGCACACAGCCAGGCCCTCCATGGTCAGGAGTCACCTTGGGGGGAAGGCAAAGGCTCTCGAATGGCCGGGCCCCAGGGAGAGCCGGCCATGCCCGCAGGGGACCCTGTCCTGAAGGGGGTACACATGGTCCCAATGTGCCATACAGTCATATGCACGCTTTAAAGGACCTCCCCAGCAGGCCTAATAACTACCATGATTTCTAAGTACTGTTGAATGTAGACAGTATTTCAAGATGTCAGCAAGAACCGTAGGAAACTGGGAAAATATCTGTGGTTCCTTGCCTTCATTCATAATTGAAGGAAATGTTGAATTCAGTTAGAGGTTAGTGGTTTTTCCATCCGAGCTCACAGGCCCCTGCTCTCAAGCCTTTGCTTGAGCCTCATAGCTCTGATATTTTCATTTAGGTCAAGTCATGACACAATGCCTGTGAAAGTACTTTGAAGGAAAAGTGCTCTGGATAACTCTGGAAATGCAATTACCACTCTCCAGTTTGACCAGTGTGATAAGGCAGTCCCAAATAAAGGTGATCCATCCCCCACCCCAAAGAGAAGATCCAAAGAAAATGTTTTGGTCAACTTGAAAATATACACTTGTAATGATTTGGAAGGTGTAACCACACATCTACTACAACACTTAATTTAATAATTGAGTTTCACATGATTTTAAAATCATATAGTATATAAAATAATATAGATTCTAAAACACTACGTTTTTCACTCACCTTTCAAGAAACAATAGTATTCACATCCGTCTTCAGCATCCGTGCCTTCCTCACCCCAGATGAGCCACTTTTGAGCTGCCTAAAGCGATTTTCCAGCGCACTTCTTTCTAAGTTGTTAGACGCATGGTGCTTTTTGAACCAGAAATCTATCAGAAACTACAAATCTGTCTCCAGAAAGTCTATTGCTAGCGTGAATCTATCTGAATAGCGTTAAGAAGCTTGGCTTTTTCATTTGTTCTTGAGGCCTGTGTTGGCTATTTCCCACTGTAGCCATCAAAAAAAGAAATTGTTTTCTGACTTTAGCGGCTTGTTTGCAGTGATAAACAATGCGTGCGTTAACCTCAGACATAATGACTAAATTTTTAAGTGTCTTTACCGGTTTTTTACGTGACTTGCACCCCAAATTAACAATGATTGAGTTCATTTCAGGCTGTCTTCCCCAAAAATACTTTCTTAAAAAATAAATTAACAATATGATATAGATTATAAAGACTCCAATATAAGTGAACTCCGTCTTCTTTGATGGTTAATTTGGGAGGCGGGTTATATCCAGGCCTATACAGTAGTTTCGAAGGTATTTTAAAATAAGGAACTAGGAATCTGAAAATGTACCTTCTAATGACATTTCTTTTTATTCTGTATTTATTCTGATCAATGTCTGGTAAACTCAGAAACTGAGCAATTTGAAAGTTGGTTTCATGCTTTGCAGGTTGTTCCGTGGTTCATGTAATTACCAGGTAATTATTTACCATGTAATTATTACCAGCTCAGATGCTAGCAAAAGTCTTTGTAGAAATGAAGAACTCAGGTATCGTTGTTAAATCCCTTTTATCCCTAGTTGCTCCTTATGCTTTGTTGGAAAAACAGTAAGTTGATGGTAGGTATTTTGGGATCCTTGGATGAGAAACTCAGAAAATGAAAGTATTCTTCTTCTTAAGTTGTTTACTTTGGTGCCTGCTACAAAATTACTATTAATCCTGATAAGAAGAGTAAAGAAACAATGAGTGAAGTTTGTTTACAGTTTGCTATGGTGCTAATACCATGAAGGCAATTCCTGGGATAAGTCCCAATCAACTTCTTCCTCCCAGCAGGTTTTAAATGGAAGGTTTTGGTCACACATAAAACATTGACCTTTTCCTCTGCTGACTGTGTGGCGTTCCATTACTGTCATTTCCTTTTCCAGCTTGGCAATACCCATAAACAAAAATGAAAAACTGCTCCGGTCGCCCGTCTCGCCCCTCTCGGATGCATCTAAACACAAATACTCCAGCGAGGACTTAACTTCTTCCAGACCTAGCGGCAACAGTTTGTTCCCTTCTGCCTCTTCCAACAAGAAGCATAAGGCCGAGCATCAGCTGCAGCCCCTCGCTGGAGACCTCACAGTACGTTTATGCTCTTCCCGCCCAGTGCCAGCCACGGGCTGGAGCTCACACCCACCCTGCCTCTCTCAGCCCAGCGCCTCTAACCCCCTGCTCGGGCTCCCTCACAGAGCCCCTCCGAGCTGCTTCTGGGGAGCCCTGGCCAAGGCGAGCCCCGTCACTCTCCCTACAGGGGGCCTGAGGCAGAAGAAGCTGGAGGGGCCATTTCAAGCCTCTTCTGTTCTTCAAAGGCAGGATCTTATTTCCCACGGAAAAGAAAAGGACCCAAAGCTATACTATCCCGGCATGTAGTAAATTGGGAGTTTTGAGCCAGCCAACCCATTTATTTGCAAAGATCCTTTGCCCCAGGGCTGGGATTGAAACCGCATCCCTAACTCATGCTACACGCCGCCCCCCCCCACACACACACACACACCACCTCCTTCTCAGCCACCTCTCAGGAGCGTTTCCGGGGCCCTGCACTCCCCTGTGGAAGGGCGGCAGTTTGTCTTAGCGGCCATGTGGGACAGTTTCTGAACCTGGTCGGTTTCTTTGTCTCTTTCCTAAAGAGCCCAATACCCATGAACACCCATGGAACTAACTCTATGCAGTAACTTCTCCTCCCACCACCCTCATCTCTAACAGCCGGTGGCCTGGCCCCCTCTTCCTCTGGAGTACCCCATTCAATTCCAAATGCTCCCCACTTCTCCCAGGTCCCTGTGCCTCTCAGAACAGATGGGACTAGGTGAGACAGAGAAATAAGGGGAGTCCAAAGAATGAGACTAGAACTCTGCAAAGAAAGATGGGGGAACAGTATTTAATGTTTTGTCTCACGAACTAAAAATGTAAATATTGATCGAAGGTCCTGCAAAAACATAAATCTTATACCTCATCAGGCAATTAATCCTCTTACACACTCTCATTTGAGAACAATTATCTTTAATTGTAGGCTGAAAGAATCTGAGAACTCCATATTAGAAAAATAAGGGATATCAGTAAAAATATGGGATATCAATTCCAATTTTGGTCTTAAAAAAAACTTTTTTTTTTTTTTTTTTTGCCTTTTGATCCCTATAGTGCATGCAACTGTGAGGCAGAGAATTTTAAAGCACTTACAGATTTTATTCAGTCATTCGTTTTCTGAACAGGTGATTACTGAGCAACTTCTTACAGCGTGCCAGACACTGCCTGGACACAAGGGCGTCCCAACAGATTGAGTCTGTGCACGTAAAGCTTGCAGGGTGGTTGGGGAGAGTGCCTAGACCAGGGGTCACACGCATCCGGAATAAAATTGCCTGTGCCCGAGAGGGGCGTGGAGAGCCCCGGGAGCTCTCCTGCAAGGAGGCTTGGTCCAGGATGGGGCTGGCACACCTCTGAAGCAGGGTTGCTCAACACTTGATATTTGGGACCCGATAATCCTTTGTCTTGGGGGCTGTCCCGTGCATGCTCGGATGCTCGGTGACATCCGTGGCTTGACCCACTAGATTCCAGAGCACCCCCCACCCCCAGTCATGGCAACCAGAAACGTCTCCAGACGTTGCCAAGCTGCCCCTGGTTGAGAACCGCGACTGCGAAGTCACAGCATACGTATTTTAGGCCCTGCGGCCCATGTGGCCTGTCGCCGCCACTCAACTCAGCCGTTGTAGCGTGAAAGCGGCCGCAGACAGTGCAGGGACGGGCGTGGCGGGATTCCAATAAAACGGGAGTCCCCTTAGGGCCAGGGTTGGCCCCAGGCTGGGGGTTGCCAACCCCTGATTTAGAATATCCAAAGACCAATAGGAGATGGGAGAGGGGGTCATGGGCAGAGGTCACAGCAAGTGCCAGTGTCAGGAGGAGGAGCTGAAAACTGCCCCCGGGCAGAAGCCAGGGAGAGAGAGAGAGAGAGAGAGAGAGAGAGAGAGAGGCAGGCAGGCCCAGAGGCCGCATTCCTGGTTTGGTTCTTTTAGCAAAAGCAAATGTATAGGAATCCCTTATATTTTTATTGGAATCCCTTATTTTTTATAGGAATCCCTTATATTTTTATTGGAATCCCTTATATTTTTTATTGGAATCCCTTATATTTTT
>JAKSZT010054030.1:66887636-66947524 GCA_026826555.1 Tolypeutes matacus
TTTTATTGGAATCCCTTATATTTTTTATTGGAATCCCTTATATTTTTATTGGAATTCCTTATCTTTTTTTTTGGAATCCCTTATATTTTTATTGGAATCCCTTATATTTTTATTGGAATCCCTTATATTTTTTATTGGAATCCCTTATATTTTTTTATGTAATATTTTTTGTAATCTAACTATCTTTTAGAAAAAAACAAAAAATATATTTTAAAAAAAAGGCAAGTGGACACCATTGAAGGATTTAAGGGCAGATTTGGAAGTTTAACATCATATGTTCCTTGTCATATATAAAAATAAATTCCAACCTTTTGCATGTCACATATAAAATCAGTCCAAAAAAAAAAAAATAAATAAATAAAAAAAATAAAAATAAAAAAAAAATAAAATCAGTCCAATATTTAAAGAAGCAGTTTGGACATGCTCAATTTTCATTACTTCAGAAAAATCAATTTGCGTGTCAAAACCAAAGATAGTTGTTTTACCATCTATGTGTTTAGCACTTAGTAGATATTTTGTAAATATTCGTAGACGGGAATGCACACCCCCAGGAAATCTGATTTCTTCATTTCTCCACAGATGGGTCCTGTTCCTCTGCTAGATGTGTTTTAAGTAATTTCTAGAAACGCCCTTTGGCGTTTCCTGTTCTTCCCAGACAACTGAGAACCAGTCACTCTGTGGCTCCTGCAGCACAGGGATTCTAGGAGCTCTGTCCCTGGACCCACGCAGTGCTAGAAATGCAGACTCCCAGGCCCCATCCCAGCTCTTCTGAACCAGAAACCCTGGGGGCCGGGCCCTGGGAAGCAACACGCACACCTTGCTCCCGTGCGCACTCACGCACACCCATGACTCTGATGCGTGGTCAGCTTAGAGTCTCTGGTGCAGTGGACTGGAAAAGGGGGCCTGACCTGAACCCCGCCCCTGCCCCCGCCCCCAGTAGCTGATTGAGCTCCAGCAAGTTAGCACCCAGCTCCGTTTCTGCATCTGTGAGCGTGGGCAGAACAGAACAGACTTCTTTTTGATGTCGTTGTGAGAATGACATTTGACAGCATGAATAGAAGTCAGTCCATACGTGTATTTATTTTTTTTATTTAAGCAGAAACCACCGTCCTCTGCAATATCGAACACAGAACCGAAGCTGCTCTGTTTAATGGGTTGACCTTGCAACCTGGTGGCCAATTTCTCAAAGACTCGTGTGTTATTTGTTGTTTAGAAAGCAGCTCACAGCAATTCCGAAAACCTCCTCCACACCAAGTCAAGGCCTCAGACGGAGCCGTGGTCTCCGGTCTCCAATGGGCACAGGGACTGCAAGAGGCAGAAACTCGTCTTCGACGACATGTAAGTGGGCTCTTTGCTAAGGCGTGGAGGGGCAAGACAAAATCGAGGCTCCCAGGGGGACGCGGCACGCTCCTCCATTTGTGGCTATTTTCTGCCACTTGGTAGGTTCTCTCTGGATGTGCCTCGGCGGCCTGGGGGCGGGGGGCTCCAAAGCAGAACAAGCAGTGCTCGCGGGGGAGGCGTTCAGAGGGCTCAGAGACTGCTCTTAGGGGGTCTGACATCTCTGAGCACCTGTGCTGGGAGCTGTTGGCAGTTTCATGCTACCAAAAAGAGAAGCTCTTCCGGTTTTGTTAATTATAATAGTCAAAGAATAATTGTGATTTACTCCTGAAAGCCTCCCCAGTGCTGTATTCTATGCAAAAACATAAACAATTCTTATACAGGAAAAAAATATCCTGTCATCCTTCACCCAGTCTTAGATCCAAAACCTAGTGTTACTTCTACTCCCACATCAACTTAAAAGAAGAGGTAAGAGGAGAGGTATCAAAATAGCATCCTGGAATGCTCGCGAGGTGCTGAAAATGACAAATGATAAATTATAAGATGACATTGAAAATTATTTAGACTCCTACTGGGAAAAATATTTGGCAAGGACAAGCCCAGAAGACGGAAAATATAGTTTCAAGACTTTGGCTTGAAGCCTGTTTTCAACATCAACTCTTCAACAAGCATCCAGTAATGTGTGCGTGAGACACTACATTAAGGCCCAGTGTGCAAAAAACAGTGAGGGCTCCTGCCCTCCCGTTGCTTCCAGTCCACTGAGGAGGTAGACCGTAAACCACTGACAATACCAAAAGAAAATGAAAGCATGTAGAGTCTCTGAGGGCCCAGCTTTTCTATCAGAAAATCATGCTAATGACACATGTCGGGCCTGCCTCTGAGATCCAGTGAGACGGTAGCCCCTGAGGTGCCTTGAGAATTTAAGGCACTGTGCACGGGTGTTTATTGTTGTGTCCTCATTTTAGCATCCTCTTCTCCATTCCTCACTTTCACCCAGAGTCCGGATGTGGTCTCTTTATTCACCTCCATAGACGTCTTGGAGAAATGAGAATCCGACATTGTTCACTTACAGGAAGCTTGGCAGCTTCCTGCACTCTGAACATAAAATTTAGCAAGAAGTCAGCTTCTCTGTCTTAGCAGGGGTGGGAGGGCCCTCTCTCCAGCAGAGCCTCGGGCCTAGTGACTGGGACCCCCGGCCCTGGACTTGCCCACGCAGGGCCTGCCTGCCCTTCCCTCCCTTCCCTCCCCTTCCTTCGGGGACCTCGGTTGCAGGGTCTGTGGCCCTCTCCACCAGCCCGGCCTGAGCCCGTGGCCCCCCTCAGCCTCCCTGCAGGCAGCGAGTTGCAAGGCCAACAAATAACAAATGCGACTTGGACTTTGGTTAGCTAACGAGCACAGAGTTTGGGGCCTGAAAGTCAAATCCACATTTTTCGGGTTTGTTTAATGAAGACGTTCTAAGATCACTGGGTTTAGGGAAGTTTAAGGGCGGCACAGGAGGCTGTGTTTGCCCCTGGGCCGGACCCCACTCCCGCCCTGCAGCTGCCCTCGCTCCTCTGCTTGTCTTCTGGCACCCCCATTGCTCTCGCGAAGCAGTGAGATGGTAATCCCCGGGGAAGGCTTGGCAATGTACCCTCCTGCCTGAGGGGCATAAATCGTGCGGGAACGCTAGCCGTTTTTTTAAGACAGGAGATTAGAACCAGGTTTAAGGACGATGTGGAAATTTGCATTCAGACATCATGACCTGCCAACACCATCAAACAGAACAAAAAGTGTTTGAAGGCCGAGGTGCTCGGAACGTTAAACACTTGCGGTAGCTGGTTATACCTGCGTATACGTTTATGTATAAAATACAGCGTTTAAAAAAAAAAAATGCAAACTCAGATGGGAAATTAAAATGCAAGGAATTTTCCAACGTATGAACCAGAAAGCTAAGTCAAAAACAGCCACAACTAAATGGTTATAATTCAATCTACAGTTTCTTGGGCTATTTACAAAGAGGAAGCGTTTCTCGGTCTGCTGGGGCTGTGGCTAATATAATTTTGTCACTATTGGTATCGACAAAGAGGCTGTTATCATTTGTTTTTCCCATTAGCAATATGTATAATTTTTCTGGCTGACAGCGACAATAAAACTCTTTCCCCATTTATGGATATAGATATCATAAAATTAAAAAGCACTCTGACATAGCCATCCCGAGGAGGGATAGCTGTTGTGTGCCAGTTGCCATGTGTCCCATTTGCTTTGAAATCCATAACAGTAAAATAAACTTGCAACTCAAACAGCCACTCAGCTAAGAGTGTTGTAAGAAAATTCTTCAAGATTAAAAGCTAAAAGTAGGTATTGCTTCTCATTTAAACAAGAAAAACAAGTGGACCTCAGGTTCCTGGGCTAGGAACTCCAATGCTTGCCCTGAATTTCATTCACCTGAGACTATGTAAAATACCTCCCAGGCTAATTGGTAGGTTTTGACCACCCACTAGGTGCCTGATGCAGTGGTGGGGGTGGGGGGCAGGGGGTCAATTCTCAGGTCTTCAGGGGAGAAGGAGGCACACGGGCCACGTCCCCAGGAAGCCCCTTGCGCCACCATTCCAGCCTGCTCTTCCTCCTCCGTTCCGTGCCAGCTTCCCTGACAGCCACTCCCTTGACTGATGAAGCTGTTAGCGGGCAGGGAAAGGACCAGAGAGAGGCCACAGGTGGAAGAAAAGGACTGGCATAATTCAAAACGAGATCATTAGCATCTTGAGTAATTCCGGGTGTCCTGACATCCAGTTTTAGTGTTCCAACACTGAGGAACAGATTCCATACCGTGGTTTAGTTGTTAAAAGCCTCATCGTGCAGCTTTTTAAAAAAGTAAACTCATCTTTTTGTATGATAGATGCTCGGAAATGGTTGGATAAACCTGTGATTTGGACAACACCTGCATATAGTGGGCACTCACTAAGAAGTGTTGAATGAACCCAGTTTAGTTTTAGCAGCATTCCCAAGGGATAATGCCTTCGTTTTTCCCTTTCCTCTTCCATGAAGAGAGGAATCCCACATGTGTGCCCATTTGAATTCTTGGGCTTCCAAGCCCCTTTTCCTATGTTAGTCACCGATGACACAGACACCCAGTTCGTGCCCTCAGGATACGGACGGAACTGAACTGAATCACACTTATTTTTAAAATGTGATGCGAGTCAGCGTGTCCTGCATAACTGACAGTGTGACTCCGCCACCTCCTCTGACATTCAGCAATGCACAACAGCTGCTCCTTGACAGCCACAGTTTTAAGGTGACACTGGGGCGATTACCAAATTTTGTTTAAGAAGAAAATCTGTAAGCCTGTAAGTCAATGAGTGACAGCACTTGATTCAACTTGAAGGCCGGAGACTGATCTTATTAGTGCTGCACCACGAGCCCCAAACTCCTCGGCGTCATCATCAGTGGCAGTCGAGTTACTGGCCGGAGAACATCTAGAAAGAACAACGTGTTGTGAGGCTCCAGCACAGAAGTCCTGAACAGAGCTAAGTGGCGGCATACTTGGCTGTGACATAAAGCCGCTCGTTCCCGCCAGCCGCGTTGCCGTGGTGGGAAGCCATTGGGCCCCGAGTGCCAGGACCGCCTGCTGCTCACTGAAGAATGAGCTGCCTCTTGGCCATATTTCACATCGAAGAGTCAGTCACAATCATCACCTTCAGCCAAGCCACGGAAGGTGCCATCTGGCCCTGTGGCGCAGCTAACAGGAGCCAAGCTACGGAAGCCTCCGGGCCCATCGGTGCCGAAGGCCATGGCATGTGAAATGTGGCTGGGAGGAAGAAAGAGAGATTTGACATTTGTAATGTAATTATGTGCAGCCGGCTCATAGCTAAAAGGACTTTAATTTGATGGAGGACGGGAAGATTCCCGTATGTAAAAGGTTGTATCTCTTGCATCATGGTTTAGTCAACGGAGACCAATTGAAATTCTCAAGTAGGCAATATTCCAGCAGGGCACCCACGTGGGGGCTTGTTCTTCTCCTGAGGGTCTCCTGTTCCCAGTCTCTTCAAAGCTGGCCCCCATGTTTTTTTTTACCTGATAAACCATCGATACACTTTGGGTTTTTGTTTTTTGTTTTTTTGTTTTTTTTTTTTATGGAATGACTTTCCTTCTCTGCAGAGATTTTTTTTTTTTTTTTAAGATTTATTTATTTATGTGTCTGCTCTCTGTGTCCATTCGCTGTGTGTTCTTCTGTGTCTGCTTGTCTGCTCTTTAGATGGCACTGGGAACTGATACTGAGACCTTCCAGAGTGGGGGACAGGCACTCAGTCTCTTGCGCCACCTCAGCTCTCTGGTCTGCTGCGTCTCTTATTGTCTCTCTTCTGTCTCTTTTTGTTGTGTCAGCTCACCACACGGGCCAGCATTCTGTGTGGGCCAGCGTGCCTTTCACCAGGAGGCCCCGGGAAGCGAACCCTGGACCTCCTATATGGTAGACGGGGGCCCAATCACTTGAGCCACATCCGCTTCCCCATCGATACACTTTGATTAGTCTATTCCTGGAATGTTTCCCATTTTGAAATCCCTCTCTCTCTCAACCAGGTCCTTACTTTGTGGCTCACCAAAACAGAGAGAGAGAGAGACAGAGAGAAAGACAAAAAAGGACTGGGGAGAGGACGGGCAGTGAGCAAGGCCTTTCAGATCTTTCTGATTGAAATCTTAGCTCTCTGAGCATTTTAAGAGTTTTCTAAAATGTTATTATTTTAAATGTCACACCTAGAGAGGAACACCAACCCAAGTGATCATTTTCCACATTAACAGAAAGTTGCTTCTGAGTAAATGACGAAAATCTGCCGTGCCTAGCCTGTGCCTCCTGGAAAGCACACGTTGCTTTCTGCATACGGCCAAGAGAGAAGCAGTTGTCTGCAGGGGCATATGGCCTGTAAGAATCACAATGGATGACTGTTTGTCTAGGAAGCCAACTTGCAGGACTCTGGGGCCTCAGCCAACCCAAGGTTGCAGGAGCAAAAGCCGCATCTGAATGCTTGCTGCCTAAATGCTGTCTGCCTGCTCCCCTCGGGAAGCAGCCTTCCCGGGTAATGCACAGCACCCTGACTCTGGAGTGCCCTCAGCCGTCGTGATGGCTTACTCAACCCCCTGAAAATAATTAGTTAACTCCTTATACACTCTCCTTTGTGGACCAAGTGCCTCAAAGCGTGGGACACAGTAACACCTCTGGGATTTAGCAGATGACAAGCTGGCAGACTATCAGAAGACGAATGCATGTGGTATATAGCTGCCTGTTTGTCTGATTTGGATTTCAACTTCCTGTGCTGAGGAGCCTGCTTTTTCCAACACACTGAGCTCTCATCCTTGCCAGGTTTCATGAAACAGGATGGCTTTGCTGAGGGCGGCATTTCACAGAGGTAGGAATTACAGAAGGAAGTCTGCTAGCCTCTGTGGGAAACCAGCTCCATCCCAGCCCCAAAGGAGAAGGGAAAGCAAGGTTGCTTTAATGCTCCCATGCCAGAAGAAATATTGAGGTGGCTCAAACCACGTCGACGCTCAGAACCCAGGCCATGTGTTTGTAGATGGAGGGAGGATGAGGAAAGAAAAAAGAAAGTATTCTGTTTGGAACAAGAGCCCATGTTGTTTTTGTTTCAGAGGTCTCTTATTAACAAAGATACGTGTGGCTGTGCTTCAGCTTTTTGATCACTCAAGACCCATTTCTGAGGAGCTCAAGAGACATACATCGATGATGCATAATTGAACTTTTATCAGGTTTGCTCATACATCGTAAAATGCCATTACTGTGAGAAGCCATGTGAAGAAATTTTATATGTAAATGAAACAAAAAACTCTAGGTTTTCCATATTAAAAGGAAATTGAGGATCAGATGAAAAATGAGTTTCAGTATTGAAATAATTAGGTTTTATTTTGGTCCCTTTGCTATATTACATTCTGTAACTGCCACGATGGGAGCGACAATTTCACTTTCCTGCGGACTTGTAAGTTGCTGTTGGAAGCTAGGCTTTGTGGCAGCCTGCACCCACTGAGCTGCTGGACTATCTGGGTGACGCCCCGTTGGTCCCACTGGCTTTGTAATGACCTGTGCGGCTAGAAATCACCTAAAAGGAGAAAATGGCCCCATCATCCGACGCTCTTCATTCATGAGTGTAATGAGCCTCCATTGTGTGCCAAGATGAAGGTTGTAAGTAATGTGTCTGTGCTGGGCCTCTGGGTGATACCTTTTTTCTCAGCATCTCATGCTATTATTGAGGTTACTGTGATATAGGCAGAAAATTACATGTGTTATTTATCTACATGCGCCGTTGTGAGAGCTTGTGACTCAGCCTCCACATCGAGTTTTAAAAATGCATTCATATGCTGCCGGAAAAAAACAACATTGATTACGGAACCCAGATCAGGAATTATGAGCCACTTCCATCCATAAGGCTAACTTAGAAGCTGGTGAAAACTAAGATGCTGTAGCTTATTGCCCAGAGAACCTTTTCACGCAAATGAAATGCATTTGAAAGGATGATCTGCTAGTGGCAAGGTCTACAAAACACGACAAGAAAAAAAACAACCGGATTCATCTACTAGAGTGTGGAGCGGATAATGATGTGGAGACTTTCGAGTTGCCATGGAGACGGACTCTGGCTCGTTGGCTACGCTGCTACACCCCATCGAAGGCACCTCTCTTTCCTAAGCTCAAAATGAACTCAGGGCTGTTCAGGGAGGATTTGTTTACCTTCTGCATGTGCCTGAAACTGCAGGTTGAGGAAGAGCGAGGTCCGCAGCTTGGCCCCTGTTGGACGTGTGCCAACGACAGTTTCACACGTGCAATGAGTGACTAGTCCAGTGCAGCTCAGAAGGTAATTAAATGCCCAGAAGTGTAGTGTAAACAGGAAGTGCTACATGAGATCAGGAAGAACAGAAAGGAGTAAAGTTAGCAGGGAGACTTCATGGCAGGAGAATTGCGAATGGGTAATATTTGGCGTATAGTTGGTATTCAGTAACTAGATGTTGAATTAATGAATGAGCAGAGAGGTGAGTGTTCCAGGCAGGAGGGAAAAGAGGAGCTTCAAGACAGGGATGGCATGTTACCAAATGCATGAGGAAACCACCCCTGTGGTTAAGGGCCTTGGTAAGTGATATGGTTTAGGGAGTTAGAGAAGATTACTGGGGGCCTTGATCTGAGAGTTGAGCTCATCAGCTCTAGAGGTTGATTTTAGGTCTTTGAGCAGTTTGGTGATGTGGTGAAAGCCATGTTGAACAAACCTTGGTCAAGGGGTAAAGCTCGGGATGAATTGGAGGGGAACAAAACTGGAGACCAAGAAACCAGAGAGGTGATGAAAGCCTTGTCTTGGGTGGTGAATGCAGTCACTGAGAAAAAGGAAAGGAGTGTTTGCATGGACATGGAAGCATTCAGAGCATTTGATAGCAGGGAGGCAGGACAGAGATGAGGATACCTGCACAAATAGGCTCCTGGTCCCCCTTTAAAGTGCAGGAGCCAGGTCTGGCTTCAAGTAAGAGGTGGGGTCTCGTCTTACAGTTTGGGTAGGAAGCAAAAGGGTTAAAAAATAAATATAGGTTACCAGAGTTGGAATCAAAAGCCAAACTGACAGTCAATATGTGGACAAAGAAGGAAAGACCACTATGTAAAGGCAAGTGGAGAGAACTCAAATGGAGGATGTGTGGACGTCTAGCTGATGAACTAGGGGAAGTGGAGTGAGACCCAGGCCTCACTCAGCAACGAAAGATGAACGGAAGGCTTCAGGCCTGCGTGGCAGGAAGAACGGTGCTGCCACAACAAGCCAAAGATGGAGAGCTGAGCCACGCTTAAGGAAATACTGCCACGGTGGGCCTCATTTCGTTGTTGGAAAAGTCAGTATTGACAATTCTTTATGGAGAAGGAAGAGGGAGAAAACCAAGGTCCTTTTCTTGCTTCAGTGATTTGTGACCAGAAACCAATTATTTGCTGGTTGGATGGTTGGTTGGTTGGTTCATTGATTTGATTAAAGTAAAAGACCCCTAAGAGTCAAAATAAGCACGTCACAATGGGTTAAACAGTTCATGATTACTATCACAACTTATATTGTGTCTCCCATTCAAGGATTCCTAACTTATAATTGATTCTCATGAGTAGATCAAGTTTATTGATTACCAAAAAAAACATAATACCAAAAAAAAGTTTATGCTGATGGCACCTAAAATATGAGAGTTAAAAAAAATCTATCAGACAAAGCACTAAAAGGTCTGACAAGTGGCTTAATGTGACTTGGGATCAGCAGGTACACTCAGCTCAGTCTCTGGATGAGTTACCATTATCTCCCTGCAGAGGCAGTGCTGGCCAGGGCTATTGCTTTAAAAATGCACATCTGCTGCTAATGTTTACTAGCTAGCTAATCAGAACTCTAGAGAATACCTACCATGTTTGCATTGCTACGAGGTAGACATCAGTTTATAATTAATTGCATTACAACTGGAATGTAATCATACAGCATTACCTCTTTTCATTGTTCACTCTGAGGCTTTAAGATAATTAAATTTATATTCCTGTAACTATAGGTACCACTTATGCCTATAAATGACACTTATTTTCATAAGGCTTCATAAATATACTAACCCATACATATCCATACAATTATGAGGTATATTTATAACCTTTCCATTAAAAAGGGATGGTCTTTTGTAAATATTGTGTGAGATAAGATTTTTCCTTGTTTTTTTCACCATGCTAAAAAAATCTGATTCACAAATTAGGCACTGAGGGACCAGGTTAAAGCCACTGTAAATGTAGGCTAACTGCATAGATTTAGTGCGTTTTGAATTGCTAACTCGAGGGGGAAAACCGTGATATTTTACGTATAGACAGTGATTTAGAAATGTAAAAACTACCTGAATCCAAATTAAGCAGAGTTTTTAAATTGTGCCTCCTATATGAGCAAAAGGAAAGAATATTTTTAAAAGATCTTGCACTTTAGCAATTCCCACTTTAATATCACCCTCTCTTGTAGGCCACGCAGTGCAGATTATTTTATGCAAGAAGCTAAACGGATGAAGCATAAAGCAGATGCAATGGTAAGCCCCTTTTCTTTCCAGATATGGTCTTCCGCATGATGTTTTACTGCAGCGTCATCACTGCGGTAATTATCAAATCTATTACAAGGATGGCTGGGTCTGTAAAATGGAGAAATGTTTATATAATCAAGTGCTCAGAGCCCAGTAAGTTATGACTTCAGCCAAGAATGCCTGACTGGGAAAAAGCCCTGGATAAATGAAGATTTCAATTTACTCCTAAGGTTTGAAGAGTAACTAGAGCCAGTGGAGCCCGTGGGTGGTAGTATTTATTTTCCTTTTAAAGAAATAAATCTAGATTTACATTTTTCTCTCTCATTAGCCTGGCCAATTCTTGGCTTGGCCCCAGGATCAAATCCTTTTTCAAAAAGACTCTTGTGTTCCTCACACGTATTTGCCAAAATGAATACTTCATCTGAAACTGTGCAACCACAGAAACTGTTATACTGTATGTTGGACCCCAAAGTCACCAGGATTTGATGTGTTCAAGGAGCAGCCTTTCTTACTTGGATCAGCTCCTAGTTAGAAAGCTTCATGCTTTCAGGCAAGAGATAGATACTTTCTGGGTTTTTCTAAAGGCGATCATGTGGTTCCTCCCTCTTACAGTCTAGTAATTCCCTAAGCAATTCCAGCTCTGCTCCCCTCCAGCATGCGCAGCTGAGATCAGGGGCTGGGGATGAAGACGGCATTGCGTGGTAGAGACTTGAACCTTGGCAGCACCCCCGTCCTGCCCCCTCCCGGTGCTGCTGATCAGCCCGTCAAGCTTTTGTTGCATGAAGACCACTGTCTGGGTGCATGGGCTACGGGGCAAAGTCTCCACTGAGCATCAGAGCATAGAGAAGGAAGAAAGAAATACAGTTCCTGTCCCCCCAATATCGCAGCCGGGTGGCGGGTTCTGGTCATCTAAGGAAACTGAAGCACGTCCGCTGTTGGCGAGCCCCACTGAATTTTAACGCAAAATATTCCTGCCCAAACCTGCCGGGGCTATTCACTCAGTGTCATCTAATCTAGCCCTACCTTTCCCTGGCAACTAGTTCCCAAGAGAGGACACTCTGCTCCGGCCAGACTGCACCCCACTGGACCCTAAACACCTCACTCGCATGGGCCGCAGGCCTTTGCCCCCACGGAGCTTCACACACTCAGGCTCAGACCTTCAGTGTTCCCCCAAATGCAGCCAAATCACAGTCCCTCCCCAGCATCATCTTCAGCTCTCCTCCCCGAGGCCCCCCGTGTCCTCTCCCGAGCCCTCATTGCCCCATCCCTTACTGCCATCGCATTTACATCTGACTCATTTGTTATTTTATTTAATCACAAGCTACTTGCGTGTTGAACTAGCTCATGGGTGCACTTTTTCTCTCCAAATGTACATGTTCCTGGAAGGAGCTTGTGTACATCGTGTGCACATAGCACAGAAGTGGAAGCTTTAGAAAACACTTGTTGGATGAAACGGCTTCTTTAATCTGAAAGCATTGCCAGGAAACATTGCTTTAGAGCCTACTGGGCTTATACACTTTTTATAAATTTGATTTGTTGATGAGGATGGCTTTGTTCTGCATTCCTGCCTTCGAAGGTATCATTGCTAATGCAGTTTTTCAGTGTTTTATTTTGTTTTTAGAGGCAAGGCTTAGGGGAGTCAGTAGAGTATTTGTGCTATTCTGTTTTTGATTGATGAATGAGTCATTTGAGAATTGAGGAACGAGTGCAATCCAAAGTTAGAATATGCAGTTATCTATAAAGAGTTGCAATGTGTGGAACCAGGAACTTGATGTTTAAATTTAGAATTATGAGACTTTAAGAATAGAAAGCTGATGTAGGGAGAAATTAACACAAGTTTGGACAGATAAGATAATAAAAAAAATCACTTTTGTTATTCATTTTCAACTTTGTGCTCCATCTTAGCAAAGCTGTTACCTTAAGTTTTCTCTCTTCTTTCCTTTCCTCACGCTCATAGTGAGGTCCCGACTATCAACAAAATTACCAAAATCCCTTGGTAAGAGGCAGGCATGCAGATGTAAATGTCACAGATAATATTCAAAATGAAAACTAAGGCCTTGAACTACCAAAGTTGGGAGTGCACACACCCAAAAAGTATGAAAACTCTTGTGTGGAGCCGTATGCATATTTAGCATAGCATGAGGGACAAAGGATCAAGTTCCCAAACCACTAGGGATTAGAAAGAGGGAGACAGAAATTAAGAGCATCAGGAAGTCTTGAGCAATTTGATTGGCTGTTGTTCTATGGATTTGGTATGTAACATTCTGTATGTAATCTTCTGCCCACCTACCCCAAACCAGTAGCAATTTATGGAAAAAAAAAAAATGCAGAAGGAAATATCATTTCTTGCTTCTCTGAGCTCCTTTAATGGGATTTTGGAACTTTTCAAAGTTAGTTTGATGAAAGTGTATAAACTGCTTGAAATGCTGTTTAGAAGGCTATTCTTAAAGAAGAAACTGTATTAACTCTATTGATCAGGTGGAAAAGTTTGGAAAGGCTTTGAACTATGCTGAAGCCGCTTTGTCCTTTATTGAGTGTGGAAATGCAATGGAGCAAGGCCCAATGGAATCCAAATCTCCTTACACAATGTATTCAGAAACAGTGGAACTCATCAGGTAAGGCCTGAGCGTTTTGCTGGGGGTTTGGGGCAGGGCGAGGTGAGGAATAGATGTGAGTATTCGAAATACAGAGAAAACAGTGTAAACCTGCCCCGTCAGCCTCTAACCAATGCTTATCCCAAAATGTGAGAACTTAAGATTTTGCAAGTCATTTTCACAAACCCTGCCTTCTTTTCTCTCCTTCTGAGCGAGGCGGAGCCAGCCCTCTAACCCCTACTGCTGCAGGGAGGAAGCTGAGTCTGCTTGGGGACGTGACGTGCTTAGCTCAGCGAGCCAGGAAGTGGAAGATTTTTAACTCGGTCCACCCCTGAGTTGTGGTTTTAGCTGGTTTAGTTGGTATAACCTAAATCTTACTCCATCAGTAAATTATCCAAGGGTGTTTAAAAAAGAAAGGTTGGAAGACTCAGGGGGGATTTATGAGTGGAAAAGCCGTCCTAAGATGTGCTGTCTCAGAGCAGGCCTCACTCCCCAACCTGGATTAAGACCGTGTGGCAGGAGCAGAAGCCGAGTGAATTGTGCGGGTGCCACGGTGGGTTTCCGGCAGGGGTGCTTAGAGGTGTTGGTGGGAAATTCTTGTCTTCCATGACGGAGGCCTGGAAAGGGCCTCCTTCACTTCTGTTTAACGAGCATGAGGGAATTCCATCCATTAACCTACCAAGAATCTTCGTAACACGGCTTACGTTTTTTAGCCTCACTGCTTGGGATAATGTCTAATACCCATTATGTAAAATAATTCTTCCCAAAACCAGCTTTAAGAGACTTTCTCATTCTGGAAATCTATATGACCACACAACTGGATTTTTTTTTTTTTTTTTTTTTTTTTTTTACCATGTCCCACCATTCCAGACAGAAGATTTCTACTTAGGTTATAACCGTTTTGGTCTGAATTGGCCCAAGGAGACTACTTGGCCTTTTCTCAAACTCTTCTTCAAGAAATAGATTCTAGCATTTGAAACTGTCATCTCGACATCAGAGAACACATAATCTTAAAAAAGCACAGTGCTCAAAAATGTTTTGAAATCAACACTGCCCAGCCATTTTTCTTATTAAAAGATTTCTACCAAACCAATGCATTGGTGATTTCTTCATACTGTGTTCTTACATGGTACAGAATTTTAAGCAGTGAAGAAAAGAAAACAGCAGATAGAAAAATGTGAAAACCACTCTAAGATATCCTAGAGCCTCCCAATCCTTACTCAGTCGGAGGCACAGGCCCCGAAGCCCACAGGTCTACGGGGAACAAAACGGGTGATGCTGGACAGACAATAGGCAGGAAGGCGTCCTGGAATGCGAGCGCCAGGAGGACAAGGATCTTTTCTGTATGATTTGTTCACAGATAGATCCCTACTTCCTAGTACAGTTCCTGGCCCTTAGAAAGTGCTCAGTAAATCTTTGAAGAATGAATGAGTAAGCAGCTCAAAAAGCCTGCTGTAAGCTGGAGCACACATGGCCTGCTTAAAGGCATTCATGTTTTTACAAAGCAAAGAAACAAACAAATACAAACAACAAAAAATTAACGAAAGCCTGAAGCCAGGCAAACATGCCGGGGTACTGTTATGCCTCCCAGCTCTGTGCCAGACTTGTGATTCTGATCCACCCACTGTTCCAAGGAGCTTCCATGAGTGGAGAACTCAGCCTGTTTTCTGGACAATTCAGGCTGAATAAAATCCCTTAAACACCCAGAAAATTGAGACCAAAGGAGATTTCTTGCCTAAATTAGAAAATAGCATTAATTCATCACTTAAACCTGCATGTTGCCTGCTGAGCCTGAAGCTCCCCTCCCCCACAACACTGGCAAGGGGGACCGTGCCACAGCAGTACACTCTGCCTGGATCCATTCTTGCGGGACAGAGGATCCCTTCCCAGCTAAAGATAACAGGTGACCAGGAGGCAATAGCAAGGGAGACCCTGCCAAAACCAGGTCCTGCCAGGAAGCACTCCTCATCCCACTGGCAAGGGGGATCCTGTCACAGCAACACCCAGCCTTGGGAACTTCTTTCCCCTGCCTCAAGAAGCACCAGCAGGGGCTGGTTGGGGACCCCGTTGCACCAGATAACCTGGCAGTCCAAAATAACACCACAAAGACTCCAAAACTTAAATTGTAGTTGGAACGACAATCCACAAAAGTAGTCCAGGACCTGCATAATGAAATCTAAATTGGGTGACTGCTAAAAAAAAATTTAAAAGCTCCCAGAGTATCCTAACATAATAGCCAAAATGTCTAGGATATAAAAGAAAATCACAACTTGAATGAACAAAAGACTGTCGACTAGTGCCAGTACCAAGATGAATCAGATATTGGAGTTATCCAACAAGGATCATAAAGCATTAATCATCAAAACACTTCAATAAACAATTATATATTCTCTTGAAACAAATAAAAGAAAAAAAAATCTCAGCAAAGAAATAGAGGTTATTAAAAAAGAACCAAATAGAAATTTTAGAACTGAAAAATATGATAAAAGAAACAAAAAACTCACTAGGTAAGCTCAGTAATGAAGTGATGGTGACGGAGGATAGAATCAATGAACTTGAGGACAGAAAATAAACTTTACCCAATCTGAGCAATGAAAAGAAAATAGACTGAAAAATTAAAAATGAAGAAAACCTCACAGACAATAACAAAAGATCCAATATTTATATCATCAGAGTCCCAGAAGGAGAGAGGAAAGAGAGTGAGACTGAAAGAGTATAAGAAGGAATAGTGACTGAAACTTCCTAAATTTGACAAAAGACACAAACCTGCAGATACAAGAAGCTAAGAAAACCCAAATAGGATAAGTCCAAAGAAATACATATCAAACACATCTTAACTAAATTTCTGAAAACAAAAGACATTTTAAAAATTGTGAAAGCAGCCAGAGACAAAAAACACAATACCTACAGGGGACACCAATTCAAATGGCAGCAAATGAAGGGGAAATAAAGATATTCTCAGATGAAGGAAAATTAAAAGTATCTGTCATTAGCAGGCCTGCCCTTAAAAAACCCCTAAAGGAAATTCTTTAAATAGTAAGGAAGTGATTAAAAGAAGGAGTGTTAGAGCATATGTACACATGTACATATGTACATTGTAATACCGAGAGCAACTATTATGAAAACTATGCAAAGAATACACTCAAAAACACCACAAATCTGCATGTTGTGCTTAGCATGTGATAACAGTATTATTTCTTGAGCAATTTACTACAATCCAACCTACTAGGCCAAGAGCCTTACAAACACTCCTCAGCTAAATCCTTAGAACAATGCTGTGTGATCAGCAGAATTATTCTCATTTTATATATAAGGAAATGGAGGTTTAAAGAGTCTATCATATTAGTCTAAGATCTCACAGCTAATAAGGGTCTGGGGATTTGAACCCAAGACTCAGATGGTTAATCACACTGCCTCAACTCTCTCAAAGAGTCTGCATGTAACTTGGTATATTATTGGAAGAAAAGAATGGCCATAGGCTCTCAATTCAGAGAAATAAGTGAAATTAAGTACAGTTCACAAAAGCCACTAGTTTCTCATACACATGCCTGTAGAAGCAAATACAGACTTAAAATGTACCCAGGACACATACACTGTTCTACATCAAATAAAAAAGGGTAAACCCAAGCATTCATCTGAGTATAGGGATGAAAATTCTCCTGGAGGTAAGTTTGGAAGGACAGAATTTGCCTCCATCTCATCAGCCACTTAGCCATAAATTTAAAATTTTTAAATGGATATATTACCATATACATGGATAATTCTTGAACTGGTAGCACTCCAGACCATCTGTAGCATTTGAACTTGTATTGTTAAAGAGCAGAAATAAAGTAGCTAGATGGGCAGAAAAGCCATTTTATTCTAGCCATCACCATAATGCAATGCTTAGGGAAAATGGAGCGGCATCAGCGAACTTTTCAGTAAGAACTATCATGCAAGCACTGTAAAAAACTAAGGATCGGAGGAGAGAACTACCATCATAGAAAATGTTCCATTGTTAATAACAAAGCGCTTTTTTGTTTTGTTTTTTATTTTTAGATATGCCATGAGACTAAAAACCCACTCAGGCCCCAATGCCACACCCGAGGACAAACAGCTGGCTGCATTATGGTGAGAGCATTGTATCAGAGCAGACTTAACATCGGGTCCCCGGCGTAAAGCAGGCACTGACATGCATAGTGCTTTCTTAGCATCTTCTAACACAAAACCAGAGGCAGTTCTAATGGCCCGGGAGGGTGCAGCCCTTTCTTACTGCCCTGCCAAGAATGATGTGAATTCACAGTCAATGAAAAGTGACAAGTTGGCTATGTGAGAAAAAAGTGTGTGTGTGTATATGTGTGTGTGTGCTTCAGTCAGGTAAGCCTGTGTGTTTTAATAATTTACATGCTGATTGTGGCAAGTGTAATTTCTCCTGTTTCACATTTTAGATGCAATTAAAATAATTTACCCATTGTTTTAAATGTGGGACTGAGTATGACTGAATCAAGATGGTGCATTAAAGTTCTCAACACATTAAACTGAGAGTCAGTTCATTATACTTTGAAAATAAGATCAGTTGTCAAAATGTTAACTGATAGATAATAGTTTTTTAATAAGAATAATAGTTTTCCCCATTGCATCTACTAAGGACACCTCATTCAACTCCCCAAAATCACGGGACGCCTTTCTATTGGGTTCCTCCTGAGAAAGGGTCCAGAATTACTGTTCACCCTTGTTATCATTGATGGACTTTGCCTCCCAAGATTCATATTCCAGAGAATCTGGTCTAAAAAAAAGGTAATGCAATAACATCAACACAGGTGAAAGGAAGGGTCTCAGGTGGCTTAGCATCATCACGTCACCTGGAGTTTGGTGTGCTGAGCGTAAGAGACTATTCCACTGTGTTTACTGTGTCGCCAGAGTCATCACCAGATATGAACCAGTAAATAGGGACAATAGGAGAGAGAAGCATCAGGGGACAGAGGATGTCTCAGGAGAAGCTTTCTGTGCTCTTCTCAGGCTTTATTTAAGTTCCCTATTGGAATTAGTAAAGTAATGGTAATGATTAACGTTATAGAAGATGTCATACTATTATCTAAATAATAAATATATAAATAGCGAAACAAGGATAACCCCCAAGCATAAAAAGCAGAGTTTATTTTGTTTATAAAGCACACTCACATAGGTTACTTTATTTGAACTAATTATAGTCCTGTAAAGTTATTAAAAAGTGAAGGGCATTAAGCAGGTGTAATGACTTTACTTTCAGCCAAACCCACTGGCAAATGGGATAAGGTGGCTCAGCCAGGAGGCAGGGAAAGCGGCTGTGTCCATTCCTCTCGTGGAGAGAGGCAGCCCTCTAGTGGGGGCCGCAGGACATGGCCAGACCTTCCGCCCAGCAAAGAGATGAGAAAGCTAAGACTACAAAATGATCTTGTAGTAAGCATTTTATGGAGCAACTCTTTGGAATTTTGAATGACATTTTTTAGAACAAAAGGAAGATCAGTACACGCAGACATATACGTACATATAGGACGATTGTGTGTGTGTGTGTGTGTGTGTGTGTGTGTGTGTGTGTAGATTTGGCATGAACACTGGGTGCCTGGGAACCAGCTTCTCTGTCTTGCCACCTTCCTCGTCCTCAAGGCCCGTTTTCCTTTCTCTGTGGCAGTTACCGATGCCTGGCTCTCCTGTACTGGCGGATGTTTCGACTCAAAAGGGACCACGCTGTAAAGTATTCGAAAGCCCTTATCGACTATTTCAAGGTACTCTTGTTCCTTGGATTCATGTGTTTCCCGGAGCCTGGTAGAATCCGTTGCTTTGGGGCTAATACAGGCACCTCTGTATCCAGACTGACCCCGTTTATGACGAGCTCGTCTTGGGGCTCAGAGGGTAGCTCTGAGAGCCCGTCGAGGTTGTCTCCTTGCCTCATTGTCCAAGTATTTTAAGTCCTCAGGAGAAAGAAGATCCAATTACTCATTCACATGTCCCAGGAAATTCATCTTTGTAGCTAACATGAATTCCTCATGTTTATGTACAGTTCCTGCCCCTTGGCTAGTCTCCAGTAGCTGATTCCGTTTTTCATAGAGGTGTTATTTTAAATGGTAAGAAATGGCTTGTCAGAATGCTGAGGCCTTAGGACAATATCTGAAAATAGAAGGAAAGACTGCAAACCATGCCAACTTTTACCTATCTCAAGGAATGAAAGGATTTTCACTGAGAGAATTTAGAAAAGAAAGCCTTCCCTGATATACTGTTGTAAAGTGGGCCTGAAGAAATAATTCATTTGGGATTTCTGGGCCTCTGCTATCTACTGATCTACAGAAACAAGAAAATTCTACCATCTCTACCTCCACCAACTCTTTGTTGGAAACACAGCTATCATTTGAGATCCTTTAATCCTCAAGCTCCACGTCAGAGATTTTCCCACTGGCCAAGCTATGTGGGGCATCCCTTGGGCTCCGCCCACATACCGCCTCCTTCCTAGTCGTGCATGTAGAATTACGAGGTGCTGAGCCGAGGAGATAGCTCATTGTGGCCCGTTGGTCACTGACAGGAACCAGCACTGAGTCTTTCTCCATACTTTGGGTCCCTGAGGTCAAGATCAGAAGTTGTCAGAAATTCGGAATCTAAGCGCTAATGCTAAAGAGGGTTATTACAACAGAGAGAAATGCTCGAGTAAAGAAGTCTAGCCACAGGGTCACAACACAGCTTTTAAGGATTGTGAGACTCACTTATGTAACTGGGTCCCTGGATAGGTATAGAATAGGCCGGGAACACAACCTCAAAATCAGAGCTTGCTCTCCAGGAGGTGTTGGCGGTTGCCCTTAATCAAAGGCTCCGTAAATGCCACAAAGTTCAGAGACTGTGAAACCTTCAGGTAACAACGACAGTTTGGCTATAAAGAATGTTTTATCAGTACAATAGTTTCTCTGAAAAAAGTACTTTGTTCTCACAGCTACTTCTTTACAGTCGGGGAGCCAGGTGGTAGTGGAAAAAGCCGGGGGCTTCTTTCTCCCTTCATCAGCCTTTTCTGGACTATTTCTGGAACCACAAAACGTTTCTCCTCTCTCCTCTTCGTGTTCTTATTTCCAGAACATCCATTATATAGGCCAAGCTCTTACAACCAAAGTATGAAGAAGTGGAAACAAAGCTGATGGGTCTGAGAGAGCCAGATTAAGAAAAGTGCCAATAATGTCCATCAGGAAAGAGGAGAACGGCTCCTCTGTGAGGAGTGTTTTCTTCTCTTCGTTCTTTCAGTGAGAAGCATTTCATCCCCTGAGATGGGTGAAATCTGGCATGGTTTGCAATTCGTGCCTCATATTTTCACTTTGCTATTGCAGAGCCTCTGAGTTCCAAGAGGCCATTTCTTACCATTTTGAATAGCACCTCCATTAAAAAGTTAAAAACCTGTCACCACTTAAGAAAGAGCTTTTTAGCCAAGCGAAACACTTTGTCTCTGGGGAACCAGGCTGAGGTGGGTTTTCTACTCTGGAAGGGAAAATTTACATCAGAATCACACAGACTCGCCCCCCACCCACCCCAGCAGCCCTGTAGACTTCCATCTAAGAGGAAACCTAATTGTGCATTTAGCAACTTTCCTCGGGAAAGGCAGACCTTTTCAATACCTGATGAAACACCTGACTCACGCAGCATAACATCCTAAATCAGATTAAATTTTTTGAATATCCTGTCTGTTAAGTAAATTCATTTAAGTCAATTCTTTTAAAAATATTCAAGAGCAACTTCCTTTAAGAAAAATACTTTTCAACGCAGTAAGTTAAAACAATGGAATTTCAGGTCAGATATTTCCAGACATTCAATGTATGCCAAAGACTTCTGCAAGTATGCCTTACCTTTAAATATAAGGTGTTCGTGTTGGGGGCGGGCTCTGCTCTTTTTTCCTTTCTTAAAAAAAATTAGGCTAGGTTAAGATAGAAAAAGGCGGCTAGTTCAGGATTCAAGAGACCCTCGGGATCATGATTTAATTTGATACATAAAAGTGAACCCAGGCTGTGGGCAAGCCCCCCCTGTGCAGCCGCTATCCTCAGCAGCTTCCAGAAGGGGAGCAAGTGGCCTAATAATTGCAGCTTCCCAGCCCCAGTTGCTGTGAACCTGCTTTTTATTTGCAACGTCTGCCGTCACATCTCTCAGCAATCACCTGAGGACGTGTTCTCATGGGCTGATCCTTAAGCAGGTGGCACTCACTGTCCCTGTGCTTGTTTCCCTGCAGAATTCATCGAAAGCTGCCCAAGCCCCATCCCCATGGGGGGCCAGTGGAAAGTAAGTTCCTTTTGCAAAGTAGTGCGGTGAGCGAGGCTGGGCAGGGCTGCTTGGCTCACGGCGCCCTGCGGGCACCAACCTCTCCGCTCTGGTTTTTCTACGCTCTCCCCTTCCAGGAGCACTGGAACCCCGTCCCCACTGTCTCCCAACCCCTCTCCCACCAGCTCCGTGGGCTCCCAGGGGAGCCTGTCCAGCGCCAGCGCCCTGTCGCCCTCGCCCATCGTCAGCATCCCGCAGCGCATCCACCAGATGGCCGCCAACCACGTCAGCATCACCAACAGCATCCTGCACAGCTACGACTACTGGGAGATGGCGGACAACCTGGCCAAGGAGAACAGAGGTGCGTGCGCCTCGGCGCGGTGCGCGTGGCGGGAGCACGCAGGGCCTCGGGCATTGCCCACCGAGCTCTGGACCTTTCACGGAGAAGTGGTAGCAGCTGCCACCTCCTGAGCGAAAGCCTCCCTCGCGCTCCGGGCCTCCTGTGCCTCTACCCGCTCTTACCTTTCCTGTGGCATCTTATGTGAGATAGAGAAAGAGTTCACTATGGAGATACACACTCAACGCGTTTTGCCTTTTAGACTGTGGGCTCCTTGGCAGTAGGGACCATGGTTGAGTCCACTTTTCACCCTAAGACGTAGCACGTGCCTAGAACACGGCTGGGGCTCCAAAACGCTGACTGAATCAACGAGTGAGTGTCACCACTGTTCAAGTGCCGTCTGCTTACGACGGAGAAGAGTGTTTTACAGAACGTAAAAATAATATTTGTTTATACTCATCAGAAAAGTGATGCATGCGTATTTTAGCTCATCTCTGAAGTACAGAAAAATATAATGAAAAACTTTAAATCATCACTAATTTTACCACCAAGAAGTTACTGTGAACAAGCTCCTGAAGCTTCTTTAGTCTTTCTTCTCTGAATATGCTTTATTTTCACCAAATTAAGATCATAATATATGTGGACAGTTTTATATCCTGTCTTTTTTCATTTAACATTATATCAGGCATTTTCTCATGTCACTAACTAGTTCAAAAACTCCCTTTATAGAAATGGTTACATAATCAAAAATGGTTATATAGTGGCTATCTCACTGTAAAGTACCATAATTTCTCAAACCATTCCCCCATTGTTGGACATTTAGGTTACTTCTATTTTTTTATGCTGTTATAAATAATTTTGTGCTAAGTATCCTTATGTAAACCATTGTCCACATTTCTGGTTATTTTTTAGAAGGAAGTTGTAGAAGCAGAATTTTGGGGTCAAAGGGTATAAATTTTTTTAAGGCATATGGATACATATTGTTAACCTTTCTCCAGAAAGACTATCCCAATTTACTACTCTCGAGCCGCAACAGGTAGGAGTGCAAATCTGAGCTTTCTGGCCATTAGTGCAAATTCACAGTCCTCTAAGGGCAAGACCGGGAGGTCTGTGGTGAAAGGAGGAATTTGTGGCACAGACAGACAGACAAGTCCTGAGTCACGAAGTTGTCAATAAAGCCGACAGCACCTAGCATGCAGCTCAGAGGTGGTACATCCTGAGGGTCCCGTGGGATGCCAAGGACGGCAGGTGCCAGGGAGCTGGGCCGAGGAAGGCTCCCTGGAGGGCTGGCACTGACCAGGGCTTTGAAGCGCAAACAGCCTCCGAGCGGCTGAGATGCGTGGGATGGCGTGCCGGGGGCACGAAACAGAAGCACAAATGTATGAAAACACACATGGCCCCTTGGGGGAGCCTGAGCCGCTCAGGCTCCCGACCGTCCCACCAGCTGTGAGCCGGAGGTCCCCACCTGGAGCCTCAAAGCCTCAGGTAGGCCCTGCTCCCCCACTCCTGCCGTGGCGTATTCCCAGCCGTCTGGGGCCTAGACTCTTCCCCGATTCTCCACACCCCCGGCAGGATTTCATTTGGCATGTGCTGTGAGCAGCTTTGGAACACTTGCTTTCGAAGCGTGTTGCTCAGTGATTTATCCAACAGCATAGCCGCCGTGTGGCTACAGTGGAGAGTTTATTTGTCCCTCCCAGTCGTTCACTGGGTTCTTTGAGAGAGCTGAGCCCGTGCATTTTTCATCTGCGTACCCTCCTCTGCCCCTGCCCTGCACCAAGCACCGGGCCTCAGCAGGTAATAAAAGTCCACCGAAAGGGCAGGTCCCACCAGGACCACAGAGCCTGTGCACAGGCCAGAGGCCGACTCCAGGAGAGTTTAGGGCCCCTCTCGGCTTTGCCCCCAAGAACCCGGAGCCTCGCTCCAGGGGCCCAGCTCAGGCCACAGCCCAGTGCAGCGAAGAGATGACGGAGCCACATTCCACAGCCGGGGTGGCAAGCATTACTGCCTGGGGGAGTCTGAGGAAATTGATTTTCTTCACTATTTCGTTAAGTCAGCGTTATTTATTTTAAACAGACATGGCCATCAGAGTGATTTATTTGGATACAGGATGAGCTCCCCACCCTTGGGTTTTATTTTGTGCAATTTATTGCTAAAGTCCCACGATGGAATGGAAGCTGCTTGTTTCCGGAGAGGCCACGAGGAGATTTTTTCCTCGAGCCGCTCGAGCCGCGCGGGGATGCGTGGTCAGCGTGCGTGGCCACCTACTGACCGCTCTCTCGCTCCCCCAGAGTTCTTCAACGACCTGGACCTGCTCATGGGCCCCGTCACCCTGCACAGCAGCATGGAGCACCTGGTGCAGTACTCCCAGCAGGGCCTCCACTGGCTGCGAAGCAGCGCACACCTGCCGTAGGCGGCCTCGCCCTCGTCGCACGGACAGCTCCACGTGTCGGGACACTGTGCCACTGCCGCTCTCAGCCACGGCGATCACGGGACTGCAGCGAGCATGCCCCCAGCGGTGAACGACGGTCCTTTCCCGGGGCACGTGTGTCTGTGTGTGGGGGGAAGCTGCCTCTGGGTGTATGCTATGGCACATGGCTCTTCAGAACCCTTGTGTTTGGTCTAGTTTCCATAATCCTAGGCTAGACAAAATGATCAGAGGTTTCTGATCAAGGGAAATACACATAGAATACACACACACAATCACACCCACACACACACTTTCTATTCCGATGCTAAACCATGACTTCTTAGAAAACTCAACCAAAATCTCCTGGGCTAGTTACCCAGGTGCAACTCAGCACACCAAAAGCTTGACTGCCAGGTAAGGGGAGCGTAAGTCTTCTACTGTTGATCATTTTCAGTATTGATACATCAGTTCTCAATTATTTTTTGATTGGTGTGCATTAATGGGTCATTGAACAGTAAAAACAAGCCAGTTATTTTTGTGCCGGAAGTTTAACGGACTGCATGTTACTAAACACCCTGTCCTCCTTCTGATCACCCTGTCCTCCTTCTGATCACCCCACCCGCCATCCGACTTTATCATCAACTAAACGCAACTGGATCAACAACTCCCACAGGCCTTCCCGGCCCCGTCCCAAAGTCAGTGTGAAAACGGCACTGAGATTTGGCAGAGACACAGCATCCTTGACAGTGAGCGACATTGAAGTAATGGCTGTGTGCGGCGCTCGGTTAGGGATCGGGATCTTCTGTGTACGCAGCCGCAAATGCACACGTGTTGCATGTGCCACGGCGACACGGGCAACAGGTTTCAGGGCTTTCCTTCCCACAGTAGCTTTCTTACAAATTTTCTTGGCCAAATTAGGACTTTGCCTAGAATATCCTTTCACTTTGATGAGGGGGACATTTTTCAAGCTGTGACGAGCAAGCTGCTGCCCACGCAGGGGCAGTCGTTCCTGCAGGGACCACAAGTCCACAGCAGCCACGGCCAGAGCAGCCCGCTTAGAGCCTGCGTGTCTGGGACGTTTACTTCTTGCCCTGAGTTCTTTTTTTTTTTTTTTCTCCTTTCTTTTTTAAAAATTTAAGTTTTCTTTTTTTTTAATTAATTTTTCATTTTAGTTTTTTGACATCTCGTTTTCAGTTTTTGTCTGAAATTTCTCTCTTTTATAGTGTCTTGTCTTGCCCTAGATTTAGTCTTGTTAAGTATATTTGGATATGAAAATACTGGTCAAAAGAAAACAAGCTCCTGGAAAAGAGGTCACATCTTGAAACATTCTTAAATGTTCTTGAGGCCTCTCACTTGACCAGACGGCATCAGGATGGTCTGAGAAAGGCAGGTGGTGCGGTATGCTGGGCAATCCATTCTTCAAGGTGAGAGTGGAGCAGAAATGTACAATCGAGGCTGATGTGCGCGCTCGTTGGCGCCCCTGTTGATTTGGTCGCCATGTTAACGTTGGCAGCCTGAGCTGTAGGTGGAGATCAGATTGCTGAAATTTGCTGGCTCTAAGCAAAAATGATTGAACAACTTTGGTGATTTGAAATTAATTTCAAATGAACAAGTGAGTGGCTTCTTAAATTTGCATTTGGCTTTGGCCTTCAAGGAAGGATTCTGGAAAGATTAACAGTATTTCTATTTTATATTTGTCCAACTGAGGTGCTTCATTCATTCCTTTCACTAGTGGTTGCCAGATTCCACAATCCCATCCTGTGTTGGAAATTTGAGTCGAGCTTAAAATTTGAATTTTTTTTGAGGATGGAGGCTTTGTTTTACCTACTCTTGATGAATCCTGATGAGATGTCCAAACTCTCATAGAAAGGAGTGACCCTTGGCTCCATCGTACTCTCCAGGTGCCTTTCTGGTCTTGCCCACCTTTAAAGCTGGAGACGTGGTTGTGGCATCCCTGCGATGTGCTTACCCACGAAACCCCATCTAATCACACAGGTGGCCTCTAGCTCATTGTGCCAGCCACGTTTTGTGAGCCCTTTGGTGACCCATGTTTCCCAGCAGAGCTTCCAGAAACCAGTTGTTTTGGGGGTGGTCAGCACAGGCGGTTCTTACCACTGTCTCTAGGTTCACCTGTAGGGCATGTCGGGGCAGCAGGTTTGCTTGGTTTGGTGTAGATGTTTTTGGTAAGGAGCCATCTTCTGATTGTTGCTTGTGAAAGTCATTCATAACTTGTCCTTTTTATTTAGTTTTGTTCCAAGTAGAAATATCTTTCTTGTGTTTTCTGATTATAAAGGTAACAGATCCTCACTGTAATACAGAAATGTATAAAGTAGAACCATGTAAGTCCCTGATTGTCCCATTCCCCCAAGACGACCACTACTCACAGTTTGATGTCTACCCTTCCAGAGACGTTTCCTTTTAAACATATAACTTTTTTTATCATTTCTGGTTGTATACGCTTTCTTTCTTCAGAATTTCAACATGATCTTGACTGACCTTATCCTTCCATGATTTGACCAAATTGTTAGAATTATCTTGGAAAAAGAGCAATCCAAATATATTCCAGATCAAAATTTGGCATTTGTTAATACTCTACCCAGATCAGACTCATGTGAAGAATTGTGCCTAGAGAGAGAATTTGGTTAAAATAAATAATTCTGGAAAATTCCAAATTCCTAATGGAAACAGACCCACTATATAAAGAGGAATGTACTGGAAAAATAATTTGAAGAGTTGACAAATTGTGTACTAGATTGAACACATGGAATGCAATGCAGTGAGACTTTCTGCACTAAAATTGATCGTAACCTGTACAACGATATGTATATTATATACTGTCATGTGTACATCTCTGACACCCCATACATAAGATACACAGTTTGTATAAATGCATACATTTAAAAATATATATGTACAATACAGCAAACATTAAACTGTAGTAAGCCTGAAGGATATTACTAGTGCCTAATATTGAGTATGTCACTGCGTGTTCACATCACCTTTGGAAGTGCAGTAATTGTTATAAAATTAATCAGTGCAGCCAACCATTATTTATGAATCACATCTTTGAAACTGTGCAGTAGTATATACATATATATTTTTAAATAACATTTTTCACAGTTTTCCAGAGTTACTGTTAAAATCTGTATCACCAAAAAAAAAAAAAAGCAAGATTTTTTAAATGATGTAGACACTCTTCAGACCCAGTAATCTGTGTGTGAATTCTCTGTTTGTAGATACCCAAGAGACTTTAGCAGTCACCAGCCTTAATGCATGTACAGGATATTATTGTGACTTAATTTATCTGCAGTTTTTAATCCATGTGAAATTGGAATTTATAAACCGACTTGGATTAAATATGTCTGCCTTTCTAAGGTTGCAAACATTACATTAAATGATTTATGTTGTAAAGGAGAGAGATTGAGTTGTACATCAAAAAAAGAAGTCCATTAATTTCTGTGAATATTTTTACAAAGGAAACTTCAGAATCAAAATATGTTCATATCGGTGTTCTGGTCCCCGGTTCATAATCTCTTTAGAAGTTACTTTGTTGTTTTCTGAGTCCTTTTAATCTAGTCCCCATAGATTATCATTACTAAGTCTGATAGTTTTCAAGGGAAAAAAAAGAATGTATTTTCATCACTGTAACTATGTTTTACTCCTTGTCTGTCCCATCTCCCAACACACACACACACACACACACAACACACACACAACACACGCTGGTGCCCCTGAAAATGCTGAGTAGGAAGCTTGAGACAGTGGCGTCGGTGACTGCCCTTATCAGGAAATATTTATATCCAGACGTGATATGAAATAGCACCAATATCTGGGCTTTTCCTCAACCTCAATGCTATTTGGTTATGAAAGTAAGTACAGGATTCTAGGTGCCTTCGTTTTCTTCAACACTTTCAATTTTTCATGAACCGAAACTGCCTTTTCTCCTCAGTATTGGCACCTTCATTTCTAGATGCCTAAATAACCCTGAGGAACGTGCATCACTTGACTGAATGGCATTCTGTGTGCGGTAGCTGAAGACACATGACTTTCTAAAGAACATTCTTGGCATCTTCTGACACCTTGGTCCTGTAACGAGGGTGATTGCACAGCCTAACGTGTGGCCGTGCCATCAAGATGTCAGAAATTTGAAACCACCACGTATCGCTGAGACCTAGTCCTGTGGGTGAATAGTAATAGTAATACTTTGAGTAATTTGCAAAATGGTTGTTAATCCCCTCATATTCCCAGGGCTGCCAACTCAGCCCAAAATGTCCTTCTCTGTAAGCTGCATTGAGTTTTTGTCCCCTTGAGTTTTTCCCTTGTAAATTCTGTAAGTCAGGCAGTTTTGAGTCTGTGGGGGCTCTAAGGAAACAAGGCTTCAACATAAGAACTTATGTCGTAGAAAGATAACTGGGTTGTTTCCTTTGCCCTGCTGTACCTGCTCCTTAATTAAAGCACCTCCCCGTGCCTCAGTTTCCTCAGTGTGAAGCAGCCTCACTGAGCGAGTGTGAGGCTCAATAGACCTGGGCAAGCATCACGAGAGCCCTTGCTTCTGCCACTCAGCAAGGGCGAAGGCGCAGAGGGGGTGTGCGATGCGGGAGACCACACTTTGTGGAGGAACAAGAGGGTGGCCAGGGGAGGGGAGGGTGACAGGAAGAGCAAGGCCGCCTTTGTCGTCACTTCCTGGCGTCTGTCCCAGCTGCAGGCAGATCTCTGAGAGTCACATGGAGGCCACCAAGCCCCACGGCTGCCAAGTTCTCACCGCCCCCCACCCCCATGCCTGGAAATCCTTCCTTGTTAACCCCTGGAAATATCCAGATGGAAAAGAGAAGAAGCAACCTCGGGTGCCAACTCTGCCGTCTTCATGAGAAAGCTACCTCACCTGCTGCCCAGCATGCTTCTGTCCTCGTCCTGTTTCCTGCACACTCCTGTTCCTTCTCACGTGGTTTGAACGCCTTGAGCTGACTTGTCCTCAGGTGAACCTTGTGCCTCTGACAGTAATTTGTGGGGGACGGGAGGAATGGTGGAGGGAGATGGGGGACAGCTGCCCTGGGTGGCATGTCCCTGAGAAAGGATACCTGTCGTAAGGGACTTGGGTATATCCTGAGCTTTGGGGAAGAGGAAGCCTCTCTTAAGAAAATGCCTGAATTTTTTTCTCTAGTGGGTTGGGCAGTTGGCTCAACATGATCGCTGAAGTATAAGTAAAACCCTACTCAGGGAAGCAGGAGAGAGAAAAGGCCACATGAGAATTCAGTGATTTTTGCTATGCCCAACCAGAGACAGAACATTCTAGCTCCAAACAGCCAAAGACTGGAAATTCAACCATAGATCTGAACGTCTTGTGCCACTGAGGTCGGGTCCCTAAATGATGGGCTGAAATTTTTAGCTTTTATCTAATGTTTGAATCATTTAAATGCAGGGCAAATCAGGTTTTTCCTTGGGTCCCTAAATCAGTGCTTATAACCAAAATAACCCAAAAGGAATCATTCAGAAGATGCCCCCCTCCCCTTCTTTTCGTTTTCACTGAAAAATCTCTTGACTGGAAATTTCTCCAATGAAAAAGGAGGTCCTGAGACATCTGACCTGATTTAAGCCCAAATAGGAGCAAAAGACACTCGCCAGTGTGAATTCCCGGACTTGGGTAAAAAGTTCTAGAGTGGCAACTTGAGTTCCTTCAGGAGAGAAGGAAATGCAGCAGGTTGACACTAGAATTTTACCTTTCCTCAGGCAGGACGTCGAGGTGTAATAGCTGCTTGCTGCTACGGGTGAAGGCACTGCCCTGTAGTTTGCCTCATTCAATGCCAGAATGTAAAATCCCACCACTTTTGTATGCTCTACCATCTTGGATGATTATTCGTGTAGCTGACAACTTTGATTCAATAATTGGATAGCAAAGGGTTAGTGTGTTATATCAGACAACCATTTTAAATCTGCATCTCGATCTTTAGAAAGTTGTTGACAACTCGGGAGCCTCCTGATCTCCCACCAGAACGTTCCGGTGATCTAGTTTCAGCAGCCACAGAGCCAAGTAACAGCGCCTTCATCTTCTCTTACATGAATTGGTCTTAGGAACATTTCAAGAATTGAAGAGTAAACAGGACAATTCTGTACAGTTGGTTTATGCTATAAAAATGCCCATATTGACCATTGATTAAAGTGCTGTATTTAGTAGGTCTGATATTATCTTCATTTTTATCTAGTTATCCTTTATTAAAATAGCTGAAGTTCATTTTCATTATGTGATTTTCATTTTGGGCTCCTCTTTTGTGCATTCAGATGCGGTTATAGAGAAAGTCCAGAATCTGCTGATGGTCACTATTTTAGTCAAAGGATCTGTAATGGCGCCTTAAACATCAAATTACAAACAAACAGTGCTGATGATGAAATCGTGTGCTCTTATCTTGTGTGCTGCATTTAAGTAGATAAAAGTCTTAACCCAAGCAATGAATAAAGACCAGTTGCTTTAGCTAGGCTCACTTCCTCCCACTTTCCTTACCAGAATTTGTGAACACTTTTCCCAAGGAAATGCCAGTGGCCCCCCACCAAGAAGGTCAGTGCTCCATGCCTGTAGGGGTCTCACCTCCTAGGCCTGCTTCTAGGATGTCTGGAAGCGGGAGTCCCACACTGTGCTTGGACGTTGCCCATATCTGCTAAGGAAGTGCAGTGCCCAATCCCCATCCTCTTTCTCCCTCTCTCCTGTTTAAGAATAAAAGTTGCTCCCATGCAGCTGTATTTATTGTATTGCAAATAAACAAAATTCCACATTCAAATAGCAAAAAACTCAATGCCGAGTTATTTTGGCAAGCTATTAAGAAGGCGTGGAGAACACATCTGATACTGAGGATTTGTTTTGGGGGATTATGTATTTTGTCTGAGTCTAAAACCTGCATGTGAAAAGGCAATGGACTCATTGACTACTTGTTTTACGGTGTGGAGATTTTGCTCTTTGTGTCATTCAGGTGAGACCCACTCAGCACAGATTCTAGAATGGGAAACATCTTACTGGCCTGTGACAAAGTCAGCCTTAAGGATTTGTGAGAATAAGCACGTTTATAGTTAAAGGTGAATATTAATTCATCAGTGAGATTACCTTCTTTATGTCTTAACAAACCTTGAATTCAACATTACTGACTCAAAACTATCCCACTGTCTCTTTCTTGAACTTCTTTTCGAGTAAAATGTTGTCATTTTTCGTGTGTTAGTGTTCTGTTATAAATATCATCAACTAGGCATAAGCTAAACTCTTCTTCCACCTGAGCTACTAGAATGAACGACAGTATCTTAAATAAATAAGCATCCATTTGAGAATGCTCTTGGCAGAAAAGATTGTGTCATTTTAAAGTGAAAAAGAAATGAAACAGCCTGTGATGGGGCCTAAAATATCCTTGCTAAGAGTGTTTTTTTATATTTTGGTTTTTTTTTTTGCAGTCAAATCTTTGGTTACTATCAAGCAATACACAAATGTAAGCTATTACTGTAGGACATAGTTCAAACTCAAACAGCTGGCAAACATTTAAAATACTCAATTCTGAAGGCTAACAAGCTATTTTTAGCTCACTGCATTCCTTTTCTCTCCTTTTTTGAAATTTAATTTCAATCAAGCAAGTGATACAGGAATAAATTCTTGTGTTAAAGAATGTACACAACACAAATAAGTCAAAAGTTCCCCGTGATTCCCATCTAGTTCCACCCAGAGAGAGCCACTCTTGTCAAATTGGTAGGTCTCTGTCGATGTCTGTTTTATTTGTGTGTGTACATGGTACCTTCTCTTCTGTATTCTGTAACTTGATTGTATCATTTCCCAAGTCTTGGGCATCTTTCCAGATAAAGATCTATCTCATTGTTTCGAACTTGTGCACAATAGTTCCATAGGATGGTATCCCACAGTTTATTTAACATCTGCTATTAATGGACATTTGGGTTGAACCATTACATTTTTTTTAATTGAGACTTGTAGCAGTTTGGTACTGTTTATGAATTCCAAAAATAGATATTGATTATGTTTGTAAATTGGTCTGTTTCTCTGGGCATATTAGATTGTATTAGATTCAGAGGTTTCACTTTTACTTGATTAAGTTACGATCAAGGCTTGATTCGGTCACGTTAGTAAGACATTGAGTCCCCGCCTCCTCGGTGGGCAGGGACTCACAGAGAAAATGACATGACAGAGAAAAGAGTTGGAGGTTTGGTGTTAAAGCCCCAGGAAGCAAACACACAGAGAAGCAGATACATGAGGAAAGAAAGAAGGCTCCATTAGACACGGCAGAGGCCCCGGGAAGAGAGATGAGCCATTCGCCTGAGAGTTTATAGCTGGCCTTGTGGAGAGAGCAGAGCAGCTGAGCCCAGAGAGAAACGAGCCCTGGGAAGAGAGACAAGCCTTATACTAACCTACAGCTGAGAACAGAAGGAGCTGGGACCATGGAGCCTCAGGAGGAAGAGAAAGGCTGAACCCTGCAGAGCCTGGCAGCCATCTTGCTCCAACACGTGGCAATAGACTTTGGTGAGGGAAGTAATTTACTCCTTATGGCCTTGTGACTGTAAGCTTCTACCCTAAATAAATACCTTTCTAAAAACCAACCAATTTCTGGTATTTTGCATCAGCGCCCCTTTGGCTGACTAATACAGGCATCATTCACATTCATCCTTTTAAAATGTACAGTTCAGTGAATTTTACTATATTCATAAGGTTATACAACCATCACCACTATCTTATTCCAGAACATTTTCATCACCCTAAAAAGAAACGCCATACCTATTGGCAATTATTCCCCATTCCCCCCTCCCTCCATCCTCTGAAACCACTAATCTACATTCTATCCCAATGGATTCCATATAAATGGAATCTAACAATATGTGGCCTTTTGTATCTGGCTTCTTTCACTTGGTATAAGGTTTTAAAGATTCATCCATGTTGTAGCATGAATCAGTACTTCCTTCCTGCTTATAGCTAATACTATTCCATTGTATGGATATACCACATTTTGCTTATCCATGGACATTTGTGTTGGTTTGGAGTCATTATGAATAATGCTGTAAGAACATTTATGTTTAAGTTTGTGTGTAAACATATGTTTCTAATTATTTTGGCTATATACCTAGGAGTGGAATTGCTGAGTCACATAGTAATTACTCTATAGTTAACATTTTGAGGAACTGCCAGACTGTTTTCCAAAGCAGCTGCACCAGTTTGCATTTCCAGCAACAATGTATGAGGATTCCAGTTTCTCCACATCATTGCTAGCACTTGTTATTGTCTGTCTTGTTTTGCTACAACCATTGTGGTGGGTGTGAAGTAGGAGCTCACTGTGGTTTTGATTTGTATTTCCCTAATGACTACTAATGTTGAGCATCTTTTCATGTGCTTATTGGCCATCTGTATTTGTTCTTTGGAGATTTATGCATTTTAAATGGGGTTATTTGTGTTTTTTATAATTCTGAGTCCCAGAAGTAACCCAAGGAACCTGTTATGAGAGATCTTTATACATTTCATATACTAGACCCTTATCAGATACCTGATTTGCAAGTATTTTCTCCCATTCTGTGGGTGTTCTTTTCACTCTCTTGATAATATCTTTTGAAGCACCCACTTGCCATTGCCCATTCAAAGCTTCTCTAGAGGGTCAGTTCTTTGGGGACCCTTGGATGAAATCTAGGGTTGGTCCCATAATTTTCCAGGGACCCTCAAATAGTAAAAAATCTTCTGCTCATTCAATCACAAGAGCTATGTCATCTTAGTCGTTAAATGACCCAATCTATGTGTTAATCAGACTTTGGGCTCCATTTGAGGTTAAAGCTTTTCCCTGTCCAATATCGGGTGGAAAGTGGGTAGTTGACAAAGGGATGTGGTTGGCCTCTTCTCAGTTTCCCTGTCTAGAGTCCGTTCTTGATTTACAACTCCTCCAGCCCAAAGAAGGGAGAGGAGGGCTCTTCCTTCACTGGTCCTGATGCACCTGGCTCTGATTTCCTCTGCCTGGTGCTGACTCTCTTTTAGGGTGAACTTGAGGGGTCTTTGGAAGAAAACTCCTCTCCTGCCTCTGCTTCCCCTACCCCCCATCACAACAATCTCTCCCCTGTGGTTCTCCTGACACAGACAAAAGGAGTGTAAAGACCCTTTCTCAGCATCTGAGCAGCGGGCAGGACACCTCCCACCCCCCTCTGCTGAGGCCTCCTCAGCCCTCCAGGAGCCATTTCCAACAGGACACAGGCCAGGCTCCAAGACAAGCCCAGGCTGGCCCTCTCTCTCGCTGGTGGCCCCTTCTGATTCACAAGGGCACACCTTTGACCCAAGCATGAGAGCACAACAGCAGTTACCTCCCACCCTTGACCCCTTTCCTCTGCCACAGATAGCTTTGACACCACACACACATACCTGCAGGTGTGAGAAATCATTGTGGTTCCCCAAATCATTGTGGTTCCCCCACCAGTAAAGCTTTGCAAGTGAACCCTCTCATTAGATTTGAGGTGATGGAGAGACACACTGGAGTGGGGTGGGACTCACAGCCCAGGAGCAACTCTTCTCCTTAATTGATGACTCTTCTTGTGGACTCTAACTTCTTTTACAGATCAGCCCAGGGTCTGAAGCCAATTCTCTGGCATCTGCTTTGAAAAGCCCTACTTATTGGCTCCCACCTCCCTTTGGAATGTGGGAGTGGTTGACACCTATTGTCTTGAGACCTCCTTGGAAAGGAGAGAGACTGAGCCTGTAGCCGTTGGGCAGTTTGATGTAATTATGAATTCCAAAAGAGATATTGATCATTCTTGTAAACTGGTCTGCTAATCTGGGTATGATTAAGTTATGATTAGGCTGTTAACTGGGCCAAGGTCAGTAAGGGCATTCAGCCCCAACCCTTGGGGGGTGGGAGAATCGAAGATAAAAGACATGGCAAAGGACAGTGTTGGAGAAATTTTGATGTTGGAGTCTTGAGCTGGAGCCTCGGGAAGTAAGAGACCTTGGTGGTGAAGAAGGAGAGAAGGCCCCGGGATAGAGACAAGCCAGTCGTCTGATAGTCTACAGCTGGCCTTGTGGAGAGACGCAAAGTCTAGAAAGCCTCATAGTCTACAGCTGAGCTTGTGGAGGAACCAGAGGAGCTAAACACAGAGAGAAACCCAAGAAGCCTGGACCCTGGCAAACGTCGGTAGCTGTCTTGCTCCAATACATAGCAACAGACTTTGGTGAGGGAAGAAACTTATGCTTTATGGCCCAGTAACTGTAAGCTTCTACCCCAAATAAATACCCTTTATAAAGACCAACCAATTTCTGGTATTTTGCATCAGCACCCCTTTGGCTGACTAATAGAACCCAATTGTAACATCTGTTAAACTAGAATGAAGACCTAGATGGTCTTAGAGCAGGGCCCAAGGAGACCTAGGGATCTGCCTGCCATCTCAGCTAAAAGGAGAGAGTACCTTTGCCCTGTGGATGTCACTGGCTAAGGACCCTCAATGCTACACAGCCAGATTCACCCAAAAAAGTGAACCCTCATCTGATCACAGACATAACATTTTCTTATGTACGTTCTTATATTGTGTTTGGGCAATTGCAGAGAGTGATTGTAGATTCATAGGAATTATGTCTTAAGATGGTCCAAATAAGTGCTGAAGGCCATTCCAGAAGAGGATTTCCATGAATTTTGAGGAATGGAATCATCGTTGGAACTCCTTCTGAAGAAGACTTGGAAGAATAATATTCGTTTATGTGATATCAGCCTTGAGTGTTGTATTTCATCACCTAGGCCATGCCTTGGGTTACTGGAATCTTTATTACAGCCAGTGCCCATAAGTCAGAATGATAGGGTTTCTCTTGACTGAAATTCCAAAGTAGGTAAAGTTTATTTTCACTGCCCTGCCCCATTTTCCTTCTTTGTTTTCCCCGTTCCCCTCTTACCATCTACCCACTCCAATCCTTTATTCACATGCTGCCTTGGAGGAAACCCCTCCAACCTGCTAATTCTCACAAAGATGAAAAAGACTTCCCAGGAACATTTTAAGAGGGAGAACTGGTTTCTGGTTCAAAATGGTGGATTGAGCCAAGACAAATCCCAAATACCTCTGAAATCCCATGGAAATTACAGAAATGTAGAGAATGAGAAGGAAACTACCAGCAAACCCAGTCTAGTTTCTGGGAAATGGAAAGGGAATTGCAGAAGAGAAGGCCAAGGGGAAGCTGGAGCAGAGGTTAAGGTTACTCTCCTCCAAACTTGAGTTTGCCAATCCCAGAGAGAGGAATGAGTTTTAAGGTTGTAGTAGAGATATTTAATTAAAGAATGCTTAGTAAGAGCTGGAAAAATTGCTCCCCTACACCTCATCCCACCCCTATATAGTGATAAAGCCAACAACCATTTGCCCCCAGCCAAAATGACTGTGCTTTTTAAAGAGATTCTTTTCTAGAAGAGCTAGGACTCCACAAATGGGAGCTGATATCTCGATAGAAGCCTCCTTGTTTAGGAAATTTGGGGAGAAAGGGATCCCTAACTATGTACCCTAAAGTCTGCCTGTGAAATGCCTCTGCACAGTACACAGACCCTCAGGCATCCCCACACCTGCATGCAATAAGATGCAAGGGCAAAACAAAGACATTTTTAAATTTCCAAAGAATGCCTTTCATTCACCCTCTCTGAAAAAGAAAAAAATCTTTTGCTTCAGGATAAACTCCAAAGAACAAGGAAATTAAGAAAGCAGAAGATTTGGTATCAAGGAAGCAGTAGAACTGAGCATGAAGAAGACTCGATAAGAGTTGTCCAGGAGGCCTGGCAAACAGTCCACTCTAATTATAATGATCAATCAATAAAATGATGATGAAACTGGATAACATGGTGCTAAAGTAAAGGGAAAAAAATGTGTCTTCAATTAACAAAAGAAAACAAAAGCAACTGAAAACTCCAGAAAAAACTAAAGCTGTTCCAGAAACTAAGATCCATATGTGAAACAAACTAAAATGTGGCATACTTTTGAACAATTGCTAGCATATGATCAAAGATAATCCATCACCCCTCTACACACACACTCAAATCATTCTCCTTTGAGAAGCACAGGTTTGGTAACAAAGCATTGCCTTTCCTCCTTTACAGGAAGAATACTGTAGAAACAGTACAGAAACACTTTGTTTCTTTGGTTATGGCAAGGCCTATCCCCTGCTAATGGAAATGTAAAATGGAGATGTCGGGAATGGGGAAAGTGAGGACGAAGGATGGGAGTGAACAATGCCACACCAGCTTCCTCACCTATGTAGTCAGCAGACACTCTCTAAGGCTGTTAAAACCAAACTAGAGGTTTGATATCGTATTCAAAATATGAAGATACCAATAAAATAATTTTTAAAATAACATTATGGGTCAAATGGGAGGATTGTGGGAAGATGGAGGACTAGGGTGCTCCAGGACTCGGTCCTTCCACCAAAACAAACTATTTGGAAGCTCCAAAGGCCAGAAGAGCACTGTACAGAGAAGAGCGGGAGGAAGCTGCTGATAAATTACTGAAGAACAGTAAACTGCTCTCTCTGCGTGGCAGCTACTGGCCCCCAGGCCCCCACTCTTGGGCAGGCTGCGGCAGGGCCCAGCTCCTGGGGTCCTGCGCCTGGCTAGCTGCTGATGACAGGGAGGGACATAAAAATCCTCTTCCCCAAGAACAGGGGTGGGTACAGCTGATCGCTGATCGTGGCTTTGTTTTTCTTTTTCTGAGAGTTATGTATGGAGTTTTCCACTCTTAATATTTGGCTAAACAAAATGCACCTTTAGTGAACAAACACATCACAGGGCCAACAACAACAACAAAAAGGAATAAAAGCAAGAAAAGCACAAAGGAAAAAAAGGCTGCCCCTCACTGGGCCTCCGGGTCAGGCCTGCCGCCTCCCTTAAAGGTGGGGCTCTTTGCCCTTGGGCGGTGGCACAGGTCCCTGTTCCTAAGCACCAGAACTGGAAATGAACAGAGAAACCAGCCCTGAAAGGTTGAAGTGGCTCTGCATAGCCCGTTGGCCCAGGGACTCATTTGAAGTGCCACTTGCACGGACCAAGCAGATTTGCGGAAGGGTTTCCTTTTCCCGAGCAGTGGCTTACTGTCACTGACAGGGCCAGTGGACCCAAGGTCCTGCCTGGCACGAGCGGCTAGGTTGACCGTATCTTCTGGCTGCTCGTGGGTGGAATGTCACTGTGCAGGGGTGAGCAGCTCCCCATGGTGCAAAGCGGGTCTGGTGTAGAAAATGGTGCAGAAGAGCTTGCAGCCAGTTGCTGGGGAACTGCTTGGTGGCCTCTCACTAGCCTAAAAGACGGCCTTGTTGGGTTGAAGGTGCACGTGTGGAAGAAGTGCTGCCGTAAACATGCTCCAGTGGCGGTGGGGAGAAAGCCTCAGCGGCATCCCATTAGCTTAGGCTGGCCATGCAAGCCCTGGGCTGGCTTTGCTGCTGCAGAGGAGTCTGGCCGGGGGGGGAGTTCTCAGGTCTGCCAAGACCATCGATCCGTAAGGGCTGGCCGGGTCACCCCCGCCTCCCACGGACCCAGAGACAACCACTCTGGTGACGTGTGGTGTGGTATGACATATTTCCCCTCCTTTCCTTTTGTTTTCCAAAGTTACAGGAGAAAAGTGGCCTACAACTATTTCACAGAAGTAGGGGATGGGTCAATTCTCAGTTGACTTGTAAAGGAAATTCCAGATCCTATACCGTAATGCACATCACCATCCGACATGGGGCTGTGCTGCTTGTCTCTCTATGACTCAGTGCGTGCAGGTTAGACCTCTGCCCATTCTAGCTGCTCTCAAACCCTGGGAAGCTGATCTTTAGAATACTTCCTAACCCAACTCAGTCTCAACCAAGTGGGATTTGATCTTGAAGGCGGCCTTTTTTTTTTTTCCTGATTTTGCTAGAGTGGGTCAATTGGAAAACTGGCTCTTTTGCCTTGCCTTTTGTCTCCGAACCTTCTAATCAATGTAGTGAAATGGTAGGAACAAAACAGTGAGAGCTATTGAGAACCAGCCACCCCATGCCTGCCCCAGTTTGGCTTTAGCCATGTCCTCTTAGCTATCGATCTCACCCATCATGCTAGAATATTGCGGGATTCAACTACTTGGCTGAGAATAAGAGTGCTTTTCATTATAAAACCCCAAGGATGGCCATAAACAACTCTTAAAAATGAGGGGAGGGGGCGGCCATGAGGCTTGGAGATGGCATGTGTACCCCGCTGGGGCCTTGGAGGTGTTTCCTGAGAGTCTGTGTGCCCTGGCTCCTTCAGCATGGGCTTTGTGTGTTCCATCTTCAGACCCACTGATTGGGCAGGAAAGGGCAGGTGGAGGCAGCATCTCCAGGTGAGTCTGGAGCAGCAGGGACTAATTACCTCCAGCAGAGCCTGTGTCACGTCCTCATAGGAAAGGGGGAAAAGAAGCCAAGACCCACCTTTCTTTCTCCTCGGTCTTAAACAAAAGCAAGTCTCTTCTACTGCTTGCCCTAAGCACACCGAGCTCCTACTTTCCTTTCCCATGAAAAAATAACGCTGCTGGTGGTTTTTGTAACAGGCCCCACATCTGTCCTGCTGCAGAGGGGACCTGGCGAGATGTTTGGGGCAGTGCTAAGGGCAGACCCAGTGTAGAGGCCACAGCACACCACGGAGGATCGGAGGGGTGAGGTAAGCCGGGAGCTGGGCAGAGCCGTGTCCCACAGCAGCCCTCCAGCCCTGCTGGGCCCCTGCCGCTGCTGGCACCACCAGCAGGAGTCTACAGTTCTTTTCTTGCACATGATGTTTCAGAAATTTCCTGAGCCCAGTCTCACCGCCAGTCCACTCGGGCATGTTGAGCATGGAGTCGAGGTCGTAGTGGGCACCTCCCAGTGCGGCCTTTTGAGGGGCGACTTCAGTGGACCCCAGCCTGGGGCAGATTCACGATGACACCCCTGACGTCCGTGGGAGCAGTGACACTGACACCCTGCGCTCGGCCCACCAGACCGCCTCACAGCCTTCCCAGTTCCCAGCGTGCTCTTGTGGGGCCGCCATGGCGCCTGCAGCGCTTCCCGGGTGAAAGCGTTGCTGTCCTGGGAGACGCTGAGGGCGCGGGGAGCACGAGCCTGCTTCTCCTGGTAGAGTGAGGGGTGCTGCCCGGGGCGGCTCCAGGGCCGCGGACTTGGCCTTGCCCCCTCCCCAGGCCCGCGGCCCCCGCTCTTCCTTTCAGGCCCAGGCAGGGCTGAGCACACCCAGGCCTCCCTCCCGAGGACGGATGTGGCCTTGGCCTTTTCCACCCGATTCTCTGGTGTCCGTGACTTATGCTCTGTCACCGCAAGAAAAGGTCGTAATCAAAAGGGAGAAAAATCCACCTCGTCCTTCTTCTCAATAGAAAAATAACTCTTGGACTCGTTTCTTTTGCTACCACTGCCGATGGGCAGAATTTTTTTTTCAATCATATAAAATCTAAGACCCTGTTTCCTTTTCCCCTCCTACCCCCCTCCATAAAACCCCGTTTTCTTGCTGTACTTGCCTCTCTGCAAACGCCCACACACGTGGCTCCTCGGCTCCCATCTGCCACCAGGCCGCAGACTCAGCCGGGGCCCGGGCCCACCAGCCCCCTGGCCCTCCGAGCGGGCGCTGGGGACAGGCCACCCGGCTCCCCGCCCGTCTCTGAGCGCCGGCCGCGGGGCCCTCCCGCGGCCCCACCCAGCCTGGCCGGCGGCTCCCCCGGGCCAGCTGGACCCCGGCCGCCCCCTCACCAAGGCAGCTGCCACCCGAGCTGCCTGCGGACCTCCGCCTGGGCACAGGGCCAGCCTGCTCATGGCTTTTGATGAGCAACTTTGAGTGGCTGGGGGCCCAGCTCTGAGGGAACTATTGTTTCAACCTGCCCTGGCCGCCACTGAATTAAATTAATTGAGTTAAAGGTGCTGCACCCCCCTCGGGGCTGCCGGGGACACTTAGCTGAAGGGCTGCCTCTGCAGCGCAGGCCAGGAAAGCTGGGTGTTGGAAGCCATCGGTCCCACCCCTGCACCCTTCCTGATCCCCTCCCCAGGGCCCTTTGGAGCCGTCTGTGACCCCCTGCATGGGTCCCTGGCCGTGTTTAGGCTGGGAAATATGGATGTGGTAAAGCCTCTGGTGTGTCCTTCTCCGTGTCCTCCACCATACCCCGGAATGGGACATCTGTCTCCTGGGAAACAGGGGACCCCAAAACAACTAACAAGCAAAAGCTCAGGACAAGGCAGAGGCCCAGAGAGACAGGAAAACCCTGCACACTGCATTTGCCTTGGGCAGACTTTATCATGAAAGTAAAAAGTTAACTTACACATTGGGAAAAATATTTGAAAACCACATATCCATTAAAGGTTTAATATCAAGAATATATAAAGAAACTCTTTTAACAAAAAGACAGACAACCCAATTTTTAAAAGTAGGCGAAAGACTTGAATAGACATCTCTGCAAAGAAGGTATACACATGGCCAGAAAGCATATGGAAAGATGCTCAACATCATTAGCCACCAGGGCAAAGCAAATCAAAACCACAATGAGATACCATTTCACACCCATTAGAATGGTTGCTATTTTAAAAATGGAAAATAAGTGTTGGAGAGGATGTGGAGAAATAGAAATACTCATTCATTGCTGGCAGCAGTGTAAAATGGTGAAGCTGCTGTGAAGACAGATTGGTGCTTTCCTAGGAAGCTAAGTATACCGTATGACCCCGCAATCCCACTACTCGATATAGATCCAAAAGAATTGAAAGCAGGGACCCAGATATCTGCACACCGATGTTCATAGCAGCGTTATTCACAATTGCCGAAAGACAGAAGCAACCCAAGTGTCCGTCAACCAATGACTGGATAAATAAAATGTGGTACATGCATACAGTGGAATATTATTCAACCGTAAATAGGAATGATGAACGTGGAAGACATGATGTTGAGTGAAATAAGCCAGACATTAAAGGACAAATATTGTATAATCTCACTGAGAGGAAACAATTAGAAAAAGCAGACAGAGTCAGAGTCCAGAATATAGGTTGCCAGGATACAGGGCGGGGAGAGGGACTGGGAAGTTAAGGCTTCACATGTGCAGGGCTCCTATTTGGAATGATGGGAATGTTTTGGTAAGGGATGGGGATGATGGCAGCACAACATTGTGAATGCAATTAACAGCCCTGAAAGATATGTCTGGATATGATTAAAAGGGGGAAATGTTAGACTGTATAATACAGTATAAAAATTTTTAAATCCATGGAACTACACTATCCAAACTGTGAACCCTAAGTTAAACCATGGACTTTAATTAGCAGTACAATTGTAAAAGTGCGCTATCATCAATTGTGACAAATGTTCCACACCAAAGCAAGGTGTTGGTGGTGGGGTGGTGTAGGGGAATCCTCTATCTTATGAATGATTGTTCTGTAAACCCACAACTTCTCTAATTAAAAAATAATAATAACAACATCACTGACCAGTTTGGTCAGAGGCCAAGTGTAGTGTGAAGACAGTGCTCCATTCTCTTCTTGCATCCAGTGGTATCTTTGAAGTAATATGGCTCTTTCTCCTCCCCTACCCCCAGAAGAATTTAGAGTCCTTTTTCCTTGATGTTCTGGAATTTCCCTGGGACATGACTTGGTAAGGATCTTTTTTAGCTTGCTTTTTTGTACTTGGGCACTTTCACTCTGGGACTTGGCTCTGCCATCACATCCTGGAAACTGTCTTCCATGGCTTGCTCCGAGTATTCTGTCTCCTCCATTCTCTCTGTTCTTACTTTCTGAAACAAACCTCTGTTAGAGGAGTGTTGAGAACTTCTGGAATTATCTTCCAATTTTCTTAACCATTTTTTCATACTTTCTGTTTCGTTGTCCATTTTTGCTATTCCGAGAGAATTCCTTGCCTCAGCCTTTCAACCTCTTCTCTTATAAGCTTCAATGCTCCTGCCTGTTTTTATTTCAATCATCAAATTTTTCATTTTCAGAATCTCTAAAATATTCCTTTCTATGGGCACACTATCATTTTGTATCTCTCTGAAGATTCTAAGTCGATGTGTACCAAATTCTTGCACTGCTTGCTCTGTTAACTCTGCTTCTTTGGGTGTGAGCTTTTCCGTTGGTTGGGGCTGGTGAGTCTCCTTTACCACCTTCAGGTGTTTCGTGGTGGTTGGCAGTGTGCTCAGCTTTGCACTTGGGTTTCGCCATCTGCATTCACTGCCTCCAGTCTCCTGGATGTGGGCACACCCATCCCTCCTGGGTGCTGTCAGCCTTCAGAGGTCCCACTGGCCACCAGAAACCACTTCTCCAAAATGGGGGACTGCACCTCTGTTGTCGGCTGCTTGGCCCGGGTGTGGGGAGATGGCCGCTCCCATTGGTAACCCCAGTGCTAATCCCTTGGTAATCTCCCGATACTCTTGACCTCCAGGCTTGGCACATCCTGGAGCAGCCCCATCTTTTCCGTTCTGTACACCAACTACCCTGTAGCTTCCTTCTTCACCATGAACACATCATTCAGGGATTCCTCAGAGTTCCTGGGCCTTTCAGGACCTCCAGGAACTTCTTGATTTGTAGTGCAGCTGTGGGTTGATGGTTATTGCATCTGGCCCTCTTGATCCTCTCCTTTAATAAATCCAGGTCCTAATCTCCAGTGTGGGAGATTTCCATAAACAGATCAGGCTTGATGCAGCTCAGACTTTCTTACAGGATGTTCTAGACGTGGTTTTTTCGCACTCCTTCTCATTCCATCCCCAGGAATCAGCCTTCTCTCTGAAGTTGCCTCAGATTTCTGGACTCGATGTGAGCCAGGCCCATTGGCTGCCATCCTACTTGGCTGACCGACTGAGGTTTTCCTGGCCTTTCTGTTTCCATGGCTCAGGCCTTTGAAGAACTGCTTGGCTGTCCATTCCTACTGGCTGCTTTACCAGGCCTCTGGTCAGCATACCAGGGGGACCCCTGGGAGGTTTCTCCTCTCTGCTGGCTCAGTCACTTTCTGCTCCTCTCATGGTTTTTTGGCTGCTTTTGGTCTTTGTTGTCTCAGCCAGACTCATGGATATAGTGCAGGGGTTCTTAACCTTTTTTGTTCCATGGACCCCTCTGCCAGTCAGATGAAAACCACAGACCCCTTACTAAGTCCACACTATACTGTGTATTGTTTAATAAATACATCACACCCACACCAACATGTCCCCACAAGGATAATGTTTGTAAAATTTCAGTTCAAGTTCATGGACCCCTGGTTAAAAACTCCTGGTGTAGTGTGACGTGGAGTTTTGGCATCCATTCCTAATTTAGCCTTAAAGATGCCCCCCTCCCATGCAGAAGTGGACAGAATGTCTTCTCCATCACAGACCCTGCTCTGACATCATTTCTACTCTGGCCTTGAAGTAGCTGCACTCTGTAGGCAGATCAGGCAGTTCCAGCCCACTGTTGGTCAACACAGCACCCCCTGCCCTGAGTAGGAAACAAGGACCTAGTCTTAGCCCAGAAACAAGGGCAGGAGCCAGTTGTTAGTTCTGGGACACAGACAAGGGGACCAAGCTGTGACTCCTGACAGGGGTAGCTCAGAGCCAAGCCTGGAGTGGGCGGCCTGCAGGTCATGTGGCCTCAGGAAGGGAAGGGAAAGGCTGAGGGGCAGGCAGCAGCAAAAGGATCGGTCCTCCTCCCAGACCAATTCCAACTGAGCCCGTTGGCCCAGAGGGCAGTTCTACTTGCAGTCCCTGGGCCCAGAAGAAGCAGCGAGCAGCCCAGGCCTGTCAGATGTCCAGGACATGCTAAATGCAGGACGTGGAGACACTCAGGTGGTGATGTCACCTCGAAGCACTGAGGGTTATAGGAGAGAAGTAAGCGAGGCCTGAGGAAAGAGTCCAGGGTCACCTGTCCCGTGGGGAGGCCAAGCAATTCAAGGCACTGGGAAGGCAGCTCTTCCTCCCTCTGTGACTAAAACTGCCTGGAAGCCCACCTCCAGGCTCCTCTTTGTAAAGGCCCACCTTCTCCAGGAGGTGCCACACAGGAGGTCCCTGGCGCGTCCATGGCAGCGTATCACACGGACTCCCCTCTGATCAGCAGGAGGAGACTACGGAAAGGGATGGGGGCACCAGGGCGGGCCAGAGAGACCTGGGAAGGAGAGTCCTGTCTGAGAGAAGGGGAGGCCCAGCAGGGGGGCAAGCCCACCATCAAATCTGACACTGCAATGGCCCGTGGTTCCTACTGCGTCATCTACCTGAAGCTGTGTGCCTTTAAAATGAGACTTAGCTCCCAAAGACCGCTGGCCTTATATGGGCACGCTTGGTCTGTTCTTGGCTCGCAGGCAGCTCTGAAACCTAAGTGGAGACTCCCCGGTGGGCGAGAGGCTCAGCCTCCCTGGGAGAGTTAAACTTGTCTATCTTGTGCTTGAGGGTGTAATTATGAGTTAGTGGAATGCCGCTTTGTACTGTCTTCTTCTCCATTTCATGTAAATTAAGTTCCCTTGAGACTTCCCAGACATTCAGGAAAGCAAGTGTCTATATTCCTAAAGGGGGTTGGAGGATTCCTTCCTTATTATCTGGGAAGTTCTCTGCAGATAAAAAGCTCTCCAGAAATGCAAGGTATTTTTATTAGGTGCCTTCCATTTATAAATCATCTTGAGTTGGTCGTTTTGCTTTATTTTGTTTTGGTATGAAAGTGATAGTTTCCAACCCTGAATTCAGCAACAGCCAAAGGAAAGATGCAAAGGTGCTCGATGTGAATGCAGGGTTTTCTATTGTTCTGCTTTATTCACTCCAATAAGGCCTGGGGAGATGAGGAGAATTCCAGCTAAGGAATCTGGTGGCCAGGGGCTAGAGCCACTCATTAACATCTGCAACCTTGAAAAAGTACATCAACTTCTCTGAGCGGAGGTCCCTGCACCTGCACACCAGGGATTGGGCTAGACGAGCCCCCCCAGCAGGCACTGGCATTTCGTGGAAAACGCACGTGTACACACCTACCGTTTGCTGAGCTTTCACAGCTTTCAGGCCATGGGCTAAGGGCTCCCTACAGTGTCTGAGGTTTCCATACGGGGGATTAGGGCTGTGTAACTTCTCCACGGTCACCTACCTGGCCAGCGGCAGTCCGCGTCCTCAGCCACTCTCCACTCCTCCTCATGGTGGCACCAAACGGTTCCAGAACACAACAGACAAAATGCGGAATAAAGCAGTTCTGGGTTCTACTCATTCTCCTTGTTCCTCTATAGCCACATAACCCGGCTTCAGACTGGCTCAGGAACTATGAAGGATGTTACAGATTTCCATCAATGCCATTCCTGTTTCCCCCTCTTTTGTGATCCCAGCCTCTTTCCCTACCACTCAGGGTAATAGAAGAGCCTGAGACTTGCTGGCTGCCATGCACACCTGGTTCCTAGAAGGAGGAGGAGGAGGAAAGAGGAAGGGGGGCAGAGGGAGAGGGGAGGAAAAGGGGCTGAGAGAAAGAGAGAGAGGAATTCAGTTGAATGAAGACTTTAGATCTGCCTAGTTTCTCTTCATCCACATGGATCCACTAAGATTGGGAGGAGGTAGCAAAAGCAAAGCTAAAATGAATGTCAGAGGTAACAGCATCAGAAAAATGCCTTCCAATTTTCAAGGAGACCCTCCCCAACTGGCTATTCTAGTCTGACAGGAGCAGAGCCTTGGACTTCTGCCCATCAACCCTTTCCCACTCTCCCCATCAATCATATATCTTTCCATGAGAGACTTGTTCTGAACATTTGGTCTTAGGATCTCCAAATAGCTTCTGTGCGTTGAAAATTCTGCATCCGAGGTCAACAATTGGGAAGTAGAATGTGGTAATTGCTGCACACCCAAAATGTGCATAAAGGGAACGTGCAAAAAGGACTGAGCAGGAAGAGGATTCTATGGGAATATAAACTCACAGGCTCAGACTTGGCATGAGGAACAGTGATGCAGGTCCTCCTAGGCTTCAGCAAGTCCCATGAATCTTCCTGACCTCCAAGATCAACGTGAAGGGCTGAAAACTGTGCAGTCTGTTCATCTTGGATGGATGGATGGATGGATAGATGGATGGATGGATGGTGAATGGATGGATGGTGGACAGACGGACGGATGGACGGATGGATGTCTTTATAGGTAATTCCTACCCTCCACACTCTTAATAGCTACAAAAATAACACTTCTCTCACGGTTGTGAACATGTACATTCATGGATCCAGCACAGAGAAATAAGACTTGAAGAGGCTGCATCTGCTTTTAAGATAATTCTCCAAACATTAAAAGGGGGAGATGTGTATGAAACAAACACACAAATAATTGGGGGTCAGCATATTCATGAGTAAAGGGAACCCTGTCCAGAGTGTGTTAGTCAAAAGCCATCTTCTCCATCTTCTCGAGACCCTACTGGTACTTTGCACAGGCTGTTTGGTGCACGATGACACATGCAGCTGGGCATACACATTTGCTTTTAGAGCAGTGTTTGACAACGAAAGGACTCAACACTTCTGTTTGCAACACTAATACATTCTGCCTGTCCACTCAGGTCGAGAGAAACACAGACCCTCAAGGGCAGAATCGAGAACTGCAAGTGCTCTAATGAAAAGTATATTTCTCTCTCTCTCTCTCTGCGCAAGAAACTACCTGTGTACATGTCTAAAGTTATTGAAAACATGCACTTTAGCTATAAATTATTCAGTGTTTGGCCTCTGAGAGGGTCATTGGGTAGCTCAGACAAATTTTTTATTGGTCCCTTTTCCCAGGTCACGCATTACAGCCCTTTGTGCTTCAGGGTTAGGTATATATGCTCACAAAGCAGCTGGTGATGGGAAACGGATGTGGCTCAAAAGGTTCGGCATCCATCTACCATATGGAGAGACCGGGGTTCGATCCCCGGTACCTCCCGGTAAAAAAAAAAAAAAGCAGCTGGTGATTGCTTTCACAGTTTATGACTTTTTTTACAGGTGAATTTCCTGGGCTCATGAATACAGCAAACAAAGATGATTTTAAAAATCATAACAATTATTAGGAACCAAGCCAAACAATTGTTAAGAAGTTCTTACTGGGTCTTTTTGTTTTTGTTTGGTCTTACTGTTTTTTTTATGAGCATATGAGGTGTGTGATCCCTCCTTCAATCCAAAATATCCCCCTCTTCCGCCAGGGGCCTAAAATACAAAGACTCACATATCTGCAGGTTTAAGCTTGTCTACCTCTAGAGCTGCTAATTAAAATGGAAGAGACCTAAGGAATTACTAGCTGACACCTTAAAGGAGTGAATAGTAGTTTTCCATTCCCGAATAATGAAAAACTACAGATTTAGCAGCATAATACAAGACGGATTTATCTTCCAGCTCTGTGAGTCAGAAGTCTAGGTAGGCTCAAGAGGGTTCTCTCCTTAATCTTCAGACTAACATCGAGTGTCGAGAGGCCAGGCTCGCATCCAGACGCTCTGGAGAAGAATCCAAAGCCCAGCTCATCCAGGTTGTTGGCAGGATTCAGTTCCACTCAGTGGTAGGACTGAGGTCCTGCCAGCCCAGAAGTCACTCGGCTCCTAGAGGCTGCTCTCCAGCCCCTGCCTGTGCTGCCCTCCATTTTCAAAGCCAGCAGGGGTGCATCAAATCCTTCTCTTGACTTGAATCTCTCTGACTTCTTCTGCCACCAGCCAGACAAAACTCTGCTTTTAAAGGGTTCCGCGATTTGGTTTAGGTCCTCCAGGATAATCTCCCTTTTGAAGAACTCAGAGTCGATCTATTAACCTAATTACATCTTCAAAATCTCTTTTGCTGTATGTATTAGTCAGCCAAAGGGGTGCTGATGCAAAGTACCAGAAATCTGTTGGCTTTTATAAAGGGTATTTATTTGGGGTTAAAGCTTACAGTTACAAGTCCCTAAAGAGTCCAACTCAAGGCCGCTTTCTCACCAAAGTCAGTTGCCATGTGTTGAAGCAAGATGGCGGACCATCTCTGCATGGTTTCTCCTTCCTTCTTCCTCTTAAGGCTCCATGAGCCCAGGTTCTTCCAATCTCAGCTGTAGGCTGGCCTAGGGCTCGTCTCTCAGGGCTTACTGTATCAGTCTGGCATAGGGCTCATTTCTTTCCAGGCATTCTCAGCTGCTCAGCTGCTCTGTTCTCTTCAGCTGCAAACTATCAGGTGAATGGTTCATCTCTCCCCAGGATCAAATATGACAGAGCTCTCTTCTCTTCTGTGTGTCGTCTTGAGTGAGTGTCTATTTATATCAGCCTACCAAGGGGGCGGGGACTCAACCTTGAGTCACATCTTACTGATGTGGTTGAATCAAAGCCCTAATCTTTTATCAAGTAAACTTAAAACTTTTGAATTTAATACAATCAAAGGGTATCACACCCAGAGAAACAGACCAGTTTACAAATGTAATTTTTCTCTTTTGGGGGGATTCATAAATACTATCAAACTGCCACACCATATAACATGACATAATCATGGGCAGATTATCATATCACCATAGTCACAGTCCCAGAGGGGCAGGTTTAGAATTCTGCCCACTAAGTGAGAAATGGCTCGTGGCCTGCTAAGAGCAAAACAGAAACTGGAAGAGAGGTGGAGTGCTCCAAGCAGGGGGATGGAGTTGTTTTGACTATTCTGAGTCAGGCTAGACACAGAGTGAGCACTGGCTCACTAGGAGCAACCTGCCCTTTCAAATGCATCCTGTCTCACCAACAGACTTCTCTGTGTGCCAAGGATAATTCAAGGTCCAGACGTCTCTGCGTTTGGTGACAGAGTCACTTTCACATCACATCAGTCTGGCATATGAAGGCATATAGGTCACATAAGCCACCCACAAAAATGGATGTAATGTTGCTAGTACATCCCCAGAGGGAGCTGCTTTGATGGGTATGAATCAACTGAAATTCCAAACAGTGCCATTTTTTGCCCCCACTAACAGTTCGTTTTCTCTATTCCTAAACAAGATGGCACAGCGTTCCCCTCTTGTGGGTACTGTCTATCAGGCAGAACGCTTTTGGTTGAAAATATCACAAAAGTCAACTTACATTTCCTTCATACTGGAGCAAACTGTAAAGAAGATTGTAATGGGAAAGGGAAGAGTCTGATGGAGGGGAGCCTTCAGGAATGATTCCGTCAGTGACTTGGCTCCATGTATCTGCCATTCCCTTGGCTTTGCCTTCCTTCATGTGTTCACACTGTCCTTAGTATTGCTTTCCTCATGGTGACAATAGGGCTGCCAGCAACAACTGGGGCTCCCTGTTAACCTCTAGGAGGAGAAAGCATGCAGGTCCCAAACACTGAACCAAAGTTGCCAGCTTCACACTGATTGGCCACTCCTTTCCTGTACCCATGAAAATTCTGATTACTGAGGCTGAATGGCTTGAGCCAGTCACTGTGCAGAAGCTGGGGGGAGGTTCAGTTCCCCAGACAACACGGCTGTTACACAATGGCAAGAAGAGTGAAATGGACGTTGAAGCAGCCATTTAAGTAACCCTCTAATTCTACCCACCAGCACGTGCAGTGACCCATGAAGAGCTGCCCTGCAGTAGACATGGTACAGAGAGAGACAAGAGTCTGCTGTCTGCTCGGTTAGACTTGGTGTCTGTGGGCTTCTCGTGATGGGAGCATCTTGCCACACTGAGTGCAATTCCAGGGCTTAAGGATTTATGTGCAATACAAATGCTAAACACAAGCCATCATGCTATCTCAACCGAAGGAAAAACAAACTGCACCAAAACTGGTTGGATCTAAGGTGTGGCCAGAAGCTGAGACCATCTTAAAATCACGTAAGGAACTTTAAGGGTATTTGACTACAAGCAATATTTTCAACCCACACTGATTTTTTTCAAGGCGGTACCAGGGATTGAACCCAGGACCTCATATATGGAAAGCAGGTGCTCAACCCTGAGCTACAGCTGTTCCCCTGATTTTTTAAAAATATATTCACCTCCACCTCCACCCTCCAAAAGATGCAACTCCACTGTCTTTACTTGGATCCAAATTCTATAATGTCTGCCAGAGAGATTCTTCTAATGTAAAAACTGCTATTGCTACTCCTCCCCAATCTCAGCCTTCCTCAATGTTTAAACTCTTTCAATAGCTCCCTATTTCCTTTAGAACAGAATTTCTCAACCTCAGCACTATTTTGGAACCAGATACAATGAATTTTTTTTTTTTTTTTTAGTATATGTATGTTCCATGCAACATTTTGGTACATATGGATACTAAAAAAATTTTTATTTTTTTATTTTTTTATTTTACCGGGAGGTCCAGGGGATCGAACCCAGGTCCCTCCATATGGCAGAAGGATGCCCAATCATTTGAACCGCATCCGCCCCCCTGGATACTAAAAATTATTGAATGTTTGTCTGAAATTCAAATTTAATTGGGCATCCTATATTCTATCTAGCAAGCCTACACAGAAGGAAAAGGAAAGATAGGGCAACTTGCAGTTCCCTTTCCTTTCTGTTTTTCCTTACTCATTAAGCTGGAGGTAGGGGTGTTGGTAGAATATGCCAATATTAAGAAGTGAAATAAAAACAGTTGCATTAGCTTTGTGCAGCATTTCTACTGCTCTAAGAACAAAATTCATATGCATAGTCAAACACAAAAATGAACAGTATAATTTTGGTGATTCTGCATCTGAGTTAAATGTTCTTATATTCGCAGTTAAAACCGGCATTGCACAATATAAAAATGAATGGTAAAATTCATGCTGGTAGTTTAAAATTTTAAATTTTCTTTACTCAGAACAACATTACATAGCAAATGAAAAACACCATGAGAAATCAAGAGTGAGACAGTGGAAGAAAGGAACAAGCTTTACATTTTAATACGTTGAATGGCACTTTTATCCCCTGCTATTGAAGAGGGGGCTCCACGTTTTCATTCTGCACTGGGCCTGGCAGATGCTATAGCCAGCCCTGAGGCAGGTGTGTGTGTGTGTGTGTGTGTGTGTGTACTGCGCATCGTAAAGAGTTTAGCAGGGTCCTGGGCCTCCACCCACTAGGTGCCAGTGCCATCCCCATCTCAAGGTGTGGCAATCAAAATTGTCTCCAGACGTTGCCGCATGTCGCCGGGGGCGAGGTCACCCAGGTTGAGAGCCACTGCTTGCAGAGGAAACCCCCCTCCTTAACCCTAATAGCCCCCGTCTTCTCTCCGCGCACTCGCTTCTCCCCACGGAGCGTTCCAGCCGTTCCTTGAATGAAGCCACGCTCTCCTGCACCATCACGTTCCCACTTTCTAGACCACCTTTCTCCAGCTCCACCCAGCCAATTCCTTACTGGCTTTCCAAACTCACTCCCGGGTCCCCCAGCTGCTCGGTCCAAATCCAGCCTCCTGGTCGACCCTCCGTCTGCACCCCCCCTCTGCGCGAGGGGCCTACCTGTGACACCTTGCTCAGCGCTGTGGCCAGGCCTTCCTGCAGCAAGGCAGAGTGTAAGGGCTCCACCTTTTAGCTCTTGATCTGTGACACCTAGCACGGTGGCTGGCGCAGCATAGATGCTCAGGAAATGAACGAGGGAGGGAGGGAGGGAAGGAGGCAAAGAGGGAAGGAAGGAGGGAGGGAGAGAGATGGAGAGGGAAGGAGGTAATGGAGGAGAAAGGCTGCATGAGATTTTTCTGTGACACGAGTCGTAAATGTTGCTCTCCATCTGCACTTTTCATTTCTAGAAGTCCATTAACTCAACTATAAAAATAAATGCCAGCCCCTCATAAAAACAATATATGACACTAAAGTGACTAGAGGTCCTTAGAACTTGATCAGTTGCAGCAGGCACCGTCCTGTCCCTTCCTCCTGTGATCACAGCTTACTGCACGTGGCCCTTGTTCGGGCAGTGGCCTCCCCTGGGCGGCCCTATTACCTGGTGCTCTGGCAGCCGGTGGCCTTAGGCCGCCCCGGGGCCACCAGCTGGCACAGCAGCGAGGCCTGCAGGGCCTGCTTCCCACATGGACCCTCCGCCCCAGGTCTGCTCTGCTCTCTGGCTGAGACGTTTATCCACCGGCCAGTCCAAACCGCATCAGCCATCTGCTGGCCCATCGCCTTAGCGGTCAGAATCCCCTAGAATGCTGCAGCCGAGCTCCCCCTCCTCGGCCTGCCTCCCAGATTCTGCCAGGACTGCAGAGAGGATGCCCGGAAGCGGCTGAACTGCTGCCTTTCCAAGCAGAAAACAGGCTTCCCTGAAGCAGGGCGGCTTCCTACCGGAAGAAAAGCAGCCAGGCAGTGTGAAAATTCAGCTCAGGCCCTGCGCTTAGGAGGGCAAAACCATCCGGGGTCAGCCAATCGGAATAAATAAGAACAAGAACAGTAAGGCAAAGAATATACAGAAATCTGCAGCGGGCCTAAAAGGAAGGAGGCATTTACTCTTCTGCTGGAATGATACTTCTGGAGCTATTTGCCAGTTCCCTTCGCACTTCTTTTCTTTACTGCATTCCAGGTTCCTGGCCCCAAGGGCAGGGCTTGCCAGGCCGTCAGCCACAAACCCCAGGGGAACCGAGAACACTTTATGGCAAAGCCCGGAAAATAGCCAGAGCAAGCGGGGGGGTTAAGGACAGTGCTTGCTTACTCCAGACTAGGGAACGGTTGCGGGCTGGCTGCGGGAAGCGTGACTGAGGAAAAACTAGGTGCTGATGTATACGGGTTCCAGAGGGAGGGCCCTGCAGATGGCGAGAGCCCCAGATGGCGGGGAGCGGGGTTCGGTGCAGCATCCAGCAGAAAGTTATAGCCAAGTCCAGCCTTTCTGCAACAGACAGGGGACAGGTTTTATTTGTATTTACTAGCAGTAGAGTGGAGTGGTGCTCATTTTCCATGAGCCCAAATCTGTTCGTTCAGCCCTAGAGCAGGCCAAAGAGCAGGCATGCGCGCAGGCAGCAGGGACCCAGAGGCCCTTCCCGGCTTTCCAAGGGAAAAGGGTCCTGATAATAACTGAGAAGGAATTTCTACCAGCCCCACAAGACCAGCCGGAAGGAAGTTGCTTTAGAAGAAATAAACATAGTGATGTTTTTCTCCCTCTCTCACGTGATCCCTCTGCCTCTGCCGAGCCTCAGCAGCTATTCCACTCAGCTGGCTCCTGGCGCACCATGCTGGAAGGAACCCCTTCCGCTTCCTGCGTTGGGGCTCTCCATTGGTATGCCATGGCACCCAGGGGTACCATGACTGAAAATTCACTTTTGCTACTTGGGAGTGTCCATAAGAGCAGGTCCCGCCTGCCACACAATCTAAAACTGGCCACCGCATACTTTGAGAGAGACCCGAGGAGCTTGGCTTAACTTCATGCCAGCACCAAGACCAGCTTTAGACAGGTGAGAACTTTGCCTCCTGGCAGGTGGGTTGGCTCAGGACCTCAGGCACCTGCCCGGGGTGGGTGCAGGGCTGAGGGTGTCACGTGACCAGCTAGCTAACTGTAGGGGCATCGTTACACTGTAGCAGAGGCTGATTTGCCATTTCTGTGGCTTGTTTGGTTCTCTTTTAAGGTTTTATAATCCATTTAAAACTTCCAAATATTTGAAAATGTATGACAGAGGTTTAAAAAAAAAGCATAAAACTACTGGAAGGCCACTATTCTATGTCTCATCTCCCCAACACGCACATATATTCACTTAACAAACATTTAAACAGTACAATTCCGTCATACATTCATATATTTGGATATTATCCAATACATTTAAATGCCAGGTGCTGTGCTAAGTATGCAGAATATGAAGCCAAATATAACTCAATCCCTGCCCTCAAGGAACTTACAGATAATGGAGAGGAGGCTGGAATGATCACGGCATACCATGGCAACTGCGGCAGATTTACCATGGGTAGGGGAAGCTCAGAGGAGGGATTCTAAATTGGATGTTATTTGAGTCTTATGATATACGCAAGTAGGAGACATCCAGTCAGTCATGGAAAAAGAAATAATTGTATTTTGTGTTTCATTTTAGGGTTTGAGATCCAAGATATTTCATGGATCTGGGAAATTTGATCTGATACATACGAGGAAAACAAGGAAGCCCAGTGGCTTCTTAACACTGCCGTCTCATCTGGTTCCAACGAGCCATTTCATTTGAAGCTGGCTCAAGCGACAAGGACTGTCCCATGGCCAAGGAACTGGGAGGCTGCCTGCTACCCACTTCCTAGAGGTGGAGAGCGCAGTAGGGACTGGGGCAGCTGGCGGTGGGAGCCGGTGTGGCGTGGGGCTCAGAACCCCCGAGGGTTATACGGAGCCCTGCTCAACTCAGAAGAAACAAGCCCCTTCCTCAAAAACCACAAAGTCCCTGAACTCAAGCAGGATGACATCAGTGAGCTGAACAGCCCTATAATCATACATGAGTCCATTTATATAAGATTTTGAAATGACAAAATTTTAGAAATGGACAACAGATTCTTGATTGCCAGGATTAGGGACTAGGGGGAAAGGCTGCCGGGAGGAGGTGAATGTGGTTATTGAGGGACAACAGAGGGGTCCTTGTGAGGCCAGTGCTGCTGTGAACCTTGACCGTGATGGTGAAGACACAAACCTACAAGTATTATAAAATTGTCTAGAACTAAGTACACACACCCACAAAAATGAGTACAGTAACACTGGGGCTATGTGGACAGGCCTGGGGAGAGAGTCAATGCCAATATCCTGGTAAAATTGTACTGTAGTTTGCAAGGTGTTTCCACTGGGGAGACTGGATAAAGGATACATGGGCTCTCGCTGTATCATTTCCAACAACTACATGTGAATCTACCCTTTTCTCATAAAAATCTCAATAAGAAATAACGGGGAGCAAATGTAGCTCAAGTGATTGAGCGCCTGCTTCCCATGTGCAAGGTCTAAGGTTCAATCCCCAGGACCTCCTAAAAACAAATGAAAAATCCAGCTCTCAGTGGGGAGTGGATGTAGCTCAGTGGTTGAGCACCTGCTTCCCGTGCATGAGGTCCTGGGTTCAGTCCCCAGTACCTCCTAAAATAATAATAAATTAATAATAATAATGGACTGCATTTTACTCAATCAGGACACCTTAAAGTTCAGCAAGCAGATCAGAACCTCTGGGAAACTATAACACAAGACTTCCTGCTCAGATAAACTGGACCTTCATTCAGTCATGCAAATAGCAAGAGATGAATGCAAAGAGATTTCAGAGGCAGACCAATCCGCCCTTTTGACAATGAGCTGGTTCAGCTCCTTATGCTGGCATTTCAAATGCCCTTTCTACCTTTTTGATGGAAATTGAAAGCCAGAAATTGCAGATATTGTACATAAACTAAAACTTGTTTGCAAATTTCCCCACTGCATGAACTTCAGAATTTGGCTGAATATTTTGAAGAGGCTTTAAATTCCAAAATGGAAAAATAAAATAAAATAAAATAAGCATATTGCACCACAACTAAAGTAATCAAACCAATCATCCTTGCCTTCAAGAGACAAAAGAAAACAAAACAAACAACCAAAAAAAACCTTTCCCTTTGACAAAATATACTCCACAATACTTTAAAAAATATTTTAAGAAGTGGGGGGATCCCTGGAAAAATAACTGTACCGTCTTAACTAAAAAGAAACAGGAAATAATGCTTCCTCCTCCTCTTCCAAACAGGAAGAATGAAGGCCTTCTGAGGATGATTGTACTACCCAATTCCCAATGATGCCCTTAAATTAACAAGGAGAATTATCTTCAATTACAGAAGGACAAAAACAAACTTCTCTAAGGGGCCCCATATAGCCAAAACTATCTTGACAAGAACAAAGTTGGAGGACTCACCGATTTTAAAAAATTATTACAAGATCACAGTAATCAAAACAGCACGAGGACAGACATGTAAATTGATGGAAACAAACTGAGAGTTCAGAATTGGACCTTCACATCTATGGCCAATTGATTTTGCCAAGGATGCCAAGTCCATTCAATGGGGAAAGAATATTCTCTTCAATAAATGATGCTGGGAAAACTGGATGTACACATGCAAAAAATTGAAAGTGGACCTCTACCTCATACCACATAGAAAAATTAACTCAAAATGAATCAAAGACCTAAATTTAACCAAAACTATAAAACTCCTATAAGAAAACATGGAGAATCACCTTTAGGACCTTTCATTCGGTGGTGGTTTCTTAGACTTTAAACCCAAAACACAAGGAACAAAAGAAAAAATAAATAAATGGGACTTCATCAAAATTAAAATCTTTTGTGCATCAAAGGATTTTATCATGAAAGTAAAAACACAACCTACAGAATGGGAGAAAATATTTGGAAACCACATATCTGATAAAGGATTAATATCTAGAACATATAAAGAATTTCTACAACTCAACAACGCTCAACAACAAATAGACAAAACTCAATTGAAAAAAAAGATGTGGTAATGGATAAAGTTGATGGTAGTACATTATAATAAGTATAACTAACACTGCTGATGTATAAATGTGACTGTGGCAGAAAGGGGAAGTCTAGGGAGGTTAATGTTAATTGAAAGACAGAGGATAATCTAGGGACTGGATAACATAGTGATTTTGGTGGTAGATGAGGATTGTGGTAATAATATAAATCCAATAATTTTCCTCTACTCAAGCTGTTAAGAATATGGTGATACATGGGAGAAATACAACTAATATAACTTATAGACTATAGTTAATAGTAATATTATAATATTTTTGTAGCAAAGACAAAGAAGGTACTATATCAATGTTAAAGGTAAAAAAAGAATATGGGATTTAGTTTTATGAGATATGAATATGATTAAGCATTTTTTCCTTCATTTTCTTCATTAATAAGGAGACCTTGATCATGTCATTTAACCAATGTGTTCATTTATGTATCTTTCTGAACATGAGAAACAATAGGGTTTATTTGGGGAATTAAATGAGAGAAATGTGCCTGGACAGAATTTTTTAAAGTAACGCTTCCATATTTTGTTAAGCTGCCTTTTGGCTATTGTTTTATTATTTGAAGTTGAAATAAAGTTTACTTTAAAAAATTATTTTAAAAAAAAGCAGGCAAAAGACTTGAATAGATATTTCTCCAAAGAAGATATACAAATGGCCAGAAAGCACATGAAAAGATGTTCAACATTATTAGCCATCAGGGAAAAGCAAATGAAAACCACAATGAGATACCGTTTCACACCCATTAGAATGGTTGCTATTTAAAAAATGGAAACTAACAAGTGTTGAAGCAAATACAGCAAAATTGGAACAATCATTCATTACCAGTAGCAATGTAAGATGGTACAGCCGCTGCAGAAAACAGTTTTGGCAGTTCCTCAGCAAGGTAAATATAGAACTATTGTATGACCCAGCAGTGCCTCTTCTAGGTAAAGATCCAAAAGAATTGAAAGCAGGCACTTGAACAGATTTGTACAACAATCTTCATAGCTGCGTTATTCACAATTGCCAAAAGATGGAAGCAACCCAAGTGTCCATCAACAGATGAATGGATAAGCTAAATGTGGTCTATGTATATATGGTGGAACAGTATTCAGCCTTAAGAAGGGATGAAGTTCTGTTAAATGCTACGACCTGGATGAAACTTGAGGACATCATGTTGTGTGAAATAAGCCAGACATAAAAGGACAAATACTATATGATTTCACTTATATGAAATAATTCGAATATACAAACTTATAGAGTCAGAAGCCAGAAGACAGGTTACTAGGGGCTGGGCGGGGATGGGAAATGGAGAGTTGATGCTTCATCGGTACAGAGTTTCTGTAGGTGTGATAGAAAAGTTTTGGCAATGGTTGGTGGGGATGACGGCACGACCTTGTGAATGTAATTACCACCGCTGAATTGTATATTTGAAAGTGGTTAAAATGGGAAATTTTAGGTTGTCTGTACATTACCAGAATAAAATTTTAATAAAACCATAGGACTACACAACACAGTGAATTCTAATGTAAAATATGGATGACGGTTAATAGTATAATTATAACAATATTGGTTCAATTTTATAACAAAGGTACCCCAGTAATGCAAAGTGTTAATAATAGAGAAAACCATGAGTGTGAGGGGGGTTATATGGGAACTCTGTACTTTCTTATGATTTTTCTGTAAGCCTACTACTTCTGTAATTTAAAAAATAAAAAATAGAAACAAAAAAAAAAAAACCTTTCTGATAGATACAGGTGCTACTCTGTCCACTGTAATTCCCACCCTGAGTTCCGCCCATCTCCCTCGGAGTCATTAAACTGTCTGGATGGTAGAGTCCAAGGCCGTCAAGCTCTTCCCATCACCACCCGGTGGTTGTCACTCTGAGCCCTTCTCTACCCAACACACATTTCTTCCCTGGGATACCACAGCGGGACATTTTTTGGGAGAGGCCTTTTATGTAAATGCATGTTCCTCAGCTGACCTCTCTCTAGAGCTACCTGGAGACTCTCCCACGCCACAGTGGATGCCGCTTCGCCTGTGTCTATGAATTTAACCCAACCTCGATGTGAGGCTTTGATTCTCTCTGGGGTGACAGTTCTGCTGGTGTGGGAAGAATTCTAGGAGCCAAACTCTTCAAAGTAGAAACTGACTTCTAAACCCTGTCTGTGCTTGCTTAGTACCCTTTAAAGCCTGAAGGATCGAGGCCTATTACAGGAGATTTTCTAAAGCGGGACGCTTAATTCTTGGCAGTGGCCCTGCCGTAGTGCAGTGCTGCCTCTTAACCTACCTCAGGGACATAGATATTGATTTACCCAAGACCTTGGGGTCGTAGGTAAGATCATGATTCCCCTTTCCCAATGGAACCCAATTTCTATTTAGTCTTCAACGCTACCTGAAGTGGCCCACTGCATCATGATGGACCGGGTTCTGCCTTCTTTAGCATCCCAGCAGATCCAAGTAGTCAATAGTCATTCACCTGGACTGTTTTGCCCCAGGGCTTTCCTGAAACTCCCACCTCTTCACTCCTGGATCAGCACAACCACTTCCTAAGCACTTGCCCTGCCCTTTCCCTGGCCCTACGTACGCATTGCTTCCACATGAGTCTTCCTAAAACACCATCTCTCTCATGGCTACCGCTGTGATGGCTTTGCCAAGGCCGTCCAGCCAAAGAGCACCAGGGCAGGGCGGTAGCTGAGTCACGTGGGTTAGGACTCGGTGCAGCGAAGGAGAACACACACCACGAGGAGGCAG
>JAKSZT010054030.1:67016839-67038154 GCA_026826555.1 Tolypeutes matacus
GGGCGGCAGGGAGCTCTCCTCAGGGCAGAACAAGCCCCCGCACACGGGGACGAGCCCGCGGCTTTCTCCGCTGCTCCAACTAAAAGCAGAGAAAGTCCTCACAGAAGAGAGCAGCGCGCATCATCCATCAGATAGCTCATACAATTTTCCCAACTCAAAGTACAATAAAACCTCACTAATACATGCGGAGAAAGAGAAGAGGTAAGAGTGGGAAGGAGAACACTGCTGGGATCTAAGCAGACGAGCCCAGGTAACCAACACGGGGCAGCTACTTCATATACGGACACCTGGGCCGGCTCACCCACAGCAAGCCCGCTGAACCGCAACGGGCAGGCGCAGCCGGGAAGCACCGCGCCTGAACCGCACCTGCTCTTGGGCAAATCCTGCCCTGCTCTTGGGCAAACCAGTTAAGCGGATTAGCCCTGCCTTCTCAGATACAAAGCTGACGCAAAGAGCCATAAAGTCATGGTGTCCAAAGTCACTTTTAGTTCTGTAAAAACAGACGATTAAGCCTAATTCTAGATTAAAATAAAATCCATTCAGGTGAATTTTAAAACTTGTAACAAATTCGGGTGCTTTCCCTGTTGTATTATCTGCCCAGATGTATCCAGGGCAAGAATCAAGGGCAGGTATAATAACCCGTTTCTTAGGCAAATCGAGTCACCCACTTCCCATCTGCCTAAGGATCACCCCCCATTTCCTCCAAGGCTCAGCCATAACCCCTAAATCAAAATTTTAGCTCTAGCACAATGGCAGGATTGTAAAGGACAACACAGCTGAACTCTGGAACGATGCCAACTTCTAATACTGAAAACTTCACAATTCCTTTCTAAGGAGACACATAAGCAAAAAGCCATGTTACTCACTCTATATGACGGAGGGACAGCAGCTAGAGGCCATGAGAACAGAACACAGCACAAGGAAGGAGTCAGCGGGAGGTTCTACAGAGACGTGAACAGTCCTTAATCTCTAAGATACACGTGGCTTTCTGCAAGTCTGAATGTACTTTGAGGACTCTGAGAATTAATTTTCTGACACTTGCTAACATTTACGGAAAAAGAATAAGATAACAGTAGCCTTTGTATATATTTGGCTTCTACCACATGCCAGACGTTGTGCCAGGTAGTTTGTACAAATTACTTGCGGTGCGCGACCAAACCCTCACAGGTGGAGAGTAACCTTCCTTTAAAAGTGAGGAAACGAGGCTCCAAACGACTGCATTCGCTGTTCCCGGGGTTACACAGATACTGAACACTAAGCTCAGGTGTGAGCACAGGTGCGTGCCCAGAGCCCAGGGCCAGCCTTCCCACGGGCATATGTGACCTCACTAATTCTGTGCAGCTATGTGCATGAGTTATATAAAGGAACTGAGCAACAGTAAAGTTGCTGAATAAGTTAACGGAAGTTATAATTAGTAAAACCTGCAGTTAGAAAAAACAACTATGGCAACTGACTTACAAAATTCCCGAGTCTATTTCATTAGCTAGCACTCCATTACAAAATGTGACCAGTCTCTCATATGCTGAGTACAATCTATCCATACATACAATTCTATTTCTATTTTTATCATTCTGTCTTTCATAAGCATAGCTATCATATACACATATATCATTTCAAAATCTGAGTCACTTAAGTTATTCACCAAGGCTCTAGATGACATATTTAAACTTAGGAATCAGCACCAAGAAATTACAAAATATCAACAGCAGAGGAACCGTAATAAAATAACTGAAAAACAGGTACTACCAATTATGCAAACTGCTGCTTACCCCCCCATTTCCCCACTCCCAGTGCTCCCCCTTAGAAGGGATCAACTTTTAACTATAACTTACTCACGTATTAAGCTTACTGTGTACTATCCATCTCCGGCAACAGAACGTAGCTCCTGGAGCAGGGGTTCGTAACCTTTTGTTCCACGGACCCCTTCCTAAGTCCACAGTATACTCTGTATTATTTAATAAACAGATCACACCCTCACCAACACATCTCCACAAGAATAATGTTTTTTGAGTTTCAATTCAAGCTCACGGCTTCCTGGTTAAGAACCCCTGTCCTAGAGGGAGGGGAGGGAATCTGTTTTGTTCACTGATGTTTCAAGTACATAGAACCCTGCCCAGCCCAGTCAGGTGCTAGGGAATTTGCTGAACAGGCAGCACGCCTGTCACCCCTCCCACTTCTTCCTGCAGCCCACCTGAGCCACCCTCCTAATTCCTGGCAGATGAGACTGCAAGAACACGAACAGACTATTTCAGTCAGATGCCAAATCCATGTCTACCCAAATTATCAATGTGAGGTTAAAAAGTACAGCAATATTGTTTAGGACATTATTTTTTACCTTGTCAATACAGGAGAAATCAGGGCAAGTATCAGGCAATAACAAACTTACCTTTCCACAATCCATTCCGGTCGAATTACTTTTTCCCCCTTTAATTCCTTAATTTTGGCATGAGGAAGGTTTGTAGCAATAATGTGAGTTGTTTTGGATCTGGAGTAATACACATGGTACTGGCCTCCGTGCAGCATCATTAGCTTTCTCAATTCCTCAGCGGAAGGATCTGTGAAATCAATATCGAAATATATTAAGAGTTTTATGTACACAAAGGTTGGGCCCTGGGCTGAATAATCCCTTTTCAGGCCAATTTTCAGAGTTCCCTTTCTCCTTGGCGGTGCTACTGGGAAGCAGAGGCAGGAGTGTAGAAGCCACGCTGCCATGAAAGCCTCCTCCCCGGGCGGTCCAACGTCGACCACCCGGAGATGCCCGGGGGAGCCAACGGGGACCTCGAGCAGTGACTCAAACACTAATAATGGAGCAAGTGTGGGTTTTTTTGTATTTTTTACCATATTTAGCATATAACCTTGATACTGGCATCTTATGTTTTAAAAATTTAACAATTCTAAACCCACCCACACATGGATCACTTTACACAGGCTCCAACTAATCCTTCGGCTCCTACAAGGTAAGACAAGGGCAGTCAAGACCGATATACTGCTTATGCCTGCTACAAACAACCTTATTATGTGGCTTAATAGACTTCACTTCCATTAAGCTTAATAATTTTTATTTTATTTAAGAAAATTTAAGAACACTAACTCAAAGAGCTAATCTTACTCAGTTAACTAATATGAAATTGCATCAAGGCTAAAAAGGAAAAGTTCACCAAGACAAAAAAAAAAAGTATCAAGGACCAAGAAACACGTTTTAAACGTTTGTTTCTTATTACTGTATTCTTAATGAAACGAAATTATAGCAAAGTATCTTCAACCAGAATCAATACTGCTTATGCTTCTCCATAAAAAGGAATGCCCAACTCACTGAAGTCACGCTGCGACCTCCACTATTACATCCACAATAGACTAATTATCTTCAGTAGCTCTTTTGTTTCTTCCACTGATCATCCTAATGAACTCTACATCACACAGCACCTGGTGTCAGCTGTACCTAGGGGAACGTGCTCACAGGAGGCTCACGTATCCACTTTGTTATCCAAGCAAAACAGGTTTTCCTTAAGCCCCAGCAATACGGGTCCAAGTATTTAAATAAACATCTTTATTGTGACGACTGCCTAATTGGGTGGGCTCTAGTCTTCAGAAGAAGAAAAAATTAACCTACCATATACTGTTATGCCAGGTCTGCCTAAGCCTGGTAAGTTCTTGCTGCCTAGAAGTTATCTGACGGTACTGATGGTGCATACTAGCACTGTCCAAGAGAAAAATAACGTGAACCACAAAAGCAAGCCACGTATGTAATCTTAAATTTAATAGTGGTCACACATTAAAAACATCAAAAAAGTGAAACTAATTTTAGAAATGTGTAAAACTCAATAGTACCAAAATATTATCATTTCAACATGGAATCAGTATTAAAAATTGAGATATTATGCATTCTTTTTTTCACACTGTCTTCAAAATCCAGTGTGTATTTCACAATGACAACACTTCTCCATTCACACCTGCTTTCAAGTGCTTGAAAGCCATGTGGCTGATGGCTACCTTACTGGACAGTGCAGGTGCATCTTCCTACTACGCAAATAAGAACTAAAAACATATTTTTTCATCTTTTTAAAAAATTTTATTGAAGTATATCATTCATACACAAATATACATAATTAAGTGTATAGTAAAATTTGTGAATTTACAAAACAAACATGCATATAATTATATGAGGCTCTCATACAAATCTCCCCACCACCAACACCTTACATTGCTGTGAATCATTTGTTACAAACTCTGAAAGAGCATTGGTAAAATGTTACTACCAACTATAGCCCATTTCTTACACATTTGGTTTATTTTTCTCCCAACCCACCCAATTATTAACACCCTATATGAGTACTATATATTTGTTATCCATCAGGAGAAAAATTCTCCTATTTGTCCTGTTAACCACAGTCCATATTCCATCTCTGGCTTCCCTGTGTTATACAGTCCCATGCTTTGTACACTCCATTCAAAGTGCACACTCTGTGGCTCTCATTTTCAACACAGTTTCTGCTGTCATCACTTCAGTCAATTTCAGAACGTTTTCATTACTCCAAAAGGGAAAATCCCATACCCCCTTATAGCCCGCTATTGTCTCTTAGTATTGAAAAAATATCTCGGTATTGCTGCAAAATATTACAATGTCACTGTTAACTATGATGGCAGTTTGAGATTTATGAATCCCCAAAAAGATAAGGGTTATGTTTGTAAACTGTTCTGTTCCTCTGGGTGTGATACCCTTTGACTGTATTGAATTCAAAGACTTTACATTTACTTGATTAAGTCAAGATTAGGGTTTTGATTCAACACGACATTAGGGCGAGTCAGGGTTGAGTCCCTGCACCTTTAATGGGCTATATAAATGGACACTCACAGAGAAGAAGAAGATACGGAAGAGAGCTTGGTCATTTCGGTCCTGCCACGTGACAGAAAGGAGAAGAGAGACAAGCCCTATGCCAGGCTGACATAGGAAACCTTGAGAGACGAGCCCTAGGCCAGCCTACAGCTGAGATGGGAAGAAGCTGGGCCCATGGAGCCTTAAGAGGAAGAAGGAAGGAGAGACCAGGCAAAGATCGCCCGCCATCTTGCTTCAACATGTGGCAACAGCGTTTGGTGAGAAAGCAGCCTTGAGTTGGACTCTTTAGGGCCTTGTAACTGTAAGCTTTTACCCCAAATACCCTTTATAAAAGCCAACAGATTTCTGGTACTTAGCATCAGCACCCCTTTGGCTGACTAATACAACTATGGTTCATAAGATACGTTGGTTTTAAGTTTCCTGTGTGACACCATATTCTCAGCATTTTGTAAAAGAAGTGCATTCTTCTATTTATACTATTAACCACAATCTTCATCCACCACCAAAATCACTGTTATATCTTCCCTAGATTATTCTCTAGTTTCCTTTCAGTTGATATTTTACTTCCACACACTACCCCTTTCGGCCACAATCACATTTATAAATCAGCAGTGTTAGTTATACTCACCATAATGTATTACCATCAACTCTATTAACTTCCACACTTTTATAGTTAGCCTTATTAATAATGCTATACACATTAAGTATCACTCCCATTCTCAACCCACATTCTATTTCCTAGTAACCTATATACTCTATAGAATTTACCTCCGTGAGTACTCATTGTACGTAGCTCGTATTAGTGAGACCACACAACATCTGTCCTTTAGTGTCTGGTATTTCACTTAATATAATATCCTTGAGGTACATCCATGTTGTCATGTGCATCCCGATTTCATTTCTTCTTACAGTTGAATAGTATTCCATTGTGTACATACCGCACTTTGTTTATCCATTCATTGGCTGATGGACACACTTGTGCTGTTCCCGTATTTTAGCAACTGTGAATAACGCTGCCATGAACATCAGGGTCCAAGTGTCAGTTCAAGTCTTTGCTTTCAGTTCTTCTGAATACATTCCTAATAACAGGAATCATTACAGCTGGATCACACGGCAGTTCTATATTCAGCTTCCTTTGGTATTGCCTGTGAGGACCCAGGGCCCGGGCTCCCCTAAGCCCACAGCACATAGCCGCCTCTGTGACCTGGACGTAAGTTAAAGGCTAACAACCTTCCCTGGGGGAAAAGGATGTAGAGATGGTATCGTAAAGCACAATCTCCTTGGAGCACCGAAACGTCATTCCTGCGCACACAGTGGTAACATCACCAGACCCCATATGTGCACGTCACGGGACCCTGCAGAAACTCTGTTCTCATACCCTGCGGAATGTCTGTGTTTTGAAACCCCTTATATCGCTCCTCATTTTCCCGTCTCTTTGCATAGCACTAACTTCACTCTCCCGATTGCCACCACTGGAAGCTCTCTGTTATTCCTAAGTCCAAATAACGCTTATATCTGACTCAGTGCCAGGCGTGTTCTTTGGTCTCGCGGCTGCCCCAACCCGTGCCCTTCAGGAGTTTGGTTGGAACAACTGGTGAGCAATGAGCCAGGAGACGGAAGGTTCACCGGCAGTAACAGGCATGAGCTCAGGGAAAGAAGAATCCACGGGGGATTCCTGGGTTGGCCTATAATGTCCATGTGGGAAGGGGTGGCTGCCCTCCTGGTGAGTGGGGACCGCCGAGAGAGTACAGGGATACCCTAAAAACTCCGGCAGGTATGCTGGCTGTACTACAGCAGACAGCAGAGCAATTGCACTTAAATAAGAAAAAGGGAGACTGCTACAGAGCAGTGGCTCTAGCATGGCCCATTAGGAGCCTTGTATATGGCTAATGAGGCACAAGCAGCAAAAACCTCTACGTGCCCCTTAGGAGAAAAGTTAAAGCTAGAAAGGGATATGTGCCTGGCACAGGCAGAGATGAAAGCTTTAACCATCACCTACACTGAGTGGATGACCAGTTGGAAACCCCGGCTTGTAGAAATGCTCGAGCCAGGGGCTGAAGGCTGCCTCGAGTCCAGGTCCTGAGGATACTGACAATCTTGGCAGGACCCTAAGGCATGGGATCCCAGGGACTCTTCCTCAGATGGGGAGAAAGAGGGGGAGTGGGAGGTGGAAGACGACGAGGAGCCCCCGAGGGTGCGCCCTATGAGACCACAGAAGTGGAAGGTGTTACAGGACCAGCCCCCTGAGGTCCAACATTTCCAACCCCCTGAGCAGAAAGAAGTTACAAACCATGAGGGACTACTCTGCTGCTGAGCTGGGAGATTTAGGGTCTCTAGAGAGTCCCTGCCTAACTGGCTTCTAAGGTTATGGGACACTGGAGTGGAAGGAGTTGTACTATCTGGTGTGGAAATGAGTAAATTGGCATCCGTCTCCACCCACCTTCTCCGCGTCAGCGTTTATACACCACCTCTTGCGAAACAAAAACAGCTTTGCTATTGGTATGGCTGGTTGGTGGAAGAAGGCTGCGTGGCCTGATTTAGGGGATATACCCCACGCCACCCCTCACTGGCAATCTATGGAAGAGTTACAGGATGTTTTACAGGGACTGGGGATGAAACATGCCACTTACGCCACCAACGTCGTGGGGCCTGACACTGAAGCTTTCACGAAGGAATGAAAGATACTGCACTAACACTGCTCCAACCATTATTATGGACCTCTGGGGCCAATCCTGAGCCCCCTGGTGGGCACCTGAGTCGCGAGCTGCACAGGCTATAGCAGACTTAGGGGGATCGGACAGGCTGCGGAGAAAGGGGGCTGGGCGCTGGGAGGCAGGAAAGCACCATGAGGACATGATGGTCGAAATCGTGAGTGATGCAAAAGCAAATAAATGTGCGTAGATCTTATTTCCACGGGCACCAAGCTAGAAACAACAGGCAGGCAGCCCATCGAGGTTTTAGCGAGACTTTGGAGCAAGCTCCCTTAGGATAAGAGATTTACGAAACCATCCCCTCAGAATGCTGAGGGAGAAGGGGAAATAGGAAAAAAGCTGCCACCCCAACCCTGGGAGATTTCTGCCTCCCCTGCAGAAGCCTGGCAGGCACCCCTCCCCCTACCATGGGGGAGGGGTCAAGATCCCTAGGTAAGAGCAGTAACTGGGGATCCCAGGGATCTAGGACACATGTAGTGTTAACTATTCATTGGTCCCCTACTAATCAGCAAAGAGTATTAGCCTTGGTAGACAGGGGAGCTGAGTGTACGTTAATTGATGACAATGTAGCAGGACTCCATGGGCCAGCGCTGGCTAAAGGCAGCTATGGAGCAGGGGGGACAATTTATGCTAAGCAAAATTTAGTTTTACAAATTGGACAATTACCTTCCCAAAGACATACAGTGTGTATTTCTCCTACATCCAAATATATTTCAGGAATTGACGTTCTCCAGAATGCTGCCTTGCAGAGAACCATGGGAGAATTCCACCTCCGATGCAGAGTAATAAATGTGGTGCTGAGGGCTAAATGGTCCCCAGTGAAGGTGCCCTCACCCCGAAGAACTGGGGCGACCAAACAGTACAAACGTCCAGGGCAGGGGTGGGGAGGATCAGGAAATTACTGCTACAATTAAGGAATTAGAAAGGGCAAGGATAATACTAACCACCCATGGTCCCTTCAATAGTCCTGTATGGCCAGTACGAAAGCCTGATGGAATGTGGCCCATGACAGCAGATTATTGTGGACTAAAAAAAGTACCACCACTGCATGGAGCATTCCCAAACACTGCTGGTTTATTGCAAGAAATTAGTACCCAGTTACGTCACTATCACTTTGTTTTAGATCTTGCTAAAGCTTTCTTTAGTATCTCTGTAGAAAAGTCAAGCCAGCTTGCATTCGCCTTCACGTGGGAAGGCCAACAGTAGACTTTCACGGGGCTTCCCCACGGCCATGTGCACAGCCCGACCGCCTGTCATGGCCTCGTGGCAAAGATCTGGGCGTGTGGAAGAAACCTGTGGTCGTAAGCCTATTCCATTGTATGGATGATATTAAATTAACCAGTAATTCTCTTTCAGAATTAAAAGATGCATCAAGGACAACAGTATCTCATCTTGAAAGCCAAGGATGGGCAACTGGCTATCCATTGGGACAAGTTGCAAGGCCCTGGCTGCTCTGTCAAATTCTTGGGTTTGTTTGGTTGGGAAAGACAAAAGCTGTACCTTCTGCTGTAATCGATAAAGTGCAATGTCTTCCCACACCTCAAAACTCCAAAACAATTGATGGCCCTTCTGGGGTTGCTGGGGTACTGGAGACCGTTCATCCCTCATTTAGCTCAAATATTAAAACCACTGTATGTGCTGATCAGGAAAGGACATGCATGGGAGTGGGACGACCCCCAGCAGGCTGCTCCTGAAGAAGCAAAGAGGGCAGGAGCACAGGCTCAAGCACTGAGGGGGTGGACCCTGACTTGCCCTGTGAATTGGACAAGGCCAGCACCCATACTGGCTTCGGAGGGGTCTGTGGAAAAGGCAACATTCTAAGCGAGTACCCCTTGGGTTTTGGTCACAATTATGGAAAGGGGCTGAATTACCACACAGCCCCTTAGAGAAGCAGCTGTGTGCAGTATGCAACACCTTGTTGCAAGCAGACGGTTTAACCCAAAAGTGCCCAGTCATTCTAAAGACTGCCATCCCTATCCACAGGTGGATGCAGAAACTGGGAACAAATCTCCCTCTGGCAGTGCACAATTAAGTACCTGAACAAAGTGGGAAGCTTACCTGCTGCAGCACAAGGTTTTCAACACCAGCCCTTTAAGTACTGAAATGCACTAGATCCCAGCCTCAGTGTCTTACACAGAAGATTCTTCAGCCCAAATTACAACCCCCAAGGTGGCCGCTGAAAGCACAGAACAGTCCCAGAGAATGCACAGTGCACAGATGGTTCGGCTGGGTGACAGCCTCCCGCAGGCACAGCCTGCAAAGCGGTCAGTGGGCTGAATAAATAGCTGTGTGGATGGTCACAGCACACGAGCCCGGGAACGCATCAGCAATCTGTGCTGACAGCTGAGCAGTCTACACAGGCCTGACCACCTGGACACAACCTGGAAACAAGAACAACGGACAGTCGTGGGTCGTCCTCTGCGGGGGAGAGATCTGTGGGAGGACACCTGGGACGCCTGCCGGCGGGAACAGGTAACGTCTATTGCGTCCCTGCCCGCTCCTCTAACAACCCCTCGGGAATCTCGAGGCAGATGCCCTCATGACGGTCCAGAGCCCTAACACTGAGACCCGAGAAGCGGTGGAACGGCTCCACAGCAAAAGCGGACATCGTGGCACCAGGCCCTGTGGCAGCAGTTCCAGCTGCCTGTCACTCGCCAGCAGCTCGTGGACATCACCCACAAGTGTCCATCATGCTCGCTCTGATGACCGTGACAACTGCCTCACCGATGGGACATCCTGGCCGAGCACAGACCCCAATAACACGACGGCAGTGGATTACGTCAGCCCCCTCCCGCTCTCAGAGGTACGCCTTCCCTGCCGCAGACACCGCCACAGGCCACTACTCACTGCTTAGATAAAGTAGGTGCCCTATACGGGGTGCCAGCCCAAACTGACAGGGACTGAGGAGCTCGAGTTACCAGTCACCACATGCAGCCTTGGGCAATGGACCAAGATATTGCTTGGACTTTCCACTTACCCTATAACCCCACTGGAGCAGGCCTTATCGAAAGGATGAATGGCCTTTTAAGGAACAAATAAAAGGCGACAATGGATCTTTACAACAATGGATTAAGAGGCTGTATCCAGCCTTGGCCCCCGCGGGCTGAGGCCCCTGCTCCAGCTGAAATGCTAACAGCAGGGCCGATGCGGGCCTAGAGGATACAAGTTAAAGGGCTGCAGCCCCAAAGGGGAAGGAACACTAATCTGTTGTTGCCTCTGCCTCAAACCAGACAAGCTGGGGAAATGAGGTCCTCTGGCCATGGTACTGGCCGATGCAGCCTTGCTGTTGGGAATTTTAAGCCCATGGGGAATAGGAGGCACCTAAAACATTGTTAGAGGACCACAATTTATATAAAAAAATGCCAGTAAAAATATTAATAATCCAGGTTCTCCTATTCCTGCTGGGGCCCTATATGTGCCTATGCAGACCCTACATATGCTTAAACTAGTTTTTTATGTTACTGTAGAAAATTCAGAGAATTTAGAATGTATTTTAAAATGTATGGTATTGGTATTTCAGCCCTCATAGGACTCCCCTGCCTGCTACTCTGCTATCTACTAATGGAAATGTTGCTTGTACACGGTTAGACCAGCACAATCTGCCCCTAATTGTTCCCCATAAACATCTTTCTTTTCGCCCTCAGCGCCCCAGCCAATACCTTTCCACAGTGGGCTTGGGCAGTAACCCATGTCCACAAGCGACCCCAATGCGGGGTTTGCACAGGCTTAGCATCCTCGGGTGCTACTGGCCTTCCTGGGACATCACTCCTGCAGACTGGACGGCGTGGAACGCCTTGCTGGCATGGCAGCTGTTTAGAGTATCCTCTTATTACCACTCTTATTTCTGCAGGGTCTGTGGTAATGTCCCCCCTCTCATTTCTGATTTTAATTCATTTGCATCTTCTTTTTTTCTTCGTCACTCTAGCTAAGGATTTGTCGGTTTTGTCGATTCTATTGGTTTTCTGTTCTCTATTTCATTTCTTTCTGCTCTGATCTTTACTATTTTTTTCCTCCAGTTTCGTTTGGGGTTAGTTTGTTGTTCTTTTTCTAGTTCCTCCAGGTGTGCAGTTAGAACTTCAAATTTAGCTCTTTCTTCATTTTTAACATAAGCATTGAGTTACAATTTTCTCCCTCAATGCTTCCCTTGCGGTGTCCCATAGGTTTTGATATGCTGTGTTCTCATTTTCATTTGTGAAGATATTTACTGAATTCCCTTGCAACTTCTTCTTTGACCCACTGATTATTTAAGAGTGTGTTGTTTAATTGCCACGTATTTATGAATTTTCCATTTTTCCATCCGTTACTATTTCCAGCTTCATTCTGTTATGATCAGAAAGTGTTTCGTACGTGTTTTTAAACTTATTAAGACCTGTCTTGTGACCCAACACGTATGGTCTATTCTGGAGGAGGATCCATGAGCACTTAAAAAGAATGACTCTCTTGCTGTTTTGGGGCATAAGGCTCTCTAAATGCCTGTTAGGTCTATCATTCAAGCTCTCTGTTTCCTTATCCTCTGTCCAGGTGTTCTATCCACATGCTGAGTGGTGTACTGAAGTCTCCAACTATTACTGAAGATACATCTGTTTCTCCCTTCAGCTTTGCCAGTGTATGCCTCATGTATCTTGGGGCATCCAGCTTAGGTTTTTCATGTATTATTTCTTCTTGGTGAGTTGCCCCTTTTATTAATATATAATGCCCTTCTTTATCCCTTGTAACAGTTTTGCATTTAAAAGCCATTTTGTCCAGTATTAATAACACTACTCCAGCTTTTTTGTGGTTACTATTTGCATGGAATATCTTTTTTCCAACCTTTCACTTTCAACCTGGTTGTGTCCTTATATCTGAGGTGAGTTTCTTCAAGCTATAGATAGCTCCTATTTTTATTTATCCACTCTATAAGCTTTTTCAATTGGAGAGTTCAAGCCATTAACATTGAATGTTTTTTTTTTCTCACTCAATGTTATTACTGTAATTGCATTATTTACTTCATCCATTTTGTCATTTCGCTTTCCATTGTCATATCTTACTGTTGTTTGTCCTTTCACTCTACCTAATAATCTTCATTCTTCTCCAAGTCTCTCACCCTTTAAATTTTTTTTAAGTTCAGATTGCAGCACTCCCTTTAGTGTCTCTTGTAATTCTAGTCTTTTGGTAAAATACTCTCTCAGTTTTGCTAGTCTGTGAAGACTTTAAACTCACCCTCATTTTTGGAGGACAGTTTTGCTGGACACAGAATTCTTGGCTGGCAGTTTTTCTCTTTCAGCACCTTAAATACATCACACCACTTTCTTCTCTCCTCCATGGTTTTTGATGCAAGATCAGCACTTGAATCTTATTGAAGTTCTCTTCTATGTGATGCTTTGCTTTTCTCTTGCTGCTCTCAGAATCCTCTATCTCTGATAGTTGTCATTCTGGATAGTAGGTGTCTTAGAGTAGGTCTATTCACATTTTACTGTTTGCAGTGCGTTGCCCTTAGATATCGATATTTATGTCTTTCATGGTTAGTTTTTGGTCAGTATTTCTAAATATTCTTTCTGCTCCTTTTCCATTTTCTTGTCCTTCTGGGACACTGATAACGTGTATGTTTGTCATTCACTTTGTCCCTCAATTCCCTGAGAACCTGTTCCACTTTTTCCCATTCTTTCTTCTTTCTGGTCTGTCTTTTCAAGTTCAGGTGGTCTGTTCTCAATATCACTAATTCTGTCATCGATCAATTCAAATCTGCTGTTATGTGCCTCTATTTTTTTTTTTTTTTTAAGGAGGTCCTGGGGATTGAACCTAGGACCTCATACATGGGAAGCAGGCACTCAACTGCTGAGCTACAGCCACTCCCCAATGAGAGATGGTTTTTTCATTTGTTTGTTTGCTTTTAGGAGGTCAACCACTTGAGCTACATCCACTCCCTCTAATGTAGTTTTTTTTTTTTTTTTTTAGCTAGTATCTTTTATTGTCAGACTTTCTTTGAGCCAACAAACACAATTTCGCAGGGTTGTCCACAGTGATAAGGCAGACTTCTTTCTTTGTGGGTAGACTTGGTTGAGCCAAGTCTTTACAACTTTTCCATATAAAAATAAAAAGTCCAAGTTCAGATTAGTTTTCTTCTGGTCATAAAAGCTGATTTATTAACAGGTGCTTGGTTCAGACCACCTTATAAAATTGGGATAAAATATGTGTGTGATTTATTAAAGCCTCACCGTTTTAGTGTGAGGGTCCTTTAAACATTTGCTCACATGTTACATCTTTCAAGAATTGCAGCATCTTTCCCTTATAGTCAACATAGTAATATTTTAATCTATCCAGAGAGACACAAGCCTAACCTTCAAAGAAACACTTTTTTTTTTAACTTAAAATCTTTTAGAAACTAAAGACTCCAACATGACTTCATATTGTTCTAAAAATGGGCACTGGAGTCATGTTTACAAGTGGTTTATAAATACCATTATCTCGTAGACTGCATACCTGTTTATAATACAGCAGACGCAGAATGCAGACTTGCTACGCGTAAAACAAAACTGAGTCAGGGATGTGTTTTTCGAAATACAGCAAAGACAGGAAAATCCAGGATTCCGGTCTGTTAATAAAAGCCCCTTATAAAGTAACAATTGAAGACTATAACTCTGAACTATTAAAATATACAGACAGACTGTTTACACCATTGCACGTCCTTTCTCCCTTTGCTTTTAATGTTCACGAGACCAGGATCTTTTAAAGGGACGAGTTTATGGAATACACACACGCTCAGGCAAGCACATATACTTAAAAGATGAAACGAAGAAAAAAGTTAATACGTGTCCATGCAGAAGGCTGCCAGCAGCACTCCAACTCAAATACACTGCCCCTTCGCGCTCCCTTGCTCCCCGCCGCCTCCCTCGCCTCCCTCCAATGTGGGGCACCAGGCTGGAGGGTTAGTGCAGTGTTGATGGCCAGAGACCCTGTCCCCCACCTTGCCGAGTTCTCTAAGTCTCCAGCAAAGGGGAAAAGCATTTCCCTTCAGTAGCACAGTTAAGGTCGATTAGTGTTGGTTCCACAAGTTAAGGCACTTCTTGGCAGCAGTGTGAGTTTTCTTCCCCCCCTCCCCCATTTCTTTTTTAAGGCATGAGTTTTTTTAAACTCATCCATTGTGTCTTTCATTCCCATAAGCCCTGCTACTCTTCTTTGCAGGCTTTCAAATTGTTCTTTATGCTCACCAAGTGTCTTTAATAGCTTTTATCTCTTTAGTCATATTTTCCTTCAACTCTTTGAATTGATTTAGGAGATTTATGTGATTGTCATGTTTAGTTTTTTTTTTTTTTCTTTTTTCTTTTTTTTTATTATGGGTAAAAATCAAAATTCTCACAATACATACAAACATTTGCAAAATGATATATAAAGATATATGCATATATGTGTATTTGCTTACAAAAATGTTATTTATATATATATTAGTTTTCTTAAATCCTATATCTTGTCAGGATATTTGGTTTGTTCCTTTGGCTGGGCCATCTCTTCCTGTTTCCTAGTATGGCTTGTAATTTTTTCCTGATGTCTAGGCATCTGAATATGTTGGTGAATTTATTCTGATGGTCTATTTCTCTCTTTTGGCTACTGTTTTTTTTTTTTTTCTTTCACGACTCTTCTTTGATTTTGGTTCAACTTATTTTGAGCCTTTAAAATTACCCAGCTTAAGTTATGAAAATTGGGCCAGGGACTCACTAAAGTGGAGATTTTCTCCCAGGAATTCAGGCTAAGGGAGACCTAAAAACCGTTTTTCTCCTTGCAGTTTCCCAGCGAGCCAGCAGATGGCACTTCTCAGTGAACCTTTCCACTGAGGTGTTTCTTTCAACCCCCGCTTGCCCGTGTTTCTGGTCTGGCCAGAGCCAAGATTCAAAGTGGGCTCTGCTGGCTGAATTCACTGAAGAGAAACCCCTCTCCTGCCTCCGCTGCACCCTCCCCTCTTCCCAGAGAGGAAGACACCTGTCCCCCTCTCGGTCAGCTACAGTGGGCCATGGGTTTTATCCAGGCCCACTAACCTTTAACCATTTGGTTTAACCTTTAACCATTAACCTTGAGGGTGGGGAATGGGTGCCCTTCCCGGCCACCGTTTCAGGCTCTTCGTCTCTCTGTCCCTTGCCCTTCTGGGGGTTGTGCAGCACTGTCCTGGTCTGTGACCCCCAAAGCAGGTCCCTCACACAGCTTTTGGCTCATTCTACATTGTTTCTGTGAGTGAGCTGAGCCCTGCCTGCCTACTCCAACGCCACCTTCCCAGAACTCAAAATCATATTTTTAAAGAAAAGGAATTAAAAACTCATAATGGACATATTTCAAGGGATAAGAAATCAAAGCAACCAAGCTATAGCGTAACAATATTTTAAGGTAAAACAGTGGAGAACAGCCAGTCAGGAATCTAGCTTACTTCCTTTCTTTAAAATTAGAGAATCTGCCTGATCTTATTTAAAAAAACAGTTTAAAGTATCAAATTAAAGGCCAGATATAATGCAATATGGACAGGCACTAGATCCAATAAAGGGCGTAGAAATAAAAAAAGAATTATTTTACAAGTTAATCTACAACTTTCCTATACTAATTCTAATTCAATTAAATCACTTAAAGAGAAAACAGCAGGCTGTCTTCTTCTATTTAATCAAAAGATATGTCAGGAATGCATTAACCTTCCATATATACAGTCATAAAGCATTCTCTCTTCTAGTATTAACAGTTGCTTTTGGAAACCTGATTTCTTTAGACATTGGGAACTGGAAAGCCTGGAGAGTTCACTGTCCCTCTACTGGATGAAGATCAGTGGGCTCCTGGAAGGCTCAATTCTGAAAGCTCTGGGACATTCTTCAGTGTGACACAGACCAAAAAGAAACAACCTCATCAAAAAGTAAGAGTGTGTAAGCTCTGGAATTAGACTGACGTGGGTTTAATCGAGGCTTTAACACCTTTTTGCTGTGTGACTTTGGACAAGTTGCTTAATTCCTCTATTAGTCAGGCAAAGGGGTGATGATGCAAAGTACCAGAAATCTGCTGGCTTTTATAAAGGGTATTTATTTGGGGTAGAAGCTTACAGTTACCAGGTACTAAAGATTCCAACTCAAGGTAAGAAGTACTTGCTCACCAAAATCTGTTGCCATGTGTTGAAGCAAGATGGCGGGTGATGTCTGCAAGGATTCAACCTTCCTCTTTCCTCTTAAGGCTCCATGGTCCCAGCTTCTTCCGATCTCAGCTAGCATAGGGCTTGTCTCTCTTCCCAGGGCCTGTGGATCCTCTTCCGTGTCTATGGAGCTCTATCTCTTTTCTCATGTATCTGCTTCTCTCTCCTTGAGTGTCTGTTTATATAGCTCACAAGGGGGCAGGGACCCAAACTGAGTCGCCTTAATGACGACTCAGGTCAAATCAAAACCCTAATCTTGATTTAATCAAACAAATGTAAAGCCTCTGGATTTACATCAACCAAAGGCTGTCATGCCCAGAAGAACAGACCGGTTTACAAACCTAACCAATATCTCTTTTTGGAGCTCATAAATAATATCAAACTGCCGCAATTCCTAAAGATGAAGCCTCACACACAGAAAGCACTCAATGTGAAAAGTGCGGTTTTTTGTAAACTAGGATCACAAATGAACTCCTGCCTGGTAACGTATGTAATTTGAGACTCCTGACCTAGACCCTACAAAAAAATGGAGAAAAGACGACACATGGCACAGGGTGCCCCCAAAACTCAAACCAAAGGAGAGCTGCCAGTCGTGCACCCAGACGGCAGCCAGGGGGCGCTCCGCCAGCCCTGACACCCTGGCCCCGTGAAAACCAGGCATGCACCGTGGCTGGTGGCTGCCTCTGTTCTGATTTTTTTTTTGAAATTTTTAAAATAATATTTCTGTCTGGCTCTATTTTTTTTCAGCAGAGAACATATTCTGATATTGTACTTCCAAAAGAATCCAATAGATAACTCTGAAGACTTGCCTAATAAACTCATTTTTTGCGGAGCTTAATACTGCCCTTTAATTCAGCAAATATGGGGTTAAGAGAAAATGCTTGGGAAACAGTATCCAGCACCCTGAAATCTGCATGACCCCAGTTTTAAGTGACACGCTGCCTGTGGGAACACCCTCCACTGCAACCTAGGACACGAACCAGTTAAGTCTGAAATTACCTTGTCTATTTGTCTACTTGTTTATTTTCTGGTTCCTCTCTGGAATAAATGCTCCCTGAGGGAAAGAAGCTTCTCTGTCTTGTTCATTTCCTCTGGCGCACAAGAGGCGCTCAGTAAATATGTGTTCAATCGAGATTCCCCAGCACAGCACACATCCTGCTGGAGCCCACCCCTCGAGCCCACGTGGGGTGTAAGAGTGTCAACACCTCGAGTCTCTAGACACTTAACTCACTCACGCACAAAGTAGAGCAGCCACAGCGCCCAGTTTCGAAGAGCGCAGTCTCCAAACGAGACCGGTACATTCAAACCCCAGCTCTATCGCTTGCCAGCTAGCTGTGTGGACCTCAACTTCCCATGGCCTCTGTTTCCTCACCTGTAAAACGGGGGTGGAACAGTGCCTCGGCGGGCTGCTGTGGGGATGAGATTTACAAATTGCTGAGGAGAGTGCCTGCACATAGTCAGCTGTACCAGCGTCGTGGCACAGCGGTCACCTCCGACCCCAGAGGGCCCGGTCCGAGGCTGCTCTGCACCAATAAACCCTTCAAGCTTTTCGATGCGTGACAGCACCAGGAGTGTATGTCCTGAGCCCCCCCACCCCTCCTCCTAGTGCCCCTGCAGGGTGCCCATCCCTCAGTACCTTTTCCTTCAAGAATGTCACTGGCGAGGAATAAAGAAAAGAGGATGAAAAAACCAACAAAGCAAATCAAAAATAGATTCAGGGGAGTTCTAACCCTCCAAGTCTTTTCAACCAATGCCACATTCTCAAGCCTATCAAAACTTAAAGACCTTTTAGAGATCTAATAACCATGTCCTTTCCCACAACAGGAAACAATCCCAATCAAGTTGAAACAATTGGGCCAATTTAAATAGTTAATATTATTAATAGCAAGTAAGATTAATATCCCCTAGTTCCTGTTATAATCCCTGTTGTCTTTCCCTTTTTTTTTTTTTTTTTTTTTAAATACAGAGGAGTATAAAGAAGACAATTTTTTAAGTCACCAACAAAAACATCACCTAGAGACTACCAACGGCATTTTGGTGGAGACCCTTTAAAGCAGAGGTTCTTAACCTTTTTTGTCCCATAGGCCCCTTTGCCAGTCAGGTGAAAACCAAAGCCCCCTTCTGAGAATGTAGCAGTATTTAATAAATATACCACACGCGCACCAACTCGTCCCCACAAGAATAAGGTTTTTTAAAAATTTTCAATTCAAGCTCTTGGGCCCCCTGAAATCTTAAAGGGTCCGTGGTGCCTTGGTTAAGAACCCCTGTTTTAAATGAACCAGGCACCGCTGAAGCCAGGAAGTCCCTACAGCCTTGGCGCTAACAGGAGATTGTTTTTTTTTTCAGGGACGTGAGCCAACCTAATTATTTCCTTAGAGTTCTATCAAATTCTGAGACACGCAAATTATTACTAAATAAACGCACTTAATATTTCTTATAAATAGCATCAGTTTTATGTTCACTCAAGACAATCCTAGGAAGGTATATTATTCTCATTTCAGAGAAACAAAAGAAATTAGGGAAACTTCCCAAAGTCATAAACAGCTAACAGAAGAGCCGTCAAGTCCACGTTTGTGACTCCTAAAAACTGAACATACTACAAGCCTGGGTTGAGAGGCTTGGTTCCTAGTTTCAGTGTTAACTGAAAAATCATGACATCTTGAGTAATTGACTCATCCTGCTTAGCCTCGGTTTAAAATCATTATCTCCTATTTCACAAAAGTTTGTGAGGGAAAGAAAAGCAAGTCATATCATACCCAACTTTATGAAAAAGGAAACTAAAGTGGAAAAAGGTAAATGAGGAAATATATATATAAAAATTAGCAAGACGTTGAGGAGGTGAGGCAACAGCTCATCTCTTTTTTTTTTTTTTTTTAGGCCACCTTTGACCATTATCCACTTTGTAACAGGCAAACCCCAAATCTGATTTATGAGTTTCTAGGCAGAAGCAGACTAACAATTTTTTTTTTTTTTTTTTTTTTTACCGGGAGGTCCCGGGGATCTGAGCCACATCCGTCCCCCAACAGCTCATCTCTTGGTTACCCAATAAACTACAACGTCTTGTACACATGACAGATGCAAAATTCAGTAAGTTTAAAGTCAAGCAAAGTGAAGTATGAAAAGCAACTGCTGCCTCTACTATGGCTAATGCAAACAAAAGTCTGTCTTCTCAGATGTCTTGGTTTGCGGTCATTACCTACATGACATTAATAAGTTTTCTATTATTCTTCAATGTCCTCCGTCAAAGGGGATGAGTGGAGCAAATGACCTCTAAAGGTTCCACCTCATATTCCATCACAAAACCAAAATCAGTATTATAAAGTCAGAAAGAGAGATGTGACTATCTGGTTACATACGGTAAACCATCTTTTATGGCAAGTATGTTGTCAGACACGCTGCTCAATTTAGTCTATCTTCTATAATGGAAGTTCTACACCTGAGACTGTTATAGACTAACAGTACTTATGGGTGAAGGGGGAAGAGGCACGGAGAGCCTTCACTTCCACTATTCTCAAAGCAAGCAATATTATCAACATTGTCATATGTTTATGGGTAGAGTGTATGTGTGTGTGTGTGTGTGTGTGAACCAAATCCCTAACTGTCCATTAAAATACCAGCATAAACAAGCTAAGACGTTTGAATTAAAAGTGTAACTAACCTATTCTTTTCACTTGCTGCTTTGCCACTGAGGGTAGGCATTTACTTCTTTCCTTTCCCAGAGGAGTTGAAACATGATACAGAGCAAAATGCTCAGTAAAAACCCATCTACAACAAAGCAATCTAACAGTCATGCAGAATTCTGTGATTTTACTGTACAATAAACCTAAATGTCTGATGTAGAAATTAAGATGAGTTACCAGTTTCCCTAAGCCATTATATTTAATAAACTATTTTTAAAATATTTATAATATCCATTGCATATCCTGGTGTAGATTAAGTGCTCAATAACTATTTACTAAATGAAATAGCAAAGGTAAATTTTCCACAGGATAATAAAGCTTGAAACATTTTTTTCTTTCCTTTTGTCAGTGGATACTTTATAACAGCACCAATATATGTCAATTACATCAGCAACACTCACTCTTCATACAGCAAAATAAAACTGCCATTAACTGCTCTAGAACCACAACCAGGAGAGGAAAGTAAAATAACACCAAGAGACAATTCAAGCCCCCTCTCTGTTAGAGGTGGAGTGGGCATCACCATCCCAGAATCCTCAGGATTGGGGGATGAACAATGGAACAGAGCAGACTTACTGTTATTCTACCATAGACTTACTGTGATTTTAGCAATGGAAGAACTTTTATCATTCATTTGGACACAGTGGCCACCGGAGGTTCTGAGGGGAGGCAGAGGGAAAAATAGGTGTAATATGGGGCATTTGGGGGATTTGGGAATTGTCCTGAATGACGTTGCAATGACAGATATAGGCCATTGTATATCTTGTCGTAACTTACAAAATTGTGCAAGAGACAGTGTAAACTACAATGTAAACTATAAGCCACACTGAGTGGCAATGCTCCAATATGTGTTCATCAATTGTAACAAATGTGCCTCACTAACAAAGGATGTTGTTAATGTGGGAAAATGTAGGAGGGGTAGGGCATGGGGCATATGGGAATCCCTGATAATTTTTA
>JAKSZT010054030.1:67044870-67067739 GCA_026826555.1 Tolypeutes matacus
GGGCGTGGCTATGAAGGGAGCAGTGGGGGTGGGCGTGGCTATGAAGGACAACCTGAGGGACCCCTGGGGTGATGGAGCCCCACCTTGTCTGCCTGTTCCAAGGTCGGCTCCGGCTGTGGCGCTGCACTACAATTCATACAGCATTCCACCGGGGGAAACTGGGTAAAGGGTGTAAAGGGGCTCTGTGTTATTTCTTAGAACTGCATGTGAATCTATGATTATCTCTTTTTAATTAAAAAGATGGGATGGAAAGCAAAGAAGTTAATCTTTGCAAGGAAAAACCTTTTTCTTTTGCAACACAAGAGAAAAGAGAAGAGAGACTGGGTTGACGGGGCAGAGAATCCAGAAGATGGGGGACCATCTCTCTAATGTCAAGCTCAATGCTAACTGGGTTGGGAGGGATGGGGATTTGAAAGAGAAACTCATATGGTAGAAATAGAAGCTTTAAAGGAATCAAGAAAACTTGGATAAGTCATATCTATGGGAGCAAGATGAAGAATCAAGAACAAAATAGCATTCCCTGTTTGTCTTCCTGCATTTAAAACATATTCTTTTCTTGCTAATTAATTACACAGGCTAGTGTTAAATTCTATTTTATCTATAAAAACTACAAAGTATTCATTAAAACGGAAAGTTTTCAAAAAAAATTCTTTTACATCACCACAAATTCAGCATAATGGAATTCTACTTGCAGAATTATACCTTAATCCTAACAAGAACAAAACTTATCTCTATCCTAAAGGAAAAAAATGGCTCAAAATAGAAAATATCTTTCGGTCTCACACAAATTATGACAAAAGCAGAATTAGAATTCCAGATTCTCACCCATGGAGGAAATTACTGCAATAGTCACTATTTTCCCCTCACACAAAGAATATCCTTGCCTTCCTTTTATGTGATTAAGGATGCCTTTCATGAACTGGGGACTTCCGGAATTGGCTAATGTAACATGCAATGTTTATTTCCTATTAACATTTTAAATCTTTTACAGTACATCTCAGGAAAGGCTGTGGAGCTTGAATTTGCCAGGATACCTAAGTAGGAAAGCTGAAGCTTTCTGCATGTGAACATCCCAAAGCCGTACCAGCAAAGCCTGATAAAAGTCCAATCAATAGCCTCTATCCCCACTAAACCAGGCAAATTTTACCAATTAATACTCAACTTTAATTTAACAATATTCACTGAGTGATTATGTCCAGTCCCTGAGTGTGGCAGTTTGAGATTATTTATGAATCCCAAAAAGAGATTATGTTTGAAAACTGGTCTGTTTCTCTGGGTGTGATCCTTTGATTATTAAGATTCACCTGAGATGTCTTTGATTAAATTACCTGTTAAGATTAGGGCTTTGATTCGACCACATCAGTAGAGCGTGGCACAGAGTTGAGTCCCCGCCCCCTTGGTGGGCTGATATAAACAGACACTCAAAGAAGACGACACACAGAAGAGGAGAGAACTTGGTCATCTTGGTCCTGCCATGTGACAGAAAGAAGGCTCAAACAGCTAGAGCCCCGGAAAGGGAGATGAGCCATTTGCCTGATAGTTTGCAGCCAAAGAGAACAGAGCATCTGAGAAGGCCCGAGAGACCAGGCAGAGGTCGCCCGCCATCTTGCTTCAACACATGGCAGCTGACTTTGATGAAAAAGTACCTCTTATGGTACCTTGAGTTGGACTTTCCACAGCTTTGAGACTGTAAGCTTTTACACCAAATAAATACCCTTTATAAAAGTCAACCGAGTTCTGGTACTTTGCACTGGCACCCCTTTTGGCCAAGTATACCAGTGTCTTGTCTAATAAACAGGCAAGTACAATAAGCCATAATAAACGTAAGGATGCAGATAAACACAAGGTGCTCATGCCCCACAGGGGCATGAGAAGTCAGTGTGAAGACAATCAGAGAAAGTGTTCAAGAAGTGAGTGTAGGGGGACGGATGTGGCTCAAATGGTTGGGCACCCGTCTCCCATATGGAGGGACCCGGGTTCGATATCTGGGACCTCCCGGTAAAAAAAAAAAAAAAAAAAAAAAAGTGAGTGTAAAGAGGCCTTAAGAAAAAGCAGGTATCAGCCAGGTGAGAAGTGGTGAAGGCAAAAATATAACAGGTTGAAACACATATTGATAGCCATTCCCTTTATTTAAAAATGAACCAAGTGATCTTAAAGGAGGAATCCCCAAGAGAATGAAGAGGAAACCTTGGCAGTAAAATCTGATAGCCAATTATCAGTCATAACGAACTCGATGGATCGGGGAAAGCGGATATGTGGGAGCCCAGAAAGGGGCTGCCTGATGCCAGTGAAACAGAGGCACCAGGTTCCTCCAAGAGTGGGAGTGAGGACAGGTGTGAAGCAGGAAGCTCATGTTTCAAGTCCGTATATGACGCAAATTAGACTTTCCAGATCTCCTCCCCAACTCACAAAGACGACTAACCCTACTGCTTCCAGAATACTGGACTCGAAGACAATAGGCTCTGCCAGAGGAGGGAGGCGGGCTGAGAAGGACGAGGGAGAGTAAATGAAATTCTACTTCCTAAACTGACAACTCTGGCCGCCTTCTTTCCCCTTGGCAACCAAAATGCTGGTAGCTAGGGTTATACCTTTCTCCAGGGAAGTGTCCAAAGGATTTCTCTCTGAGAAATCTGACCAGCCCCTTCCCACCAAAAGGAGCCAATGGATGATAAGAGAGCTGCAGATTCACCCACAAAATGACCCGACGGTCCCCAGCCATGGGCAGTGCACTTCCAACCAACAGGACTGCTGTTGTTCTGTCGTTTCATTTCAAACCTCACTTGGCTTTGTAAACGATGTACTTTGATGAAAATTAAAATAGAAAAGACAGTGGCAAGTAGAGGTGGGAGGGAAGAGAAAAGTGACAGACTGTCCGAGGAGAAGCTTTCATTTTTGCCACTTTTACGTCATTTTTACATACACAATAAATGGTGAAAAGGAGAGCTTTGGGACAACTCGCTCTAGGTGGTGATGCGCGCACGCACACGCTAGAACAGGCGCCTGGGAAGTGAGAAGTACTGGACCTGTGTAGCCGTTGACGTGGATGGCAACGCCGCTGAAGATCGTGGACGGGGCGGCCTCCTGCACGGCGGTGTCCGCGCGGAACTGCTCCTCCAGCTTCTGGACCTTTGCAGCCATGTAGCCACCCTAGGACCAGGGAAAAGGCAAACCGAGAGCAGAAGTCACGTTTTCTTTCCCTTCTTTTTCTTTTTTTTTTAAAGGAAATTTATATGGGGCTGGGGGGGCAGGAAGGGGCCTGATGCTGTGCTAGTGACCGAGGTAAAGGAATGACGTCTCAGACACACATCACAGGCAAGGCAATGAAACAGGCAGTCGAGGAGGGCTTCTCCCTCTGGCAGCCCAATTTTTAATACTTTCATCACACTCTTATGGTGATAAAAGTTACTTTAAAAGTGGGGAAAGAGCAGGTCAAGAATAATTTAATGCCACAAAATACTGTTCTTATCTATATAATCTAGCAAAGTTCACCCCAAAGTTTGAACCACCTGAAATTTGGTAAGTGGCCGCTGACAGCGTATTTTAGACCAGCCTCTATTATCTCTGGTATATATAGGAGCTTAAAATTAACTACTTCAGGTAAAGAAAACAAAGCGGCTCCCCTACCCAGGGCAGTCCTCTGCACGTGTAGGTAAGAACACAACAAATGTCTCAGGGGTTAGATTCTGGATCGAGCCCACGTGATAGCAAACGGACAACATAAACCTCGAAAAGAATCTAGCATTGTTACTTTCCTTAAAGACCTTTACAAATCTCTGAATTCAGCTACATTTTCTCAAACCTTGTCATAATTAGGCTTTATCACTTTGAATTATTTAAATTCTGGGCGCAGGTGTCCAAAAGTGATACATATTTTTATCCCCAAAATGGAAAGAGCTTGTATTTGCTGATTACTGAAGTACTAAATGCTCGCTGTAAAAACAACTTTTCTTTCCCTAGAAAACACAGGAAAGTACGAGAATAAAATTTAAATTGGCTATGATCCCATTCATTGCTAACATTTTGGGATGTTATTTTTCAAAGCTTATTTCTATGCCTCAGAGGATACAGGTTTTACAAAAACAGGATTGTGTATAATATTCTTTTCAAACACACCCTTTTTAGCCAAGGCCATCTTTCCAGGCTAAGAAATATAAAGCTAAACGATGGTTATACACTATTGCACTGTTTAATTTATTTGACCAATGCCCTGTTATTGTATATTTATGGGGCTTCCTACTTTTCAGTATTAGGAGCAAAGCTGTAATAAAATCATCATACAATAAGTATTTGTGCACCAGCCCATTTATTTCCCCAGGATAAAATTCCTGAGACTGAAGTTTAGAGGTTAAAGATTATGAATATGTTAAAGCTTTCAATACATTAACCTCCAGAAAGTTTTAATAATTTACACTTTTGAATACTCAAGGAGCCAGTGTCTAAAATGATCTACAATTTAGGAAACTCCTAAAGCAACATTATAAACTAAAAGAAGAATGAAAAGTACCTAGAAAGTTCAATACAATTATATTTATTCTTTTAAAACACACCCATTTTTCCCAGCCATCACTTTCGGCTCGTTTCCTCCATCCACCTCGCCTCATGGTGGAGCTTCTGTATTAGGGGGAAAAGAAAAATATGTAAATTTTATAACATAATAAACTCAATATTTTATTTCAATATCAAGAAAAATAATGACAAATTAAAATTAGCTCAAATTCTCAATTCACTCAAGTTAAAATTACAATACTGAGTCCACTTTTTCCTAAGTATATCCTCTCTTGTTTTACAAGTGAAACTGGTTCCTAAAACACCTTTCTTGGGAGAATTCTCAAGTCTAAATTATAACTACTTTAAAATTTCAGTAGAGAAAATTTCTATGCCTTCTGCATACCAATCCTAACACCCCCTTATACAAAGCATCATCAAATCCCACTCACAAAGACGCACTTTCTGAACTTGTAAGCATTAGTGTGACTGAACCTAACAAAACATTTCCCTTTGTGAGGTGGCTCTATGTCTCAAACTCTGGTCTTTGCTATCACGTCCTGGACACCCAAGAGTGTAAGCATAATGTAATTCTCCTATTGTGCAAAACCCCCAAAAGAAATCAAAACAACGCATCAGAGGGAACATGTCACTGATACAAACTAGCAAACCTGGCATTCTCCTTAAGGGAACACTTGGCCAGCTGCAGTACAAAACCGCCAGGCTGACCGAATGGTGGCTCATCTCAAGCATCCACTGGTTCGGGGGCAAGGCATAAAATGACTCATACACAAGAGCCCGCGGAATGCCAAAGTCTTCTGACCAAATGGCTCTATCTTGGGATATGACTGCATTAACTTTCACAAAATTATTATGACCCCATTTAGATACTTTTCTTCTAATCACACTAGCTAGGTTACTATCAGGTGATGACCATTTATCATTAGAGAAGCCTTATCCATTACCCAAATCAAACTAATTGGAGCTTCTTTACTGAATAACACTTTTCTTTTTTTAGGAGGTTCTGGGGATTGAACCTGGGACTTCGTACATGCAAAGCAGGCGCTCAACCACTGAGCTACACCCGTGCCACTCAATGACACTTTTATCCACACACATCAGCAGATAGTTTCTTTCAGATATTTTTATTCTTGGTATACCATGGGATTTAGTTTCTACTCGAAGACTTTTTGATTAATTATGAATTTCCGCTGTCTACTCTTAAAGATGCCTCAACGATGTTGAGACAATATCCCCAAGGTGGCCAGTTGAGAGACAAAAATAGCACAGATGTTTTGGGGACATGTGCAAAGTGCTCAGAAAACAGGGGGCACAGACGAATCCCAATCAAGCAGGGGGGTTGCTGAGGCTGAGCGGTTGTTGTTTGCTAAGTCTGATCAAAGGTAAGGGCTTGGCTACGCAATATCCTCGCTATCGAGCCCGAAAATGCGGTATTTCGCTGTTAAATATTTCTTCTCTTTTCAACAGGCTCACTCTGTCCAGTCCCTCAAGGTTTCTCCCTTTACATTAAAGAAGTCTGGGAAACATGTTAAAACCCACAGTTCCTGACCTCATATAAGTTCTGAATGCATACACCTGCTCACGAAAGTAAAGCGCTTGGGAGTTCTACCATTCTACTCTAACCATGCATGCTCATAATAATTAAAAACAACTATTCATCTACTAAATTAAGGCAGATGAAGAAATAAAATACATTTTTTTTTTAAGTTTCATTCATTTGCCATATCATTAACTTAGGCATGCCCTCCGTTTACTTACAATCTATTGAGTACCTGCTGCAAAAGGCCCGTGTGAAAATTCATAAGTGGTTTAATGAGGGAAGACAAGTAGGAAAACAAATACTAATTTTAATTTCGTCATTTCTACTAATTTGACCCATGTATAGCAAACACATATCGATCCAGAATTCAAATTAGATGGCCAAAATCAGAGAGAAAGGAAACAAGAAACATTTCATTTCATACACTCCAAACTCTACTTTTGAAGAAATCCAGTAACAAAGAGTGAACTAGGTAGTTCAGACCTGCCTCCTACTGAGAAGAAAGCTGGACAAAACATTTTTTTTTAATTGCCTTAGGCACAGAAGGCATAGCAAACAGTGAAAATCACCGGGCCAAGATTCAAGAAGAAAAAATCTACAGAGACATGCCACCCCATCTTTCCTCCCCAAACTGGTATAGTTTTTCACCCTGAGGGCATCTGGTAATTCTAGAAGACTGGCAGAGGAGCTGGGCATTGTTTCCAACAAACACGCAGGGCTAAGAAAACAAAAGCTGAGTCAAAGGGTCCTCTCCAAGGACCCAAGTGCCACACTTGGGAAAGAGGACTCTAGCTGTAAGGGTAAACTGGAAGTAGGAGAGTAGACTTTGCAGAAACTGAACCCTGCCATAGATTATTTCCATTCCTGAAATCAGAGTAAGGCAATCCAGGACTGCTATCACCCCAAGACATCGGGTAGAAGCAAAGGTAAATTCTCTCGGGGGGCGGGTGGTGGTGTGATAAAATCTTAAACATCCTAGTATTTCTACAAATAGTTTTGAATATACAATGCCTGGCACACAAACAAAAATAACCAGGCACACAAAGAGACAAGAGCACTTGAGTGGGAACCAACAGATAAACAACAATGCAAACAGATACTGAAATTATAACACTGACGTTAAAATTACTATGCCTACTACGTTCAAGGAGATATAAAACAAGTTTCAGTGGAGAACAGGAAAAGATAAAACTAAATGATAACTACAGGATTGAAAAGTACAATAACAGAAATTAAGAACTCAATAGATGGGTAACAGCAAATCAGGAACAGTTAAAATAAGTCAGAAGAAAATAGCTTGATAAAAGACAGAGGCACAAAAGAATGGAGAATATGGAAGAGAGAGAAGACACTTGAGGAGGTCTAGCGTAAATGAATTTGGAAAAAAAAGGAGAAAAACATTCTAAAATTGAATAAAGATATCAAGCCTCAAATTCAAGAAGTCCAATGAACTGAAGCAGAAAGAATAAAAAGAAGTGCACACTTAAACAAAGAACAGTAAGACCACTGAAAACCAGAGAGAAAAATCTTTAGAGCAGCCATGGGTGAGAACAGAGGGATTCCATTCACAACATTCAAAGGGGCATCCTTAGACAAGCAGCTGTCTTTTCAACAGAAACAATAGGAGCCAGAAGACAACAGTGCTGAAAGAAAATAATTACTAATGTAGAATTCTGTATGCAGAGAAAAGTTCAGTCACGGAAGATGAAATAAAAGCATTTTCAGGCAAATAGAAACAGAAAAGTCAATGCCACCAGCAAACCTCCACTAACGGATATCTTAAAGCAGGAGTTCTTAACAAGGGGTCTGTGAACTTGAAGTGAAATTAAAAAAAAAAAAACATTACTCTTGTGGGGACATGTTGGTGCAGGTGTGGTATATTTATTAAATAATACACAGTACTGTGTGGACTTAGTAAGGGGTCCGTGGTTTTCACCTGACTGGCAAAGGGGTCCATGGAACAAAAAAAGGTTAAGAATCTCTGTCCTAAAGGATCCCCCTCAGGTAGAACGGAAATTCTGAGACAGGTAAAAAACGCAGGAAGGAATTAAAAGAAAGAAAATAGTAAACAGCTAGATAAATGGAGATTAAATACTGACTGAATAAAACCTCAATAACAATATCAATTTGTTATTGTTTGTAGCCTAACTATTCGGTGTAAGTTAAAGACTGAGCATGAGGAGTGATCCAGCCCAGGCTCTGCCACCAACTGGTACAACCCAGCTCTGGTACATCTCCATCACTCTGGGCCTCAATGACTCTTTCTACAAAATACAAGGTTTGGGTCGTAGACAACTGCAGTTCCCTTTGGTACGCTATTCAAGACACATTAGAGAACTAGTTTCAGGGACTATATATATATATATAAAACTAAAACTACTACACCCATATAGTTTAACAATGGACTTCCGTTTTAGAAGTTTAGATTCTGATGCTCGAGGTTTGTTTCGTCTATTTAAACAGACTCTTTTACTTATCACAGAAAAGAATTAAGACAACTTGTTCTATCAAGTTCACTGAGAGCCTGGCATGGATTAGCCCTATGGCAGTGGCTAGGGGGAGAACACAACTGCAATCCTGGGAGAGGCAGCTCATAAACCCTGATAAACCCTGTCATATTGGGTGACATCAATGATCCAACTTTCTTTTGTCGCATAGTAGGTGCCAGACAGCCCATTATACAGCACAGGTAACTGTGGCTTGTGAGAAATAATTCAGAGCCTACGTATAGGGCCATCACTTTCTTAAGCTACCTATAGATCAAAACTAATGGATTTTTATTACGTGTGAAGCACCGTACTATACTGGGCACTAGGTGAGACAAAAGAAATCATAGGCATATTTGTCTGCACGCCAAAATTTTACAATAAAGATACACACGCCCGTTGAGAAATAATAGCCTACAAATGAGTGTAAGGGTATTACACTCATTTCTCCCAGGAGCAGAAAGCAAACTACATGATGCCACTCTATCATGCTGGGAAAGGGCAAAGGCAGACCAACCTGGCAAGCAGCAAAGCTACCTAACAACCTAAACCATGAGGTCAAATAAAAAGGAAGCTCAGGCTACTGGGAGCAAACACAGGTGAGCTCATCCATACTTCTGTTGATATGTACATAGCATCAAACAAAGACGGTTCACGCTTCACTCATTTCAGTTAGACCCACATTCATCTCCTTTCTGCTACTCAAAACATCACAGAATGAAAGAACTAACAACATTCTACATAAAAATTGCCATTAATCTTGTATACGATAAGCAGCCAATAAATTCTTGTTGAATAAAGAGAATGAACTCATAGAGAAGACATAAAGCGTGGCAGTAATAGAAATATGTTGCCGTATATCGATATTCCAACCTGTACCCTGCGCATGTAGTTTAATCTTATCTGTCCTCGCCCTTGTTTTAAACATCTTTCCTAAGGTTCACCACCTAGCACTGCGCTAGCTGTCCATGAGAGCACCCAGGGGCACACACTTCTGGCGCTAACTCGACTGATGGGACTCATTACAAATCACCCGAGGGTCACTTCTGAGACCACAGTGCTTCTTTGTAACAGGAAGTCGTAAAGCAGCCGCCAGGAGGCCCTGTTCTGGAAACTGAGGCACGTCGTGAAGTAACGGTGTGCGTTCCTGCTAAACAGCCCGGAACCTTCCAGCAAGAACGGCCCTCCAACGCCTCTGGGCCAAGCCCAGGGAAAGGCCCCCACAACTCTAGAGGACAGACCTGCTTCTTCAAAACACGACCTGCCTGTCTCAGACAATCCTCTGAACGACGAGGGATCCCTAAAAAGAGAATGCCCCGTACCTACAACCGATGGGACGGCGAGGCAGAGCCCTGAGTGAGAGCGAGTGAGAGCGGCCTTCTGGCCTTCAGATGGAGCTCGCAGGCTGGCTGCACCACCTCACCCCACGGGGCTTGAGGACGCAAGGGGAGCAGCGGGTCTCTGGAAACGCAACGCACAGCCCCAAGAGCCACTGACTCGGACTTGCCCAGCAGCCGTGCTGCAATCATTTAAGAAGTAGTTAAAGCATGGAGGAAGGGGGAGCTCATGGAGGCTGAAGCAGCCCTGTCCCGAGCCTTAAGGGGCTCGCAACAAGCATGGGTGCAGGTTCACCGACCTAGCCGGCCAGTCCAGAGGAGAATCAAATAGCACTACACCCCCCCCCTTTGAAAACATAAAGTCTTCAACATTGCTGGTTATTTTAAATAGGCTATCCAACTGACGTAAGGTGTGATTAATAGGGGAAAATGTGAGACGGGGAGGGGGCCGGGTATATGGGAATCCCCTGTATTTTTTAATGTAACTTTTCTGTAACCTAAAACTTCTTTATTATAGAGTTAAAAAAAAAAAAAAAAATAGGTTATCCCTGGGCTACAAAATAATCAAGAGTTTAGATTTAGTGACACAAGAACTGGATCCTAACCCCAGTTCCACCAGCACCTAGCTATGCGATTCGAGGGGAGTGCAACAGGACTGAGCCTCACACTCCTTCCCATATAAAACGAGAAGGTTCCACATGCTCAGGAGAATCCCTGTAGGGCCACGAATTCAGAGTAGGGTGGATTGGGGGCGGGATGGGGGGGAGAGGAGGGGAGGGGAGGAGAGGAGAGGGCAAAAACAGCTGGCAAGTAAGGCTCCACTTCAATTTCAGCAGCCCTGCTTTTATAAAATTTAGACTATTTGGGGTCTGAACAAGCTTGTTTTTAAAGAAAACGTTCAACAACTTGAAAAAAGTCTGACAACTAAAACTAATGAACTAAGAAAACTAAGTGAAGGCTTCTGGCTCTACTGTTCCCTCTTGCGGCTCTACAAAAGTTCATAATCTAAAACTGACCTATTGGTCCTCAATTAATGAGGTTATAAGACCAACCAAAGCAGAGGCTGCCAGGACAGCCACACGTGACCACCAGGGTCAGCGCACAGCCAGCCAGGCGAGGCAGGCCCGAGGCAGAGTGGGCAGCAGCTCCCGGACCCTCCTAGTCTCTTCACGGAGATGCTCAGAACCCCACCAAGTCTCCGTAAGGACCTGCTTGTTAAAAAGTTACCAAGACTCTTAGGCACGCTCTTCTCCTAACTTGTTTCGTTTCCTGCTGGACCACACTGCTGTCAGTTCACCTTGCAACGATGTGCATTCTGAGAGGCCGAGGAAAGCCCACCAGAAAGAAGGACATTCTGCCCTCTTTATGATGCTTCTTGGTGGATTCCGATGCCTACCTGATGCTGATCACCTCGCGCAATCATTGTCATGTAAAGGTAGAATTTCACCTATTTCTTAAAGAATTATTAGCATTATACGGTTCTGAACAGTTCATCATACACCAGGAAAACTCCCAGCAGTGCCCAGAGAGATATCCATCAGTGTTCATTTGTTGGTTATATATTTGTAACTCCAAAGCCTACTATTAAGTAATGAAACTAACTTTGAGTGGCTTTTAATCAGTCTCCTGGCTCTAGTTATATGTAGCTGCGTGGGTTTATTTTGCCTTCATTAAACAGTTAAGAAGTATTTGCTGAATAGGAATTCTCATAAACAAATGTGCAGATAACGAATGAATGTACGCATTCCAGGAGCAAAATTTAAGTGAGGACGGCGACAACGGGCAGCGGCCTCAGCCTGCAACCAGCCCCTTTCCACTTTGCCTTGGGCTCCCTGTTGCCCTGTCCCCAACTCCATACGTCTTTCCTTCCTTCTTCAGGGCTGTCAAATCTTCTCTGCAAGGCACTGAATGCAATTAAGGAACCGGTTGGAACCTGGTCTAAAGTGTGATGCACCTAGACCACAGCACTCCACAGGCAGCTGGACAACCAGGCTGGCACACGACAGGACAGAGGGGGCCCCCGAGCTGTTCAGCTGGAGCGCGAAGCTGCCAAAGGACCTCCGCGCAGCCGGGTCTGGGACCTGGCAGTGGAGGTGGGGGGCGGGAGGCCATTCATGGAAGTAACTGACAAGGGCCCAGTTCTGCTCTTATGCGGCGCTAGCCCCGTCGCTGAGCTGCTCGTTTGTCCTAAAATGATAAAGGCTTTCCTACCATACAAACATCATTTTACACAGGCTGGGGTGGAAGGACCAGTAGGTGAAAACAAGACACCTGCCGCACAAAGGAGTTGACAGTTGCTGATTTACAACGAAATCTGGAACACCATTTTTACAAGCCAAGGGAAGACCGAACGGCTTTTTGCAACCACTTTGGGTACACAGGGTTTACATTATAAAGTGTGCATTCTTGTCATATACTATATTGTTATGTTCGTCTTCAGAGTGACTTTTTAGATATAAAAATAAAGCTGTTTTGAGGTTCTGCTTCCATTCAATCCCTGAGACCATCCCCAGACCCACCCTGCACCCTTCAGGTAGGTTTTGACTTTGAGGGAACTCTGACAAAGCTCGCTAAAGAAACAAAAAACAAGGGCACTGTGCCCCAAACAAGCCCGCAGCACAGCTGCCGCTCTAGTCTCTGGCATGCCCTTGCTCTTGGGGGCTCTGACCCCTCAGAACAAGGTATGTACCTTTTAAAACCATGAAAAAACAAATTAATGCTATTAAACCAAATATTTTTCCTAACCTAAGAGGACCTTTTTAAAACTAAAACATTTTCCTGTTATCAATTCCTCCCCAGCAATGAAACAATTCCTATACTATCTTAGATACCATCTTGATCAACACCAAACTAACACAGAACTCAACTTTAATCCATCAAATAAGAGGGTCTACAATGCACACAGCACTCTCCAAAGAACAAAGTTATTGGCTTAGGTATCTATGTTTTTTTCCTTGAAAATCAGACTTTCCACCTTTACTTGGGACATCCTCTATTATTCTCAATTACTGATGTGTATTTATTTGCTGCTTGGGCATGCTGCCAGGATTCAGTCTTGCTATAGTGTTTCTTTTTGAAAATGGTTTTCTCTATTTATAAAAACATTATAAATACTGAAGAAAACTGGGAATACAGGGGAAATCACCCATATTCCTACTATCTAAAAAATTCACCTGACACTACATTTCCTTCCAGCCTTTAGTATGTGCTCCTTCAATTTTTGAAAATCTACATTTGAATTTTTAAAATTCAAACACACCCAACAAAATAGGAAATGATTCATCTGATTTTTGTGGTGTCAGTAATCCCACTATAGTCGGTTTTGTGCTACTGATATGGAGTTGGGAGGAGATGTACAGCTTCTCACCACTACATAGTATTTCCACCAGCCAAAATAGACAGAAATAAACTCAGAACATAAATAAAAGCAAAATGTAGTAAGACACTTAAGATGCAATGAAATTTGAGTATTCATTTCAACCGTTTCAATAAAATTTACTAAATTTAAAAAAAAATTCAAACCCACCACAAGCAATAGCTTATATTTCCACGGAGCTTCTGTTTTTCAAAGGGCTCTTTTACATCTATTCATCTTTACAGCTACGGAGCAGGTATTACAAGGTAGGCAGGTGCCTTCTCAGGTAGAGGCTGAAACGCTTGACCAGGCTGCACTGCTGGCGTGTGGTAGAAAACCAGACTGAGCTTTTACAAAACCAATCCCCAGCTCTTCATCGGAGGAAGTAACAATGGCACCAGCACAAACTGCAGAGAAGTTATGAACTAGCCTCGCGCAAAATCAGATGCTTCTGCTGGGACTCTGGCGTCTGGGCCAGACAGACGCAGGAGCCGCAACACCTGGGAGAGAAGACGAGGAAGAAAGCGGACCCTACAAACAATCCCCACACGTAGACCCCAACTGGAAGCGAAGCGGCGCAGACTCGTGAGGCTGTGAGGCCAAAGGAGGTCCCTGGCCAGCCCCCCAACAGACCAGCTGTGCTGCTAACTGGCAGTCCGCCCTGAAGGTAAGTGCCCGGCCTGACAAATTCCAGAGCCTCTTGCAGTTTTTAAAATGTATTTGATTCTATACATCTGTTCATTAAATACAGACAAAAACAACCCTTTAAAACAAAAGCATACGTATTCTGCAACTTTGTCTATACTTTCCAAAAGCCAAGATCTGCCCTCTCCACACAGGGGGCAGGCCTCAACTGTCCTCCATTCCCCCGGGCCTCTCCCCTCGGCCGGGGGCAGGGCGGCCCGCCCGCTGGACGCCACCCGGCCTGGGCACCCTGGCAGGCAGGCGCGGCCACGTGGCGGGATCCCGGCCCGTGGCACGCGAGCGGGGCAGTGCGCGCAAAATCTGCAGCCGACCCCTCAAGGAAGCTGTTGACTTGTTCTCTTCCTGGAAGGCAGCTGTGGGAAGGAGGATAACACCCTGGGGGGCGCGAAGCAAGCCCACAGAAGGACCCCGGACCCCGGGTGACCCCCGAAGGCAGAGCCGCTCGCCCACTGTGGGCTGTCTGCCGACCTCTGGAGAATTGCGGGGAGAGGAAAAAAAAAAAGTCATGTTTGTGCCACTGTTTCCTCAAGTCTGCTAAACCAGCTTAACCAGCTTAGTATTGTCAATTTGAATCAATATTTAAATAAATCACACAGATGAAAAAGAGACGCAAAGAGTAAGATGTACAGAAAATGTGGACACATTAAAACTGAAAATGCATGACAAATATTTCTAAAGTCTCCGTTTGAGGCTGATCGTCTTGAAAGGAAAGTTTCTATACTAACTGCACATAGCAAAGAAGATTCTCTCATCCTTTTGGCTGTTCATAACAACAAAAATACAAAAAGATGCTTGCTTTAACAGAAGCAAAATCATTTAAATTAAATTCTCAACGGATGACAGGATGTATCATTTGAATACGAACAGAAGGGGGTGTTCTGGCCAAGTTACTTAAGAGTTTTCTTCCCTGGAATTACAGATTCCCCCGTGGGAACTGCTTTCCAGGATGTGGTGAAATCACCTGGGTTCCTCAACACCTTCTCTCCTTTTTCCTGACTTCTACAAAGCAGAGATCATGATAAAATAAAAGGCGACACTCTGCCTCCAAGAACCTCTGAGCCCCCAGAGCCCTTCTTCCTCTCGGTGTCACCTCCAATTCTCCTTCACCTTCTTGGGAAAGTCAAATTGCACACACTCCGTGTCTGTCCCATTTGGCACTGATTACGTAGAAAGCAATGCATCTATTTTCTTTGCCTCGCCCTACTGTCTACATGAAATATTATTCTCACGTGGAGTATTCCTCACTCAAAATGCTTGCCCCAAGTTAACAGAAGAAAGTCTTTTTGACCTTGGGGCAAAAACCCTCCTAATGGTTTCTGGATGTAGTTAAGAAAATAAATTAACCCAGTGGAAACCATAAACTCAATAAAGCTACATAGTAGAGATACAATTACTTAGAACTTAGAGAAAGGAAAATAGTTTTAAAATTGTACTCAACATTTAAAACAAACACTTAGCATATACTTTACAACGATTTTAAGCAATATGCCAAACGACGACATTTTAGAAGAATTTGAAAATGAAATTCAAGGGGGGTGGGGACAAACCAGAAGTAATCAGACAGGCAGAAGCAGAGAACCCACAAGCCAAGAGGAAGGAGCATTCGATGAGTCTTGGGGAAGGTGACGCCATTCACTCACCTCCTCCAAACTCAGTCCTCCACGAGTCTCCAAGACATGCCTTCCCTGCTCTTTCTCAGCTCCTACTCATTTCCTATTCTTCCTCCTTAAACGCGTTGTTCCACTGACACACTTTGACACTTGTATTCTCATTTAATAAATTCTATCTGGGCATGCTGACGTCCATCCATAGAGCCAATTATCACCTTGTTTTGATTCTGATTTTCAAAATATAAGGCTAATGAGAGGTGACAACAGGAAAGAGCGCCAAGATGCCCTCCCTGAGCTCCAAGCCCACGCGGCCCGATGGCTCATTAAATGTCTCCACCAGAATGTCCACACGGTCTCAGAGTCAGCGAGTCTAAAAGCAAGGATCAAGCTGCAGAGGAAAACAAGAGGATGTTCTGGAGAAAACATGATGACAAGCAGAGCCTGGAAGGAGAACAAGCCCCCAGGGAGAAGTGGTATACTCCCCAGGGAGAGCTCACCCATTATCTGTAGATCAAGGACCCCAGAGGCCACGGAAGAGGACTAGGAACAGGGCCGGCTCTTCCCCCCGGAGAATAAAGGAGTCAGAACAAGGACGGGTCGGTTCGGGAGCAGGCTTCAGCCCCCTGGAGGGGCCCGTTACAGCACAGCCCAGGCCTGCAGCCTCCGACTCAGAAGTGTGGGGTGGGGCCGGGGACCCCACTGCTGCGGGGTTGGAGCACACGCGCGGTGAGGACAGACAAAAGGACACGGGAAGGAGGCAGGCAGGAGGGCCGCTGCTGCCGTGGGCACTCAGTAAAAAAAAAAGATGCAACTCACCAGCTCACAGGTGACACAATCGCCCCTGCACGCCCCCTCCCTCCCCAATTCCAGATCTATCTACCGACTGACTCCACAGTCACTGGGCACGTACCATGCACGAGGCACTGGGCTAGGAATCAGTGCATCAAGTAAGTAAACACAATACAAGCTTATCCATCAAAGACAGCCTGGCAAAGGATCCTACATTAGAGGCGCTGATAAATGCAGCAGATAACACGGGAAAGCCAGCACTGGGTCCCCGTGGGGAGAAGAGACGCACGGAGGCCTCGCTGAAGACGAGGGTCTAAAACGCACAGCAGCAAGTAAGTTACTGAAACATTTTACAACAAACAAATAGAATGTCTACACAACCACCCCAATAACACAGCAATCTCGCTTCAGATTCAGTTTTCCTTTCAAGGAACAGTACTGAATAATACCCATAGTCTAAAAACACAAATTCAAAAGGAACACCAAAAATCAAAGTTTCCACAGCCCAAATTATCTAACTATGTTCAAATGCAACCTGTTCCAATTTTTAGTACAATGCAAAAGATTGCTGGGCTACCACCACAGAACTGTGTCCTAGTTTTAACCGTCACAAACTGGGGGAGCATTTGTTGTTCTCCCTTCAACTACAAAATGGGACCTACTGCCCTCTTTTCCTAGGACTCCCATGTGGATTAAACAAGAAAAAGTCAAGTGAAAGCATTTTTTAGAGACTAAAGCATTATAAAAAGTAAAGGATTTGGGGGGTACTGCTCTCCAAATATTAAGGAAGAAATTGCTAAAATATTTTTAAAATTTAGGATTGTCCAACTTAAATGAGAACAAAAATAGGCTTTAAAATAAAGAGCCAAAAAGTCATCCAGAAATAGAATTTCTTACTATATATAATAAAGTAAAATCCAGAACTTCTAATGGAAAGCATTTAAATGAGCACGGATCTAAATCGATTTCAACTGCTTAATTCAGCCTGGTGTCTAAAAAAGATAATGCATGAAGTCCATTCTTAACAACCTCAAGCTTAAGGATGATGGATTTTGTGAATGCAGGATCCAGCATTACTTTCTGTTTACAGAGTAAACATCCAAGCAGCTCTTTTTCAGCCTTGGATATGACCAGGATTGGTTTAAGTCAGTAAAGCAACATTTTGGTTACTCAGATACTGGGTCCAAATACAGACTAGTTCACAGCACAACCAACTTACCTATTCATTCCCTACTTAATCTTTTAATTCAGGTGTAAAGCCAGGGGGCCAGACTGGCCTTTAAAGTCTCTCAAACTCTGCTATGTGAATAAGGCAGCTACCTGCCTACAGGAGAAAACAATTTCTAATTGCATTACAGAGGACAAGATTTCTTCCTACCAGTTTACAGTCAATATCAAAAGTTCAAGACTTTAAATCACAGTCTTACAGGAATACTTTGTTCAATTCTCCACCCTCCTAAATGTAAGCATACGTGGGTCCTTCCCTGTGTAATGCAGGGGGAGTTTACTGTAGCAGGGGAGAAAATGGCCTTAGACTATTAGAAGTTTTAAAGAAGAAAAAAAAAAAAAACAAAAAAAAACCTAGGTTCTAGTCCTGTCTCTCCTCTCTAGCAGCCTCATTCTCCTCCAGTAAAATACAAAGGCAAGGCCTACGGGATCTGGTAACAGGACTTCCAGGACCAACACGTGAATCTACTTAGGGCTGAGATGTCAACAGCTCATGATCTGGATATCCTCACAAACCAAAAAAAAAAAGGCTCACAAGCAGATGTCAAGTCTTTAACGCTTACCCTGGTATAAAAAGCAGCCCACTCCTGTTAAAAGCAAGATGACACAGAGTTGCTCCATAACTAGCAGAGACAGCTCATTAATAATGTTTATTACCTATTTACTTGCTGCCTGAAATTTTACTCCAATTTAAAGACATCTATGTTCTCCCAAGTGTGATGCATCCTATGATATTCATAGGAAAAAATTTTTGTGCCTGAAAAGTTTTCTGAACTATTTACAAAGCTCACCTACCAGGACATATAAGGCCTTGACTTATTTTAATGACTTTTCAATAAGAATGAGGGAAAAAAATTAACGGTTTTGTGTATACCGATCTATTAAACTGCTTCATACTTAATATGCAGGCACTTAAGCACAATAGCAACTAAGCCCAAAAAAACTTAGCCACAAATAACAATGAAACAGCCAGTGATTGAGGGGAACAATACACACTGGCAGACAACGTGATCAAATACAATGGCAGGTTTCCAGACAGAAACTCTGTATATGCGCCTCACAGCAGAGCGGTCGTGAGCTTTGGTTACCGAAGCAGTTGGGACTAGGCCAAAATCCTGACTCCTCTCTTACCTGCATGACCTGGCCAGGTAATACTTCTCTAAATCTCTTTATTATTAAAATCTGGGAACAAATGGCACATAGAGGAGCAATATTTTATTTATTGATATTTTAAGATTGTGGTCCAAAGTTTAGGACCCTATTACTTGTTAAAAATTCAGACTGAAAAAAAATCATGATACTGCAAAGGGGCATTTTCCTAAGGACAAGTGGACTAGGTAAGGACACCTGGTAGTAGGCAAGTGACAAGTGCAATCAGCTCTTCACAGGGCAGGCCAAACCTCAGTTTATACGAACAGTTCAAGTTGCATTAGTGCAAAGTATCTGTTGTTAAAAAGTCACTCTTTGTCACCATCAACTCTTTCCTCCCGTTTCTATAAATGCTGCAGAAAAACAGAAGTCATACTAGGAAAACAACAGAAAGGAAAATGAAAATATAGATCATAGCCAGGTTACTTTGAGCTCTAATTAAAAACCAAATAAAATTTGGGGCTAAAAAAATCCTAGTCACAGAAGGCAGAAATTGAACACATTCAAGATGACAAAACATCTCTCCCTCAATAACAACTGGATCTTCAAGGACTTTCCTGTCTTCTCCCCCAGTAAGGCCTTCCTTTATCTCCAGCTGAACTTCAAAGCCACAGGGCAGCTGCTGAGAGGATCACTCTTAGCGTCTTCCACAGATGCAAGAATGAAAAAGCTGACTTACACATCAGACCAAATGCTGGCCACTATTCTGAACATTTTATTTTTTAATCTGTTCTAGACACCCACAAAATGGGCTTATTTTAAAAAGGAATTCCATAAATATAACTGGTAGACAACAAATGTTAGCAAAAGTAGTAGGTATAAAATTCAATGGCTGCATCTTATGCAAAAATGACACTTCTAGAAATGACAATTCTAAAAGTTCCTACTAGCCAAATGTTCCTCCTTTTCCATCTCTACCAACCACAATTTTTACAGTCAAAACCACAAAATTGGGGCGCGGATGTGGCTCAAGAGTTTGGGCTCCTGTCTACTATATAAGAGGTCCAGGGTTCGATTCGTGGGGCCTCCTAGTGAAGGCAAGCTGGCCCGTGTGGTGAGCTGGCCCACATGGAGAGCTGGCCCACGCGGAGAGCTGGAGCAACAAAAAGAGACACAGAGGAGAGACAGTAAGAGACACAGCAGACCAGGGAGCTGAGGTGGCGCAAGAGATTGAGCACGTCTCTCCCACTCTGGAAGGTCCCAGGATCAGTTCCCAGTGCTGCCTAAAGAGAAGACAAGCAGACACAGAAGAACACACAGCGAATGGACACAGAGAGCAGACAATAAAGAGGGAAGGGGAGATAAATAAATATTAAAAAGAAAAAAAAAAAACCCATTAAAAAAAAAACCTACAAAATCCTAAGTGAATACACCAAACTAATTTCAAATGTTGAGTTCAAAAAAAACATAAAATAAGCCTATTCTAAGCACTTTCCACATACAAACTCACCTGATATGACCATAACCCTGAAAGGTGGGTATTATCGTTCCCATTTTAAAGATGAACAATCTGAGGCACTAAAAGGGTTTCATCCTGCCCAAGGTTACACAGCCTGTAAACATTCGGAGCCAGCACTGTCTGAGTTCAGGACCAATGGCCAAATCAACTACACGATTTCAGCCATTTAACACATTTTACTGAGCATCTACTATGTGCCAGGCACAGTTCTAAGGTCTGGGAATACAGCGGTGAACAAGCCAGACAAGTCCCCTGCCTTGTGGGAGGGGAGTGGGGCAGGCCTGAAGCAAGCAGGTTGTCTGGGGGAAATAGACAAACAAATAAACAGATAAACAATGCATCTTCACCTAGAAACAAATACTATGGAGGAAAAAAAAAAGCAGAAGAATAAAAGTGGTAGAGGGGGTTGCTTCCCTTTTAGGGATCAGGGAAGGCCTCTCTGAGGTGACAGTCGAGCAGCTATGAAAAGGCTGTGACAGCAAGGCCAGCGACCAGCTGGAGGAAAAGGCCGTCCAGCAGGCAAAAAGCAAGCATGACATCTCTGAGGTCCAAACAGTTTGGTTTGGCCAAGAAACAACAAAGGAACCACGAGATCGGGGCAAGCAGTTTGAGTGGTAAGCACTGAGTTCGGATTTTATTGTAAAGGTAACAGGACACCTCGGGAGGATTTAGAGCAAGACTGACAATTTTGACTTGTGCTTTTAAAACGTTCCCTCTGGCTCTTAGTCAGTAAGAGAGTGAGAAAAGAAGGGAGAAGTCAGGCGCTCTTGCAACCCAGAGATGCTGGAGCTTAGCCTGGGATTCGTGAACTGATTACAGGAAGATGAGACCCTGAGACAAGAGCCTGCAGCCTGTCTCTAAAAGGCTTTTCTATTTTATACCAGTGGGCAATCTCTCCTCATTCAGCCCCATTCTCTGAAAAAAAAAAAAAAATATCAGAGATTCTTTTTTAAAAATCCATGTTAATGCTTTAGCTGGTGTTTATAAGAGGAAAAAACGAGATAAAAGTCTTTTCTTCATTTCTAAGCGTTTGTTTCCTATCTGCTACAATTTCTAGCAGGCCACCCATCCCTCTGCGTTCTTGAGATGCAGAAAGAGCTGCAGTGCTGAAGGCAGGGCTCGCACTCACCCTGAGCCTGCTCCCATCAGCTTTCCTCCCAGGCTCTGCCTTCAGCACATCCCCGCTCCTTCTGCAGGTTACAATAAAGAGGGGGACGCATTCAGCACGCACCCTTGTGTGCCAGGGGCTCATTAGATACCTTACATTTAAGAACTTATTTAATGCACAGCCACCCAAGGAAGGAAACAATGTCTTCATTCTACAAGTGAGGAAAAACCCAGGGATATTTGTACCTTAACTTGTCCCAGGTCACACAACTACTGATTGGCAGAGCCAGAATTCAAACCCACATCTAACAGCAAAGTTCTTTCCACTACAGCAGCTGGCAAAGAAAGGACTATCAGATACATTACATGGAGTTTTCACAACTTACTAACCACCACCAGTCTGCTGCTGGTGAGGACAGGGTTCCTTTGGTTCTCTTATGGGTAATCTGGGTTTTAAATCTGGGAGCAGAGAAAATGGAGTGATCTTAGGTATTCCAACGCATTCTTCTGAACAATTATTTTCTACTTGAGATTTCACTGAAACTAATCCTACAAGAATGATTCCCACATTTAAAAAAATCCTAATAACTCTGTACTATTTACCATAAAATAGAGGTAGGAGTCTATGATAAAAAAAGACAGGAGTTCGGTACAGTTTCTGCCCTCTGCCCTAAGAGTCAGGAGGAAAAGAGGATACAAATAAAAAGGTAAACGTCACAACACGACAGACAGTAAATGAACAGCCCGAGAACTGAGAGGAGGAGATCCCGGTGACTGGAGGGGGATTTACGGGAGACAGAGGCTCCAGGTGCGCTCAGGCGAGTCCCCTGCCCTAAGGACAGGCAGGGAGGGACGGACACCCAGCAGCATCTGCTCGGCAGAGACGCGGGGGCAGCCCAGGGCTAGGCCACCGGCTACGTCCCACCCCACCTAAGAGGACACGGCTGGTCCTCAAGAAGTGGCGAGGCCGGGCGGGGCCACCGGAGTTGGGAAAAGTGCTCGGGCTCGGGTGGCGTGTGCGGGTCCACACGGTCTCCGGCGGAGCGAGTTTCTCCTCGGCCCGGGCCCGGCGCCGGCAGCCGCGCGCCCCCCGCGGCCTCTCCTGACGGGGCGGCCGAGGGAGCGGTCAGTCAGGGCTGCGGCCCCCTCGGCGGGGAGAAACGCCAAGTGTGCCAGGGCCACCTGCACGGCCACTGCGGGGTGCGGGCGGAGCGGGGACAGGGCCCCTGAAGTAAATAAAGGCTGCCTCGGGGGCCACCCCCCGGCTCGGGCGGGGTGCGGGGCGCCGGCGGCGGGAATGAATGGCGCGCGGGGACGCTCGGCCGAGGCGCCGGCGCAGCAGGAAGGAGTTGGCGGCGCGGTCGGAGCCGGGGGCGGGACGCGGGCAGCGCGCGGGGGAGGCGGCGGCTGCGGGTCGGCGGCGCGGCCCTCGGCGGGGTCCGGGCGGCGCCGAGGCCGCGGGGGATGGGGAGGTTACATAAGCCGGCGGCCGCCGCGCGGGGAGCGCGGGCCCAGGCCCCCCCCCCGCGGCGCCCCCCCCCCGCCCCCGGGGCCCCCCCCCCCCCCCCCCCCCCCGCGGGGGGCCCCCCCCCCCCCCCC
>JAKSZT010054030.1:67067839-67079478 GCA_026826555.1 Tolypeutes matacus
GTTCGTTTCGTGCACTTCTCTAAAATGGCAGTATTGCCATTAACAAGAAATGGCAACGCTCGATTTTCAAATTGAAACGTAGCCTGTGACCTGCCCAGGAAATGTACCATTGTATTTCTATTTCATTGTTCTTTCCCCCCCTCTTCTATTCTAGCCAAAGGTCCTGTAGTTTTTGTTTTTGTTTTTTTTTCCCTGTATTTTCTCAAGCAGGTAACACAAACATTGAGTTAACTGATCTGGCAACACCTTTGTAGAATAGGAGAAGATGGCTAGCCATACCTTAGTGCAAATTACTACGCAGCCTCCTGTAGGGAGGGAAAAAGTCACATTGCCCCCTAGGTAAAATAGGATAAAAAGGGAGGTGAAAACTACATTAATAAAAAGTATACAAATTCTAGAGTCCTTGGTACAGTCTTGCCCATTCCAGAACATTCTACCGTATGCTAACCTGTAATTAATGACTAGTCTTTCTAGTTCAATTGTATCAGTAGTCAACATTCATTTATTTTTCTACTTCGGCTTTATCTCCTAAGGACTGCTGGGAGCTGGTCTGATCCTTGGGCAGGCAGCTGAGGTGGCCACCTGGACCCCCACCCTGGAGGGCTTTGGCCCACTGCACCTCATTACTCTTTTCTGAGCTTCATTAAAATTCGTTTTTGAAATTTCTACCATTACTGAGAACTCAAGGAGCCTATGCAAGCGCAGACCCTCGAGCCTCACGGGGACAGCTCTGGGTAATGACATAGCTTCTCTGGTCTTTTCACCTCTGCATCAAGCAGTGAAATTCCCTTGGAAACATCCATGTCTAGACTCAGCTTCCAACAACGGAAAATAAGGACATGAAACCATAAAAATTAAAAAAAAAAACAAAAAACCAGGTTTGTACTCAAGTCTCTTGGGCGATGTGCACAGAGCGACTCATGATTTACACCTAAGCGAGCCTGCTCTTGCTGATTGTTTGAGGCATTCGGTACATTAAGCTGAAAGATGAAATAATAACAGGGAAGAATAAGCCCGACCCATGGAACTTAGGAAGGAAGTTGGAATAAGAACTGACTAACCAAGACTGAATTCTTTCAGATATATATTACCTTTTTTAAAAATTTCAAAGTATGGTTTTATTAATGCACTTGAGGACAAGAGCCATTCATATGCCACCTTTTCTGGAAGAAATACTGCCAATTATAAACAGTCACAGGAAATTTTCATTAGACAAACAGCGGGGCAGTGGAGGGGTTGTTTCTTTTGTCATAGTGTAAATACAAACTCACATCTTAGGTTTGCAAACAACACTGAGTGACAATACTTCCTTCTCACATTTTCTTTAAGGCAGATCTTTTTGGCGCTGTGTGTTACTAACATGGTACAGTGTGGTTTTAGCAAATTTAACTGTTTTAGTTATTTAGGGCCAATAACACGTATGGTCAGGAACAGGCAACAAACTCTCTTCTAGTCCCTCTACTTGGCCATCATTTTCAAAACACAAATTCTCAATGTATATATATAAATATAATTATCACTACAGCAAAACACATTTTAACAAACTTCACAGTTCCTCTAAAGCTTCGTGTTAGTCATTCGCGTGAAAGATTTCGAATCTGGACTGTTCATTCATTCCTCACTGGGATTCAGTGTTCCAGATCAGAAATGGAGAAGCCCTTCTTCAGTGCAATGCCAGACCTCTTACCTCTCTTCATTCACAGTTTTCTTCCAAGGATTTTCTAATTTTACTTTTGGATCATCATTTTTGTATGTTTCACTAATTTCCTCTCACATGTCCTCAGGTAAGGCAGGTTGAAATCCGTATAAATAACCCTATGGGCGAAGATGATAAGTCATGCCTAGTTAGAGGGCCAAGGTAATGAAAGGAAACTGCAAGATAACAGCATCCAGGGCCCTCTGCAGGGGAATAGTAGTTATAATTCCAGTACCAAAGGTTTGGGGGAGACAGCCTTTGATTCAGTGGTGTTCAGGCACAAAAGGACGAACAGTTTCCTCTCCAGTGGTACGTCTGGACTCTCCCGCCATGCATCTCCCCAGTGCTAAGTCTTCAATGGAGGAACCGTGTGTCCATTTGTCCACTTTAAATGCATCAGCAAATCTCTTCAAGGCTTCCTTGCTCAATGCATGTCCCGCTCCTCCACTCATGTTGTCCTGTTTTTCAGAGGGCTTAAATCTTCTCCCAAGGTAAGTGGGGTTTTTAGGATCATATTTTGAAAGAAGACATTTCAAATTGTCTCGTGTGATATACGTATCATCATCTGCTTTCCTAAACCAATCAGCATCTTCTGATTAGGGGTCTTAAACATACCTTAATTGTTTTCCAGTGTAGTTGTTCTCTGCCTTCTTTGGTGTTTAATCCCACAGTAGGGAAGTCTTTATTTTCTTCTGAACTCATAAATAAAACTTTATCACAACCTTGAGCCCAGGTAGCTTTGACATGTTAGGCATTTTTCTCTCGATTTTGAGGTCCTATCATAACCCAGCGAAGGACTTTAACCTGGTAGTTTCTCCGGGAGGTCGGTGCCATCTTATGTTGGCTGGCCTCTGTACTGGACGCCTTCGGGTGACTGCCCATTACCATCTGAATGTCTAGCACGAGCGTTACGAAGAGTATTGAGCTGGGCATCACTTCGTTCTTCCAACCAAATACTAAATAGCTGAGAACATTTTCTTAAAAATCCGATTGCTGATCCACAGAGGAAGATTAAAAAATTCAGCCAAGATTTAGAGGCCATTTTCCAAAAGTGTCTTTTTGACATCAGCAGTGACTCCCTCACCCCTGCAGGGGGGCGCAGAGGGGGACAACATGGGGCCAGCGACTGTCCCTCCTCTCGGTGACCTACTAGCCCGGGCACCTGCTGCCACCCAGATCACTCTGGGGCAGTGTGGGGGAGAGGGGGGCGCCGAGCGGCCCTGAGCCAAGGCCCACCCACCCACTCACTCCCTATTACCTTTTTTTTTAACAGAGCAATAAAGGGCCATGTACAGGCATATGTATTTCCAAACCTTAACTACACACGTCACAAAATTCAGGGTGATTCAACAATGAGTTATGGTGTGTGTTCTAATACCAGATCCCTGAATGGTCAACAGTGAACAAAATCCATTTAATCTATTTCCTGCCTTCGAAATGCTTCTGCTCGAATGAGGGAGGCAAATGGGCAAACATACTCCTGCAGTACAGCTTCTGGGGGCATGTAGGATGGGCTCATGGAGGCTTCTCCAGGACTGTGAGGTCCCTGTGAGGACCGAGGGACTGGTCGTTAGGTAGGGGAATGCCACTCATGATAGAGGGGCCAACGTGTGGAGGCAAAGGAGGGAGATGACAGGGAACGTTCCAGAACTGCAGAGTGTGACCTGCAGGGGAAGGTGGGCTGGGGGAAGGGGTGCCTGCTGAAGGAGGAGGTCATGCAGGCAAGCAGGGCCAGAGTGAGAATTGTGTTCAGTTGTCTCCACTCTATCTATGGAAAGCCATCGAAGGGTTTTAAGCAATAAAGTGACTTTAGAAAGCCAGTGGGTTTGAGGGGCAGTTGGGTCTTGTCACAGTCCAGGAGTATCTGCACTGGTGGTTCTCCAGTTCTGCTGCACAGCTGTTCTGAGATCTCTTTTGGTCACTTGGGCACTCCTTTCCCCGCATCATCTCGAATCCTTGTCTCCTTTCTGGACTCCGTCCCTGCTGTTTAAGAGCGCACACATCTTTCCATAGCTTCCCGAGAACCAGTATGACAGAGGTCTTTTTTCTTCTTCTACTCTCATATGTGGTTGACAGTTTGAGTGGCACATTTTTTTATTTTAAAGTTGGAAATAATCTTTCCTCAGAAATGTGAAGACATTGATCAATTGTGACATAGCTTCTGCCCTTGAAATTCTGATTCCTAGCCCTTCCTATGTGTCTTTGTCTCTAGATCTTCTATTTGGCCCTGGGGTCCTGGATTTCCACAACGATTTGTTGTGGTATGGTCCTCTTTCTCTCCATTTTATGTTGGGCACTTGGAGGACCCTTTCACTCTGGAAGCTCATGTTCATCTATTTTTTTTTTTTTTTAAGATTTATTTCTTTACTTTTTATCCATTTTAACCCCACCCCCACCCCCCTACCCCCGTTTTTGCTGTTTTGTGTCCATTCACTGGGCAAGTCTCTCTGTCTGTTTCCTGCCCGCTCTTTTCATCCTTCTCCTCCTGTCTTCACCGGAATTCGATCCTGGGAACCTCCAATGTGGGAGAGCGGCCTGCACCACCTTAGTTCCTGGTTTTTCAGAGTGTCTCGTCTTGGCTCTCCCCTGTGTCACTCTCCTGTTACGTCATCATCTTGCTGCATGGCATGGCGGGGCCTGGCACACCCGCGCGTGGGGCCTAACAACCCCCATGCCTTCTATATATTTTTTCTTTTTTTCTTTTATCAGGAGGCCCTGGGGATTGAACCCAGGTCCCTCCATATGGGAGACGGACACCCAACCATTTGAGCCACATCCACCCCCTCAAGTTCATCTATTTTGAATTTTTTTCTTGTACTATTTCTCCAGTCATTTCTTTCTTTATATTTCCTCTCCTGTGTTTTGTCTATTTGACTCCTTTCTGGGAGATTTCCTCACTTTATCTTCTAAACCTTCAATTAACTTTCAAAATTCCTACTATCAGAATTCCTACCATCCAAGAGCTCTTTTCTTTTTTCTTTTTTTGCACTGTGAAGTTTCCTTATTTTTCTTTTTAAATGTCATTCTCTTCCTATTGCAGAGATTGTCTCCTTATGTCTCCATGGATATTAATGATGATATTTAAAAGTTTTCTTCTCCTCCTTGTGTCCATTTCTTTTCACTGTTTCATTTCATTCTTATCTTTCTTGTTAGACGCTTTCCTCAAATGTTGGTGACCTTGACTATATTAGTATTTAATATTTAAGCATGAGGCTCTAAAACCTCTGGGTAGCATGTAAGAGTCTGTTGAGTGGGAGGATTCATTGCCAGATATCAGGGGAGCCAGCTGGTTGGGTTTTGTTTTTGGTTGGGTCCCCTTAACATCAGTTACTGTAGGTCTTTGGGGCAGGATGGCTCATGTGCTCTAAAGGAACATCTTCTGGTCTCCTGCTCGCAGCTGGCAGTATGGAGCAGTCAGAGTTGGAGTGGTGGGGTGGAAAGGAATCCAGGGGACTCAAAATCTTGTGGGTACACTTCATTCAATCCCGTTTCATCCAGGTGTCTCCACCTTCAACTTTGCTTCATGTCCCCAAATCTGGGACCTCTCTAGATCAGATCAGCCTCTTCAGAGGATAAACTTCTACTTATGTTGGGGTTGGATAATGGGGGTGGGGCAGGCCTCTGGGTACACAGGCTGTGAGGAAATCTAAGGGTTTAACTGCTTTTTTATTGATTTATTCAAGTTCTGCTCTGGGTGCTGGAGACACACAACAGTCAACAAATTGGATGAAGCTCTTGTGGAGCTTACTTTTAGAGGGTGAAGTAATCAGTAAGCAAAGAAAAACTATGTACATAACTTGTCAGGAATGCTAGGTGCTATGGAAAAAAGCACACCAGGGAAGAAGGACAGGGAGCCTGGGCAGGCGAAGGGTGGTTGTGTTTATACAGGTGGTCAGAGAAGTCCTCTTTGGAAAGGAGTCTCTTGAACAGTGAAGGAGCCAAGCAGACATCTCCAAGAAGGGCGTTCTACCTCAGGGGACAGCAAGGTCAAAGTCCCTGAGTTGGGAACACGCCTGAGTGTTTAAGGCCAGTAGGGCTGGAGCAGAGTGAACAGGAGGGGAATGGTTGGAGATGAAGTCACGGGGTGGCAGAAAGCCAAGTGTGCCGGGCTTTGAGGCCACTGTAAGTTCCTTTATGCTTTAGTCATGGTACATTTGAGGGGTTTATTAGACATGCAAGTAGAGATGTTGTCAAGGCAGTTAGATAGTTGTAGAGTTTGGGGAGATGTCCAGGTTTAGGATATACATTTCGGAGTTCTTAGTTTGTGGATGATTTTTAAAACTAGGCAGCTGGATACAATCAATTAGGGAATGAGTGAAGAGAGAAAAGACGTTTGATGAATGATATTTGGAGCACTGTGATATGTGGACATTGTCAAGAAGATGAGGAACTAGCAAAGGAGGCCGAGAAGGATAAGCAGATAGCAAGGCAGAAAGAGAAGTAAATAGACTGATGATCTGAAAGCCAAAAGAAGGGAATGTTTCAAGGACAAAAAGATCAACTGTGTTACACACTGCTGATAATTCAAGTAAGATAAGGACTGAGCATGGACACTGGAGTTGGCAATGTGGAGTTCACTGGTGTCTTAGACAAGTCCTCTGGAGAGGTGGGATCAAAATCTTAATTGACATCAGAGAAAAAGAGAGGAAGTAGATGGCCCTGGTGAGGCGTCGATGGCAGCTTGGTGAGGGGTGATCATAGCAGAGGTGTTGAGAAGTGAGCAGACAGTAAAAATGGTTTTAAGGCCGCATCAATAGGATTTGCTGATGCATTGCATGTGGGGTGTAAGGTCTGAAAGATGACTGCAGGCTTGTGGCCTAATTGACCAGAAGAGTGGATCTTCCACCCATGGGAAAAGGAGAGGAACATAATCTTCTCTGAGTGATAGAGTTTCTTCCTACCTCTCTTTCACAACTTGTTCTTCTCTTGCATGGAGAATACCACCAAGCCCTGGTCTGGAAAGAAGCCAAAGTCTGCCAAAATCATTTAAAATTCTAAGGAGGGAAACAGATGTGGCTCAAGCGATTAGGCTCCCGTCTACCAGATAGGTGGTCCAGGGTGAAAAGCAAGTTGGCCCACATGGTGAGCTGGCCCAAGTGGAGAGCTGGCCCACGCAGGAGAGCTGGCACAGCAAAATGACACAACAAAAAGAGACACAGAGGAGAGACAATAAGAGACACAGGAGACCAAGCAGCCGAGTCAAGGTCCCAGGATCGGTTCCTGGTGCCGCCTAAAGAGAAGACAAACAGGCACAGAAGAACACACAGAGAGCAGACAGCAAGTGCAAAACAATGGGGGTGGGGGTGGGATAAATAAATAAATAAACCTTAAAAATTTTTTTAAAAATGCGAGCAGGTGTGTGTGTTTATGTTGGCATTTGAGGCTCTGCCATTATATGAATATTTGTTCTGTGATTAGAGTAGAGAATCACAAAGAACCCACACGTTTCACTGCACTCCAGCTCCACCCATTGCAGGCTCAGCTGGGTAGATACAGGACCCACACATGACTCCCTTCCCAGGGAATTTGGAATTGGGGCACAGAGAGAAGAGGAGAAATCTCCATGTGGCATGTAACCTTGGAAAGGTGAACTCTTAGGCTGGGGGTCGGAAAGGCTGCCTGTAGACGGAGGGAATGCAGATTCTTGGAACAAAGCAGCCAGTGGTGGAGAGAACCTGGCCTGGGCTCCCTCCAGAGATTTTCCAGGCCCTGGATTGGGTGCTGGCTTTCTTAGCCCTGCCCCATCCCTGCCCTGAGCGCTGTGATAGGGGCTTGTGTCCTTGGGGTGGACTTCTCTTTCCAGCCTGCAGTGGCTCAAGTTGGTTTCGGTTACTTGCTGCCAGGGAGTGCTTCCTAAGATTAAAGATCTTGCATTTCACTGGTCTGGAAGGCTGATCACACTTTCCACAGAGTCAAAGGCGTCCATCTCTCCCTACTGACGCCCAAAAGGGCCAAGGCCCAGGCTTAGGAGCAACAGCTCTGGACCCCCCTTTCTGGGGGGCAGACTGAGAGTGTCAAGCACGTTTCCATGACCTCGGACCATTCGTGTGGCTTAAGCAGAACTTGATCTGGGGACTAACCATGTCCCACCACTAGAGAGGAGCTGGGTAAGCATATAGGCCGAGTTTATTGTCACTTCCCTGAAACAAGTAAGCAAACCAAAGGAAAACTCTTAAATTGTCCTAAATCCTGGGCTTAGTGGGGGAGGCTTAGAAATGTATGCTTACCCAGCACGAGAGAGATGAGGATCAAATTTCTAGGTTAAAAGTGAGAGCACTCCTCCCAATGTCCTAAGTGACCCTGTAGATCTCCTTTGCAGACGTCTCAAAGAAGGGCTTTCGTAGGACCTAACAGGAATCCAACACGTTAGGAAGGTCCAAGGGGAAAGTGTCCCCATGTCATATGCCAAGGCCACAGGAGAGCTGAAAATAAACCCCAGGGACTTTTCCTGCTCACCCTAGCAGTAACAACTGCGTCAGCCTGCAGGGGCATTGAAGGATGGAGTCTGTTTCTGGATTTTATGAAAAGATTTCTCTTTTGTGGGTGCTCCAAATACAAACACTGAAGGGAAAAAAGGGTCATGCACAGGATGTGAAAATGACTTTGCGCATTGTGGGCATCCCACCATAAACGGCCCTTAGGGTGGAGGCGCCCTTCTGTTGGACAGGAAGTCAGGACCCGATATCCCGGTTCTGACTCTGCCCCTAATGAGCTGCTTGATTTTGGACAAATAGTTCAACTTTCCTGGACCTCAAAGTCCTGGACTTTGAAATGAAAGGACTGTAGTAAACATTTTCCAATTTCTTCCTTAGCTCTCAAATTCTTGAAAATCTTAATGTTAAAGATTTAAAAATTAAAACCAAAATGAATTGGAATGGCAGTTGTATCAGGCTGTACTGAAATATTCAAAATAATGTGATTCATTTAATAGAATTTTAAAGTTAAAGTGGTCACAGAAATATATTCACATAAAGATAGAGCAATAGAGGGACTTGTGTGTGTGTGTGTGTAAGATATGAGGGAGCCAGACTAAAGATAAGGGAATTATAAAAGACAGACAGAATTAATCATTATATGAGTTTAATCAGGGAAAGATTAAAAAATCAAGAGGCTCAATATTGCAAGCAGCATTCATAATCACAGGCGTTTAAACCCCATACATAAGACATCAAATGTTATCACATAAGAAAAACTAAAAAGCGTTCACAGTACAAAAGGGATAAAGAAAGACTAGATTTTGAAAAGACAATTTCATTACTCACAGAGGGAGAGAGTAGAGAACTGCCAACGTGAAGAGTCTTCTATCAAGAACAGCAGCTAAAGGGAGGTGATTGCAGACATAATTATTAACAGGCAGAATGCATTTCAGCTAAGGAAAGCACAAGCTCAGATATTAGTGTCTCAAGAGTATTCATCAAATAAGCAGAGGTTTAGGTGAACCTTGAAAAAAAGTATTGGGAAAAACAAGACAAAACCCAATACCACAATGTGAGAAGACATTGCAGGGGAGGAAGAAGCACAATTATCTTGAAAAAGGAGGAGGAGAAGGAGGAAGTGGAGGAGGAGAAAGCCATTGAAAGATTAACTCAGAAAATACAATAGTCAAGGCAAACAAAGAGAAAGCGATGGGAAGCCCATTCGGTCCCATTTACAGACACAAGCTAGTCACACAGCCAAACTTTAGGCATTTCTGGAGGTCAATGCTGTGATTACGAAGGCATGCTGGTGGCTTGGCCATTCTGTACTTACTGATTCTTAGCAAGCCTTATTTACAAATTTCTGCATTGGAAATTAATTCCAAAATGCTGAGTCAGAGACCAGGAAGTCACCCAGCTTCACCCAGGAAGAGGGAAGAAGGCAGCCCCTGCCTGGGCCTGGGAGTAGGACACCACTGCTCAGAAAGCCCAGAAGCCTGGAGGGGAGCTTGGGAAGGGCAGCAGGAAAGGCCAAGGAAAGGGGCTTCTGCGAGAAACGGCCAGAATCCAAGCAAACTGGTCCCTTCTCCGTAGCAAAATTCTTGCCTTGACATGCTCCTCTCTAACTTCACTTCAACTGCTCTCACCACAGCTCTTGAAGCCAACTTGGCGCCTTTTCTTGACTTCACCTTAAAGCTCCCCCACCTGAGAAGCTCTCTCCAGGCTCTGGTTTGCCAGCTTGTGCTTCTCATTCGGGCCTCGTCTCGTAAGTGACGGCTGCGGACGCCCTCCCCTGACCAGCACATCTGCAGTGGCCACCGCCACCTGTTTGGTTCACTTTCTCTCCCATAAGCCCCTCTGTGGCCTGTCACCTCTTTTATCAACGGCCCAGTGGTCTTCTTCATTGTCCTCCCTAATTGGAACGCGAGCCCCCTGCCCCAGCACCTGACATGCATTGGCTGCATGGATAAATTGATGATAATTAGTCAATTCCTACCACTTCTTCCAAAACGCCTCTGAAGGTTTTCCCTCCATGGAATTCTCATGACCACAGAGTTAACAAAACTCCCCTCTTCACTCCTAGATCTAAGCACTTGCCCTGCCCTTTCCCTGGCCCTACGTACGCATTGCTTCCACATGAGTCTTCCTAAAACACCATCTCTCTCATGGCTACCGCTGTGATGGCTTTGCCAAGGCCGTCCAGCCAAAGAGCACCAGGGCAGGGCGGTAGCTGAGCCAGGTGAGTTAGGACTCGGTGCAGCGAAGGAGAACACACACCACGAGGAGGCAGGGGCGAGGCCGTCCAAGGATGTTCACAGGAACCTGCTACATGATTTGGGCTTTGGTTGGATGATTTGGGGGAGAGTCTAAGCAAGCAATTCCACGACTGGGTATCTCAGTAAACCTTATCTACAGGCACAGGAGACTAGCAGGAGGATAAAGTTGTAATTGGTAAAGGAGTACAGTCCCCTCGTTAGGCTGAGAAAGGGGGAGTTTGGGGCTTTGTGGGAGGCACAGTGACCTTGTTTTTGTCTCTGCTTGGACAAGATTCTGAAGTGGCCTCTTCTGTTTTATTCTGTCCTTGTCTCAGAGCCACCTTGTCTGGAGCTGGTACACCATGAGGTTTTTATGTCTAGGAGGAGACAAACGTGGCTCAGCTGTGGGAATCCAGCCAGCCTCTGAGTGTCAGGGACTGCTGATGTTTTCTCTTTCTTTTGGCCAAGGGCACATAAAGCCAGGCCACAGACATTAGCCCATGCTAACCAGATTTTTACTACTGCCGAGATTTTATTAAGATCAGGAGAGTGTCCATTGGATGTCGGCAGTAGCTGATCCAGGCTTCATCTTTTCTTCTCCTTCTCGTGTAGGATGCATTGAACCTCCGATGTGACCATGGCTGCACAGAAACATTTGAGGCTCTGGATGGATACCTTGGCCAACTGTAACACAGGCAATTATCAGCAACAAAATCACAATTAGTCTTTGTACTAGGCCTCGGAGCCCAGGCAATGAAAGCACGTGCCATCATCCACGTGTGTCTGTTTGAGAGGCACAGATGGCTTTTATTTAGCTTAGTCATAGCCTGCCCTCTTCACCCTGCAGTATTTACTTAGGTGCACCAGGAAGAACTTGCCACAGCACCTCCTCTCCCCGGCAGGCTCAGAGGAAGTAAGGACTGCACGATTGTCCATGGCAGCTCTGACTAGTGACTTGAGACCAGTTCTGAGCTTCCTGAGTGCAAGTAGTGTCACTTATGGCTTCTGCTAAAGTCAGAGACAAGTTTCAACCCCCTTTCTAATCGTCTTATCCCGATTGTGAGAATCACAGCTCACAGAGGGCACGTGAGGAGGACTCAGAGAACCTCCTGGAATCTCTCCCACATAACTTGTGCTTGCCTCATTTTGGAGGCTTCTGGATCCCCATCTCAAGGAAACGGGATCCACTGGAGGGATGGTAGTTTAAAATATCTGGCAACCTCCAACCATTACACTGAGTACACAGGATCAGTGAGCAAGTGGTAGGGAGGT
>JAKSZT010054032.1:0-10041 GCA_026826555.1 Tolypeutes matacus
GATTTCTAAAGGTGAGGATTGTACTCCCCCCTCCCAGTTCTCAAAATTCAAATCCACCTCTGTCTGTTCATGTTTTTTCTACTACATTACACTACTTCCTAGACTGAACTGGTCAAAGTGAGGTAATCTGGACTTGGATTTTGAGAACTGGGAGGGGGGAGTACAATCCTCACCTTTAGAAATCACATGTCTTTGATAATGAAAAATTTTTCTTCACCCATATTTATCTTTATGTGTTTTGATCCTGCCTCTTTCCTAAATGAATGTGAGGTAGTATATAGTAAAAGATCTACAATTAAGTTATTAGAATAGAAAATCAAAGCCATGAAAAAAAGAGGAAGCAATTATTCTAAGTACAAGAGCTAATGTAGTCAATATGATTGAACATTACATTTGGTTCTGAGTTTCCTGGAAAACAAGTTAAAAAATTATCTACTTTAGGAAAGCTTTGTATAAATTGTAATATCCTTGAGAGCAGGTAGGGAAAAGCACTCTGTAAACAGTAAAGTATTGCAAAGCATTGTTAATTATTATTATCCAGAATAGCATTCTGTATCTATCATGTACTCCAATTATTTTAGCTTTGTTTCTATAATTCCACATAATTCCACACTCTGCCACTTGCTAGATGTTTGATTTGGACAGGATACTTCACCTCTCTGGGCCTCAGCTTTTACATTTGTGAAATGAGAGGCTTGGACTATCACTAGAAGATCTTATTTATTTATATATTTGTTAGCAGCTTTATTGAAATATAATTTACATACCATAAAATTCACACATTTTAAGTGCACAATTCAATGATTTTTAGTGAATTTACAGAGTTGTGCAACCAACACCACAATATAATTTTAGGTCATTTCCATACCCCCAAAAGAAACCTCATGTCCATTCCCTGTTTTTAAAGGTCCTTTCTAACTTTTATATTCTAAATGTGGTGGTTTGGAGCTATGTACCCCAGAAGAGCATGCTCTTAAACTTAATCCACTCCTGTGGCTCTTAACTCTTGTAAATAGAATCTTTTGATGAGGTTACTTCAGTTAGTTGTGGCCCAGCTGAATCAAGATGGGCCTTATTCCTATTACTGCAGGCTTTGTAGCAGGGGTTCTTAACAGTTGGTCCATGAGCTTGAAATGAAATTCAAAAAAACATTATCCTTGTGGGGACGGGTTGGTACAGGTGCGATATATTTATTAAATAATACACAGTATAGTGTGGACTTAGTAAGGGGTCCGTGGTTTTCACCTGGCTGGCAAAGGGGTCTGTGGAACAAAATAGGTTAAGAATTCCTGCTTTATAGGGAAAGTCACAGAGAGAGAAAGCCAGAAGGAGCAGCCAGAAGCTGAACGTCAACAGAAACTGGAAGAGAAAGGACAAGCTAGGAGAGGCCACATCACCATGTGCATTGTCATGTGAAAGAAAAGCCAAGGAACAAGGATCGCTGGCAGCCAGCCCCAGAACACCATATTCTTTTTGGAGAAAGCATTACCTTAATGATGCCTTGTTTTGGACTTCTCCTAGCCGCAAAAGTGTGGGCCAATAAATTCCAGTTGTTTAAGCCAACCCCATACCATGGCATTTGCATCAGCAGCCGGGAAATTAAAACACTATATTTCTAGACTTACAAAGCTTTTAGCAGCTCTTTGCTACCTAAAAAACCAAGTTGAAATTCTTCAGTGTTAACATTCTAGATCCTCTACAATCAGGACTCAAAACCTCTCTCTCCAGCCTAATTCCTTGCTACAATCCTTTCACTCCCTTGCCCTAATGAGTTACCTGTCTCTGAGCTTATGCCCTTACAGTTCCCTCCATATGGTTTCACCCCCCCACACCTCCCCAATCTCTGAAGAGTCAAAACTTATCTAAGCACCTTTAAATATATATATATATATATATAATAACATTTATGTAAGCAAATGCACATATATGCATATATATTTATATATCATTTTACAAATACTGGTATGTATTGTGAAAAATTTTATTTTTACCCACAATAAAAAAATTAAAAAAAAAACTTATCTAGTGTTCAGGCTCAGTCTAAATGCCAACCCCTCCAAAAAGGTTTCCTTTATTCACACTCCTCACACTCATCTGGAAATAGACTTTATTTACCTTTAAACTCCAACAGTATTTCATTTGTCCTTCTCATAAAAGTTTTCCCTTTCATTCTTGGATATTATGCTTGGCATCTTATCACCTTACTCAATTAAGAGCTCCTTGAGGGTGATTGCTATGTCTAAGCCAGCTATGTATCCTTAACAACTCCCAATGTGGAGTTCTGCAAATAATAATAATTAATAATGATGATAATGATGGCAACTGGTAGCTAAATTAAGCATCTGCCATGTGTCAGGGACTGTACTTAGAAATATTACAAATATTAACTCATTAATCCTTAGAACAACATTGTGAGGTAGGCACTATATTATCAGCACCATTTTACAGTTAAAAAACAAAAACAACTAAGGCACAGGGAGGTTACATACTTGCCAAGATTACAAAACTAGTTAAGTAGCAAAGTTGAGATTTGAATTCAGATAGTTTGGCTCAAAAGCATGCACTCTTAACCACTCCAGTAAATTTTCCAGCCAGTTAAAACTCAGTAAATGTTAACTGAATAAATCCTAATTAATAAGGTTCCATTCCAGGAAGGAAAAGTAATTAAGAATTCTAGATGCCAACTGACTCAGAAGTGATGGGGGTAGGGAAAAGTACAAAGAACAGATTCTTAGACCGGGAAGTCGCTGAAATTTCAAGTAAGCCTGAGGTGCTACAAAAATTCTTGTTGAGCCCTAAGGTTATAACAAAAAGACATTTCCTCTCTCACACAAAGCTAGTGGGAGGGTAAATTGGTAGTATCTACTCTAGCTGAACACATGCATATTCTATGACCCAGAAATTCCACTCCAATGTATATCAACAAAAATGCATACTTAGATCTGTCAGAAGAATGTTCTATTTGTAATAGCCCAAACTGGAAATTCTCCTTCAGTAGCAGAATGATAAGTAACATGTGGCATGTTAACAAAATGGAATGCTATAAGGAATGAGAATGGATGATCTACAATTACAAGGAATAATATGGATGAATCTTTCAAGAATAATGTTGAACAAAAGAAGCCAGACACAAAAGAAGAGATACTGTATGAATCCACTTATATAAAGTACAAAAAAGGACAAAACTGATATAGGATGTTAAGAGTCAGGGTAGAGGTTACTCTTGGGAGGGGTATTGACTAGAAGGTGTGGTAATGTTCTGTTTCTTGATCTGGGTGCTAGTTACATGAGTGTATCCAGTTTGTGAAAATACATTGAACTATAAACTTATAATCAGTGAACTTTTCTAAATGTATATTACAGTTCAATACATTTTTTAAAGTCTTCCTGAAAAGACAAAAAAAGACTCAGGCAAGAGACAAAAGCAAAAGTCATTTTTGCACTCAACATGCAGAACCAGTGACTGACAAACTCATGATTATCTCCTTGACCTCAGATGGGCAAGACAGGTATCTCTCCCTTTCATGGAAACCATGATTTAACCAGAGAGGGGTCATTTTAATCCCTAGCCATTAGTGTAACCCTAATCCTTTCCAGAAACTTAAAAGAAAAAATAATAGATAACAGGGCAGCATACGACCTGTGGGCAAGCACAGCCCTTGCAGGTGCCAAACAAAATGCCAATTTGTTTAAAGAATTAAGACTTTATTTGGATTTTTTATTTGTATTCCAAGACTCTTTTTTAAATATATTTCTTTATTTTTTAAAGATACTTAGATTACATAAATGTTACACAAAAAATACAGGGATTCCCATATGCCCCACTCCCCACAGCTCCCACACCCTCCCACATAAACATCCTTCATTAGTGGGCACATTCATTGCAATTGATAAAATGCATTCTGGGGCTTTGCCACTGAGCATGGACCATAGTTTACACTGTAGTCTACACTCTCTCCCACACAGTTCTGCATGTTATGTGATGATATAAAATGGCCTATATCTGTCGTTGCAATGTCATTCAGGACAACTCCCAAGTCCTGAAAAAGCCCCTGTATTACAACTGTTTTTTCCTCTTCCTGCCCTCAAAGCCTCCAATGGCCACTGGCTCCACATAAATGTTGTAATTTCTTCCACTGCTAGAATCATAATATGTCTATAGCAGAATACCAGTAAGTCCGCTCTAGTCCATAGTTCTTTCCACAATCCTGAGGATTCTGGGGTGGTTATATCCACTCCACCTCTAACTGAGAGGGGGCTTATATCCCATGGGGAAGATAGATGGGACTATCTTGCTTGCAGTTGCAGATTCTCTGTTCCTTGGAATGGTTTGACACCATCTATGCAGTACAAATGGAGTCTGGCCATGATGCCAATTAAAGTTTTCTTTAACAGTAACCCCATCCCCACACCAGTATGAAACTGAGCATTTCTATCTTTATTGGGCAAGTCACTTCACCTCTAAGGATCCCAGTTTCCTCATCTGTAAAGGTGGAATAACAATAATATCTCCCTCATAGGTTGCTATAGATTGAAAACCTATTTTCATGTAAAGCATTTAGCACAGTGCCTGCCACATAAATACTCAATATGTTAGCTGCTATTATTATTCTGATATGTGCCAGTTAATGATTTCTTCTCCCTTTCCATTACCACACAACCAACCTAGTTTATAGCTTTAATCTCCCAATAGGGAGATCTTAATATTTTTAATATTTTAATATTCAGGGAAAAGGACAGTTCTGCCTCTCCCACCCCCAGGTAGAGAGAGACAGAGGGAGAGACAGAGAAAGACAGAGACGGGGGGGTGGGGGGAGAGTATTCTGGTGAGCTGATTTTGAACGGGGCCAGTACAGTGGCCAAGGGCTATGTGAGTTGCGAGAAGAGGGAGTACGGATAGCAGAAGCCCCTTTGCTTTGATGGCACCACCTTTCCATATCATACGAGAGAACATGGTACAAATTACATGACCTGGAAAGGAAAGGACCCAGGAAAAGATTGAGACTGGCTGCTACAAGGATCATGGTTATCTTCCACAGAGGAGATTGAAGAGGAAGAAGTCAGGAAAAAGGAGAGGTTTGAAGGTTGTAGTTCCTGCTTCCAGGCAGTAAATTGATCTTAAGCTAACAGGTGGGCAGAACACTTTAAGAGTTACAAAAAAGCTATCCTACACAGTCTTTTAATCATGTCTTCACAACCACCCTGTGAAGTCGGCAGGGCAAATTTTATTATCCCCATTTGATAGATGAGGAAAGCAAGGCTCAGAAATGTTAATTTGTCCAAAGCCACCTGCTACTAATTGGAGGAACCAACACTCTAATTCAAGTCTTCTGGCTTCAAAATCCATGCTTTTTTCTAATAAACATGCCAGGCTTTTATGTGGACTTCAGTTAGCCTGGGTCATGTCTGCTATAACTGACAGAAAAAAATTTAAGCAGAGACTATTTGTGAACACTTCACTGTTCCCCAGTCCCAGATGGTAAAAAGAAAACTGTCATGAGGGAGATGGATTTGGAATAGAAAGGGGCTGGAGAGGAAAGGTACACAGTGGGACCTGGAAAGATGACAGCGAAAACAAAGAGAAGCAGCTCTAATTGAGGGCCAGCTGAAAACGGGCGCCAACTAGCCTGACCATGCCACCTCTTGGGTTTATCCTCCAGGGTGAGCATAGCCCGGTCCACTCTGCTGCACCGCCCCCCGCCCGCACCCCCCTGCTTCCTTTCCTATAGCCAGGTTTGGAATGCAGAGATGCTGTCGCCTCCAAAACCCAAACATAAACGCTCGGGGTCTGGGGAGGGGGCTCTGGGCAGCCGTTGAGGCAGGAAAGGGACAGGGGGATCCAAGAAGGCAGGGAAACTCTGGTCCAGGCGCGGGAAGGCGGCCTCAAGGAGTACCTGAGCTGGATTCCCGATTGAGCACTGTGAGGGAGCCCATGGCTCCCAGCCTCGCCTAACTCTTCTTACCTTGGCCACCTTGATATGGTCCATGAGCGCGGTTCCCGCCACCCAGAGCCCTCAGCGCGCTCTGGCAAGCGCCGCAGCTCCAGCCGCCTCCTTACCCAAGCCCAGCTCCTGCACCCGCCCTCGCCATTCTGGCTCAGTCACCTGATCCTCTCAGATTCTATCGCGACAATTTGCCCGTGGCCGCTCCCGCCATCTTGCTTCCTGGCATATGCCCTTTTCTTCAGCAAGCTGACAGGTCTGGTTCAGGCTCCAAGTTTGACTCGGTAGTTCTTCATTTCCAGCCTCGAGTACTGCCATCCTTCTCACCCTCCTTGATGATGTAAGGGCTTTGAGCACCGATGTTACTCCATTACTCTCTGATGTTGCAGCAGTGGCACCCTGCAGAGATAGTACCCGCTGTCCCAAGCTGAAGTTTCTGAAAAGCTACCTAGCGGTGAGACCTTGAGAAAGTCACTGCAGAATATTCTTTAGAATGGTTTATATGCATATCCTCCTCTCCATCCCCTCCTTTACATTTCTACAGGCCTGGGCTACTGCGGTAGCCTTATAGTATTTGTCATCACAGATGTGGAAACAAGACCAAGGGCCTAACTGGACCACCTCTCAGATGAGGCATGGATAGGTGTAGTCCTTCACTGGTGTGCTCTGAATCAGATTTGTGATGGAAAACGAACAGTCTGGGTGTTGAAAAATTTGGGTTCTACTCTCAGGTCTGCCACTAACTTTCTGTGTGACCTGGGGACAAATCAGGTCCCTCTCTGCCCTTAAATTTAGCAGGGCTGCGGTGAGGGGTTGGCCAATGTCTCTAGGGTCATTTCTAGCTCTACTATTCCAATGTTATGATTTGCAACCTCACCTTTCCTACAAAGTGATTTATTTATTCTTCTAGTGCCTCTAACACTTGCGAGCTAAACTACTCATTTGTCATGTTTGTGTTCATATTCTGCCTTCTCACCTAGCGTGAAAGCTTTGCCCTCAATCCATGGCCCTTTTATTCCCTGAAGCTGTCATCCCATCCCTTTCAGTACTTTTACTGCAAAATGTGTAAGAAAAATGTTATTGCCTCCACTTCATAACTCACTCCTCCCCAACCACTCTCCTCATCCTGAACTCCAATTGCTGAATCCAACAGCTCTTCTCAGTACTAACTCTTCATTTGTTTTGCATCCCCTAGCACTGTTGATTCATATTCCTTTTTGAAATCCTTTCTTTCCTTCACATTTGTAATAAAGCATACTTGCTGCCTGCCTCCCTAACTGTTGCTTCTGTGCATCACCTCCCATTGCCCCCATAGTTCCTCTTTCCTTCTTTAGCCATTTCCCTGGATTCTGTCCTGTTTCTCTTCTGTTTTCTTTCCCTTGGTGATCTTTCCCTCCCACAAGTTCAACTCTTGCCCTCTGGTAGGGTACTCCCAAATTTATATCCCAAGTCCTGTGACTTTTCTCCTAAGTTCAAAATTGGAACTTCCAGTTGCGGCCTGAGAGCTCCACTTGTGTTTCCTGCTAACACATTAAAGGCATCATAGCCCAAAGAAATTCCTTATCTTTCACACGCCCACCCTGCTGCACTCTCCCACCTCCACCATCTGCTCTTTCTCAAGTTTTTCCTATCCCTATTAATGGCACCACCATATACCAAGTTGCTCGGACTCAAAACCACATCTCCATATGGTATGGGATAATGAAAAGGAGGTAGGGAGTCTCAAATTAGTTCAAATTCTGGCTCTGCTATTTGCTAATGATACATGACCCTAGGCAAGTTATACAACTCAGGCTCAGTTTTCTCCTCTGTAAACCCATTCTCATAAGATTCTTATAAGGATTCAATGAGATAATATATGTCAGGTGCCAGGAACATCATAAGAGCCCAATGAATATTGGTGATTCCCTTCCCTTCTTCACGTTGATCATTAAACACTTCTCTTCTCCTCTCTCTCACCTGATTACCTTGCTTCCTGCTTCATTGAGAAAATGGAAGCCATCAGAAAACTACTTCCACATTCTCCCATCACCAAATTTGCTTGCTACCCTTATGTGAACCCTTATAATGCATCTTCAATGAGTGAACTGTTCCTGCACCTTTCTAAGGCAACCTCTCCACTTGTCCACTCAATTTCATCTTCCCTCTTTCCCTTATCATCCAATGTTCCCACTTTACCAGCTAATTTCCATCAGCACAAAAACATGCTATAATATATCCAATATTAAAAATACCCTTCCTTGACCCCACATTCCTCTCCCCGACTACCCTCCTCCCATTTCTCTGTTGTACTTTATAACAAAATCTTCCAAAGATTTGTCTATATCCATTCACTGTCCCCACTTATTTTCCTCTCCTATTCTTTCCTGAAACCACTCTGATCAAGCTTTGTCCCCACCACTCCACCAAACTGTCAATGCTTCCAATAATCTCCACATTGCAAAATCCATTAGTCAATCCTCAGTCCTCTTCTCATATTCTTTCATAAACAGTGTTTGATCACTCTCTTCTCCTTGATACATTTTTTCCACTTGGCTTTGGGGGCTCCTACTTCTTTGACTGTTCATTCCTAATCTACTTTGCTATTTCCCCTCATCTTCCCTATATCTGTATTTTGGAATGCTGCCAGAGCTCAGACCTTGGTCTTCTTCTCTATTCACATTTATTCCCTGGATGCTCTTATCTAGTCCCATGGATTTAAATACCATCTATTTGTGAATGACTCCTAAAATTGTGTCTCTAGTCCTGTTCTCTCCTCTGAACTCTAAACTTGCATAACATCCAAGAACATACTGACCTCTCTACATGGATATCTTAGGGACAGCTCAAACTTACCATGTTGAAAACAGGACTGTTGATTTCTATCTGCATCCTCAAAGCTGTTCCTCCTGTAGTATAGCTCATTTCAGGAAATAGCAGCTCCATCCTTCTAGTTGTTTGCGTCAAAGGCCTTGGCATCCTCTTTCTCTCAGATCCCACACCCAGTCCATCATCAAATCCGGTCAGCTCTTCCTTTGAAAACTTCCTCAAATCCACTCACCCCTACACCCTGGTCCAAGCCTCTATTATAAGTTGCCAGGGTTGTTGCCACAGTCTTCTAATTGGTCTGCAAGGTTTGGCCCTGATCCCCCTAGAATATATTCTCTAAACAGCATCTTCTAGACTCTAGAATCTAGAGTGAGGTCACTCCTTTGCTAAAACTTTCCAGTGGTTCCCCATCTCAGAGTAAAAGCCAAACCATTAATTATGGCCTATGAATCACTACATATGATCTAATCACAGTACCTCTCAGACTACATCTCCTATCACTTTCCTCTCCTATTAACGTTGTTACTGTTTCTCAAATATGCCAACCATGCTCCTGCCTCACATTGCTGTTCCCTCTGCATAAAATGTTCTTTCTCAAAATATATGCATACTCACTCTCTCATCTCTGTCAGGTCTCTGAGCAGATGTTGGCATATCAGAGAATCTTTATCTGACTCTCTTATATAAAATAAAAACCATTATCACTACTTGCCCAGAATTTTCTACCCTTCTAGCCACTTTTTTCCTACTATTAACATTAGTCATTTCTCATAACATTCTCTCTTAAGGTAAGTTTGTGACATATCAGAAGAAATTGAGGCACAGACAGTGACTTGCCAAAAGTTAAAGAGTCCTGAGTCAGAATGAACACCTACAGGGTTAGAATAATACTGGGAATAAAAGGAAGAATCTGGAAGAAGATAATATTAGGCCCATAAAATGCTTTCAATGAAAGGAATACTAGTATCATATATTATTTTGTTGTTTGTCTCTCCCTATTAGAATGCTAGCTCCATGAGGGCAGGGGTTTGTCTCTGTTTTATTCACTACTGTGCCCCAGTGCCTAGAAAAGTATTTGGAATGGTGATGTCCACTCCAACTCCAGGATGTGTAAGTTCATTGAGGGTGGTGGGCCACACTTGTGGGAGATGTTTGTGTGGGATGTGGTGGGAGGTGTGGGAGGTGGGCAACATGGGAATCCCAGTGGGTTCCGTGTAATATTTTGGGTAATCTAAGCACCTCTTAAAATATATGTATATATATATATATATATAAATAACATTTTTGTAAG
>JAKSZT010054032.1:10141-20296 GCA_026826555.1 Tolypeutes matacus
TTGAGATTATACAAAGTAATTTCTCTGACCACAACGGAATGAAGTTGGAAATCAATAAGGGCCAGAGAAACAGGTTAGGCACAAGGATATGGAAGTTAAACAACACACTCTTAGACAAACAGAGGGTCAAAGAAGAAATTTCAAAAGAAATCAGTAACTACCTAGAAACTAATGAAAATGACAACACAACATATCAAAACCTATGGGATGCAGCGAAAGCAGTCCTGAGAGGGAAGTTCATAGCCATAAATTCATATATTAAAAAAGAAGAAAGAGCTAAAATTGAAACGTAACTGCACACTTGGAGGAATTGGAAAAACAACAACAAACTAAAACTAAAGGAAGTAGAAAACAGGAAATATCCAAGATTTGAGCAGAACTAAATGAAATAGAGAATAAGAAAGCACTGGAAACAATAAACAAAACCAAAAGCTGGTTCTTGGAGAATATCAACAAAATTGACAAACCCTTAGCCAGACTAACAAAGAAAAAGAGAGAACAGATGCAAATACATAAAATAAGGAATGAGCAAGGTGATATCACTACTGACCCCACAGAAATAAAGAGTATCATAAGAGGATACTTTGAAAAATTATATGCCAACAAGAATGACAATTTAGAGGAAATGGACAAGTTTCTAGAAACCCACAAACAGCCGACATTGATGAAAGAAGAAATAGATGAACTCAACAGCCCAATTACAAGTAAAGAGATAGACTCAGTCATAAAAAACCTCCCAACTAAGAAGAGTCCAGGGCCAGATGGCTTCACAGCTGAATTCTACCAAACATTCCGGAAAGACCTAACACCAATTCTACTTAAGCTCTTCCAAAAAATAGAAGTAGAAGGAATATTGCCTAACTCATTCTATCATGCCAACATTACCCTAATACCAAAACCAAATAAAGATACCACAAGAAAGGAAAATTACAGACCAATTTCTCTAATGAACCTAGATGCTAAAATCCTTAACAAAATACTTGCTAATCGCATTCAACAACATATCAAAAGGATTATACACCATGACCAAGTGGGTTTCATCCCAGGTATGCAAGGATGGTTCAATATAAGAAAATCAATCAATGTAATACACCACATAAACAGATTGAGAGAAAAAAATCACATGATCATCTCTAGAAATGCAGAAAAAGCATTCGACAAAATACAGCACTCTTTCCTCATAAAAACACTACAAAAGATAGGAATAGATGGAAACTTTCTGAAAATGATAAAGGGTATATATGAAAAACCCAAAGCTAACATCATTTTCAATGGTGAAATCCTAAAAGCCTTCCCTCTGAGATCGGGAACAAGACAAGGATGCCCACTATCACCACTCCTATTTAACATTGTCTTAGAAGTACTTGCACGAGAACTGAGACAAGAAAAGGACATAAAAGGCATCCAGATTGGAAAAGAAGAAGTAAAATTTTCATTATTTGCAGATGACATGATCCTATACATAGAAAGCCCTGAGAAATCGACAACAAGGCTTCTAGAACTTATAAAGGAGTTCAGTAATGTTGCAGGCTATAAGATCAACGCTCAAAAATCAGTAGAATTTCTGTACACCAATAACCAGCAAACTGAGGAGGAAATCAGGAAAAAAATACCATTTACAATAGTAAACAAAAGAATCAAATACCTAGGAATAAATTTAAGTAAAGATGTAAAGGACTTATATACAGAAAACTACACAACACTGTTAAAGGAAATCAAAGGCGACTTAAATAAATGGAAAAATATTCGCTGTTCATGGATGGGAAGACTAAACATCATCAAGATGTCTATCCTACCCAAACTAATCTACAGATTTAATGCAATCCCAGTAAAAGTCAACACTATATTTTTTAAGGAACTGGAAAAACCACAAAATATATTTGGAGAGGCAAGAGGCCCCGAATTGCCAAAGATATATTGAAAAAGAAAAATGAAGTTGGAGGTATCACATTACCTGACTTTAAAACATACTACAAAGCTACAGTGGTCAAAACTGCGTGATATTGGCACAAGGATAGACCTACTGACCAATGGAACCGAATTGAGAGTTCTGATATAGATACATATACATATACAGTCACCTGATATTTGACAAGGCCACGAAAACCACTCAGTCGGGAGAAAGTGGCCTCTTTAACAATTGGTGCTTGGAGAACTGGATATCCATATCCAAAAGAATGAGAGAAGAATACCATCTCACACCTTATACAAAAATCAACTTAAGATGGATCGAAGATCTAAATATAAGAGCCAAAACCATAAAAACCTTGGAAGATAATGTAAGGAAGCATCTACAGGACCTTGTAATAGGAAATGGGTTCATGAACTTCACAGCCAAAGCACGAGCAGCAAGAGAAAAAATAGATAAATGGGATCTCCTCAAAATTAAAAACTTCTGCACCTCAAAGGATGTTATTAAGAAAATAAAATACAGCCTACCCAATGGGAGGAAATATTTGGCAAACATATATCTGATAGGAGCCTAATATCCTGCATATATAAAGAAATCCTTCACCTTGAAAATAAAAGGACAAACAACCCATTTAAAAAATGGGCAAGTGACCTGAAAAGATACTTCTCCAAAGAAGAGATACAAATGGCTAAAAAGCACATGAAAAAATGCTCAACATCGCTTGCTATCAGGGAAATGCAAATCAAAACTACAATGAGATACCATCTTACACCCATCAGAATGACAGCTATTAAAAAAACAGCAGATACTAAATGTTGGAGAAGATGTGTAAGAATGGGAACACTTATCCACTGCTTGTGGGACTGTGGTATGGTCCAGCCACTCTGGAGGACAGTTTGGCGGTTCCTCAGAAAACTAACAATAGATCTCCCGTATGATCCAGCAATTCCACTGCTGTGTATATACCCAGAAGAATTGAAAGCAAAGACAGAAACAGATATATGCACACCAATGTTCATAGCGGCATTGTTCACCATTGCCAAAAGTTGGGATCAGCCCCGGTGCCCATCAACAGACGAATGGATAAGCAAAATGTGGTACATACGTACAATGGAATATTACTCAGTTGTAAGAAGGAATAAAGTGCTGACACATGGAATAACGTGGATGAATCTTGAAGACCTTATGTTGAGTGAAGCAAGCCAGGCACTGAAGGATGAACAGTATATGACCTCACTGATCTGAACTGAGGAAAGTGAGCAGTCTCTGAGAACCATTGTCTGAAAGATAGGTTAACAAGGGAGAGTAAGAGAAGAGCAGGCTTTGAGCCATAACCCATATGGACATAATCTATGGTAAAGGGATAGAGTTGGTTGCATGTTGGGGGATGGGGCAGATGGGTGGTGGTGTTCCTGGGTTTGGTGGTGCAGCGCTAGTGGGTGGGTGGATTAGGAAGGGCAGGTTCGAATTCCCAGGGTATGTAACTGAATCTTGACATTCCATGGGTCAGGATAGGGTGGTATCATGTGCTCTGGGGGGCTGGGGGTAAGGGAACAGTCAAGATCTAATGGGGTGTTTGTTGGTCATGGGAAAAGTTTTTCATTACCTTACAGTAATGGACATAGGACATGGTAAATATCATCAAAATTATTAAACTTTATCATCTAAATTGTAAACTATACCGTAAATCATTGACAATGTTTAGTTGCTATATTTTGCTATCTGTATAACAGTTATAACAATGCTAACATCCAAAAAAAGGGGGAGCGGGTAATATGGGGTGGGGAATGGGGGTTGGTTTGGTATCTGGGAGTCTCTGGTACTCCGTGTGTGACTTTGCTGTGACCTAAAACTTCTTTGAAAATTAAATGAAAATTTGGGAGACAATGGGGATTGAGAGGGGGAAGGTGTCACAGCACACCGGATCCGATAACACAGTGATAAAAGGAAAAAAAGAATATATATATATTTTTTTCAAAGGCATTTCCTTTGCTTTTTTCCCCATTTTTTTGAATGTCCCAATCCGCTAATTATGTTTTGTTTTGTTTTGTTTTTTGTTTTTGTTTTTTTCCTGAGTTTCCTTATGTTTGTCTCTTGCATGTAAGCTTATCATTGTTGTTTCTTTCTTCTATTAAGTGTATTTGATTATTTTATGGACTACTTGTTCATGGAGGATTTGGATCACAGAAGGGTTACAATGGGTACTGCAGGGGATTATTGGTCAGGGGGTGTCTGGGAGGGGGGATTCATGGGAGTTAGTTCGTCCAAATATACTTGAAAGATATACAAAATTGTTCAAAAGATCAAAAGATGGTGCATGGTCACAATGGCTGGAAAATCACTCAATAAATGAGGGAATCTGAATTCCTAGCCTGGAGAACTCTGCCACAGTATCCAAGAGAGCAGCAATAGTCCTCTGAGTGTAGGGACAGTGCCTGTCAAAATAGGATGACCCACTGATGTGTTATTTTTTATTGATGACTACCCTTGTGAGTCTTTGCTCTTGTAAATGAGACTTAGCCTGCAGTTGTGGGGTGCCTAAGGGTTGCCACCTGAGAGCCTCCTTCTTGCTCAAATGTGGCCTCTCTCTAAGCCAAACTCAGCATATGAATGCATTACTTTCCCCCCAACGTGGGACATGACTCCCGGGGATGAGCCTCCCTGGCAACGAGGGATTACTACCAAGTGCCAAATGGCAACACAACTGGAAAAAGACCTTGAATATAAGGGGGAAAAGGTAAAGACAAATGAGTTCAAGTGGCTAAGAGACTTCAAAGAGAGTCGGGAGTTCATCCCAGAGGCAACTCTTATACACACCTCAGTAGGAGCTCATAGAACGTCAAAGTGCCTATCACCCCACACAGAGTGCTCCTGAGAGCTCTGGAGACACCCTGGTCCTATATAAGGGGGGATAGCCCCAGAGACTGAGGCCTTATCAGTGGGCTCTATTTTGAAATCTGGGCTCCTGAGAGTGACAGAATTGGACTCAAATAAGTCCTCCCTGCACATGGTTCATCAGTTCCTTCTATTCAAACCTATATGTGATGCTGGAGTTTTTAGGTATACTTCCAGAGACTGGAGCCTCTGGCCTACCTATATGCCAGGTGTGCGTAGAATCTCGGTGGAGCTGCATCTCCTACCCTACAGCTCAATGGACTCATCCAAGTCACCTGGCGAGGAGACAACGATGGGCAACGGCCATCCTAGGGAATGGAGAGGGCTTGCATCTGCAGGCAGGATCATCCCACTCACCATATCCATGGGATATAAGCCCTCTCTCACTTGGAGGTGGAGTGGACATCACCATCCCAGTCTCCTCAGGATTGGGGGAAGAGCTATGGAGTAGAGTGGACTTGATGGTATTCTGTTGTACACATATGGTGATTCTAGCAATGGAAGAAATTATAACAATGAGATGGAGCCAGTGGCCACCTCACACTTTCAGGGCAGGGAGGGGATGTGCTGTTGAAATACAGGGGCTTCTTTAGGATTTGGAGGTTGTCCTGAGTACCGTTGTGCCAACGGATGTAGACAATTTTAAATCAGCACACGCCAATCAGAACTGTGTGGGAGAGAGTGTGGTCTACGATGTGAACTGTGGTCTATGGTTGGTGGCAAGGCCCCAGGATGTGTAAGTCCATTGAGGGTGGTGAGCCACACTTGTGGGAGATGTTTGTGTGGGATGTGGTGGGAGGTGTGGGAGGTGGGCAACATGGGAATCCCGGTGGGTTCCGTGTAATATTTTAGGCAATCTAAGCACCTCTTAAAATATATTTCTATATATCTAAATAACATTTTTGTAAGCAAATGCACATATATGCATATATATTTATATATCATTTTACAAATATTGGTATGTATTGTGAAAATTTTGATTTTTACCCACAATAAAATATAATTAATTAATTAATTAATTAATTAATTAATAATAAAACATATTGCCTAGCTACAGTTGTAAAAACAGCATGGTACTGGTATAAGGTCATATACATAGACCAATGGAACCAAACTGATATTTCAGAAACAGACTTCTATGGTCAAGAGAACTTTGGCAAGCCTGTCAAACCCACCCAGCTCAGGCAGAACTGTCCATTCAACAAATGGTGCTGAGAGAACTGGATATCCATAGCCAAAAGAAATAAAGAGGACCCCCATCTCACACTTTATACAAAAATTAACGCAAAATGGATCAAAAACCTAAATATAAAAGCAAGAACCATAATCCTTCTAGAAGAAAATTTTGGAAAACATCTTCAAGACCTGTTGGTAGGTGGTGGATTCTTAAAGGAGATAAGAGGAGGACTGAGATGGACTACTGACACTTAAGTTTTAATTAACTTTACTAAAAGTGTGGAAATGTATAGAGTTGATGGTAACACATTATAGTGAGTAACAACTGGTTTATAAATGGGAATTTGGCTTGAAAGGGTAGTCTAGGGATGTAAATGTCAATTGAAAGAAAGCTAGAGCATAATCTAGGGACTGAATAACACAGTAAATCCAGAGGTGGATGAGAATTGTGGTTGATGGTACAGATGCAAGAGTGTCCTTTGTGAGCTAGAGCAGATGTACTTCACTATTGCAGGGTAGTGGGAATGTGGAGAAGCATGGGAAAAATACGACTGGAGTGACCTATGGATTGTGGTTAACAGCAATACTGCAATATTCTTGCATCTATACCAATAGATGTACTGTGTTGATAATGGGGGAGTATGGAAATAGTGTGCTAATGTATGCTATGGACCATGGTTAGTAGTAATAGTCTGGTGATATTATCTCAAAATCTTAACACATATTCCACTACAGTGTGGTGTGTTGATAGAGGGGTGTTGTATGGAAATGCTGCACATGTGCATGATTGTTTTGTAAGTTCACAATTTCTGTATTAAAAATATATTTTAAAAAACAATAGTAGGGAACGTTGGGGAGAAAATACACCAAATGTAAGATATGGGCTATAGTTAGTAATAAGACTTTGACAATATTCTTTCATAATTTGTAATGTCTCACAATAATGCAAGGTGTTGGTGGTGGGTTGATGTATGTGACCTCTCTATGATGGTATGCTTATTTGCTTTGTAAGTTCACAACTTTTATTCTACACTTAGTGTTTATATATGTTCATGTATAAATGATAATAATAATAATAATAATCCACCAAATAATAAAATCCACAAATGTAAGATACTTTGGTTAGTAGTGATATTTTGAGGATGCTCTTTCATCAGTTAAAAATGTGTCACAACAATGCAAGCTATTGGTGGTGGGGTGAGGTGTGGGAGCCCTGTGTGATGTTTCGTATGTTTGTTTTGTAAGTTCACAACTATTACTATACACTCATTGTTTATATACGTATGTGTACGAGTGATATACTTCAGTAAATTCAGCTGGGCAGTTCTGGTGAGCAAACAACCATGACACTGAATAGAGTCTCCTATAATGACTATGCCTTACACAGTTTTTTTTTTTCTGCTCAGGCATCCGTGGAATGGCAGTCCCTCCCTCTTGAGGAACTTGAGAAAATGACCTGCTGATGGTAGACAGTGCCTACCAATGCCAATGGAGAAGAAACACTGTATCGTCCCATCCTTAAGATTGCTGCCAGCACAGTACATGGCTCTAGCTCTTTGCTGGGAGCCAGGGTGGTCCAGTCTTCTGAGATGCTAAAAGATAGTGGAGGAGGTGGCTGGTGGATTGAGTGTCATCCTCCCTGCTTGTCTGAGGCTGATAGATGGAGGGTATGGTGGAGGTTAGGAGGAGGGTAGGGAAAGGTAAAATCTTCTTCCAGATCATGTGGCTTGTCTTAGTGACGAACCCCATTCAAATAGAGTTCGGAGACTACCGGAGGGGTTAAGAGTAGATCCAGGTTTCTGAGGTGGAGCCTGCAATACTGGAGAAGCCCAGCCAATCCCACTGCAGATATGGAAAGAACCTTGTCTTGGGAGTCAGGAGACCCTGAGTCGATCAAGGCCCTTTCCCCCTCTGAGCCTTAGTTTATCCACCTGAAGTATGCAAGTGACAGAAGTTGGCTTGGATGATTTCTCAGTTCCTACATCATTACATGATTTGAATCTTCTGTGGATGAAAAAAGACTTTGTCCAGAATTGAAATAATAAGGCTAGGGGCTGGTTATTTTGAATTGTGGAGAGGAGAAGAGTCCAGAGGTAGTTTGTGTAGCTTTCCCCCACTTTGTGGTTTCTGAAACAATGGTCTTGTGTGCTACATGTTGTTGCCTTTGGAAAATGATTTCCCTCCATTCATCTCAGGGTCCCTGTGCCAAAGAGGAAGGTTGGTAGGAGTGTCAATGAGCTGAAAATGTTGTATATTTACTTTCTCACAAGCCTCTCTATTCTTTTCCTCCTCCTTCCCATGCCTTTCCCACATTTGACTCTCAGATATTCAGTGGCCATTGCTCTGCCCAGAACACCTAGCACATGGGGACTTTTTTCTCTTTTTACCTGCAGAGGGCTGCTCCCAGGCTCTTTTGCTTGTGTGTTCCAAGTGAACTTCCAAGCCATCTTTGTCTTCCCTTTCCTAGTACTGAAAACATCCCATCCCATCCCCATTTTACTTAGCTGTTAAGTCTTTATGATAAATAGTGATAATCATTTTCACTGCATTTTTAAAATAAGAGAAATACTGCAACTGACTATGAAATGCATAAAAAATATGCTAGACCAATGGATGGATTGATGGATAGATGGATAACTACATTTCTTTCAACTTTTCTATATTAAATTTTTTTTCATAATAAATAATAAAATGTTGGAGAAAAATAAGACAAGTAATATGCAATCACATTGTAAACAATTCAAACTATACAGAAGTATACAGAAGAAAATGGGAAAGATTCCTTCATCTTTCTCCCCATTCAAAATTCCTCTCTCCAGAGGCAACCACAGTTCACAGTTGTCTGTGTATTATTCTAGTCCGTTTTCCATGTATGTCCAATAATATATACATACACCTAATAGTTTTGTTTTTTATTTTAAATGCATCATACTTTACATTTGATTCTGTAATTTTCATTGTTTTTACTTCACAATGTATTTTGGAAATCTCTCCATGTCAGTATAGAGATTTACCTAATTTTTAAAAGGAGCTGAATAATATTTCATAGTATGGGTACACCATAATGCAGTTAAACTTTTCCTAACTGATGGGCTGGGAAAAATATCTATGTGCATGTGAACACTTATTTCTTTAGTACAGATTTCTAGAAATGAAATTATTGTGCCAAAGGAATTATGCTTAAAAATTTCCCCCCAATATTTTATTATGAAAAATTTCAAACATACAGAAAAGTTGAAAGAATTGTATAGCGAACACCCATATAGCCACATCTAGATTCTACCATTAAATGTTTAACTATATTTGCTTTACCACATATACATCTATTCATCCCTCTGTCCTTTCATTAAGCCCTCTCTTAATTTGTGTACATCTTATGAATGAAATTTGCGTTTGCCTTACCACTAGAGAGGTTGAATAGCTTTTCATATGCTATTGGCTATTTATATTTCTTTTCCTGTAAATTGTGTCTCTCTATTCTTTGACCATTTATCTGTGGCTTGCTTGCATTTTGCCTATAGATCTTTATGCCATGGTAATATTACAGAGCTCATGAGGTTTTTTGCAAAACATTTTTATTGCTGATTGAAACTTCTGAAAAGCGCTGATTTTTTAACCTCTTTGCCCACTGTCAACCTCTTACCTCAGACTCTCATTATTTCTCACCTGGACAAAGACTGGAGTTGTCTTTTAAAAACAAATCTGATGGTGTCACTTCCCTGTTTAAGGTCTTTCAGTGGCCCTACATTACTTACAAAAATAGTCCAAACTCTCTAGTCTTAAGTCTAATGCTCTCTGACACCAATCCGCATTTTTATTCTTACTCCTACTTCTAGTTTAAAACTCTTGGGCACCAGCCAAATGTAGTGACTTGCTTTTATTCGTATGCACACTGCCTCCAGCTGCCCACACTGAACCAACCTGAACTTTCAAAAGCTCAGTCATTCCTCTAGGTGTCCAGCTGGAACAATTGTCCTGTAGTTAAAGATGCATTTTGGCCAATCTAGTATTAAACCAGAGAGGCTGCTTTTGCAAGCTGCATAAGTGTAACCATTTCTTGCCAAGTCTGAGCCTTCAAAATGAGGAATACGGATTCACAGAACAGGTACAGCCAGGAGTCTGACCCAGATATCCTTCAGGGTCTCAGGTTCTTTCTGCTCTTAAAAAAAAAA